>JAQQZR010000003.1:2942398-3001748 GCA_030068235.1 Notoglanidium macrostoma
GAGCGACCCATTCTTTCACAAATGTTTGTAGAAGCGGTCTGCATGCCTAGGTGCTTGAAGTTATACACCTGTGGCCAGGTAAGTGATTGGAACACCTGAATTTAATTATTTCGATGGGTGAGTGAATACTTTTGGCAATATAGTGTGTCATCTGTCTGTAAGTTAAAAAAAGACAAATGAGAAGCAAACAAAGTTCAGAGTTTATTCCTTATAAAATGCATAAGAGAAGCAAAAGGCAGCTCTCGTAACTTACTACAGTGATCTCAAATGTGTGAATGACAGAATGGATCTGGAGGGGAGGAGATGCAGCACCTTTATATCATTTCATATGCGAGAAAGCTGTGAAACCCACATCAGGATCTCAACCAGCTCCACAGGCTTTGTTTACTTTAGCCACTGAAAAACCTAAATGCCTGACCATTTGGGTGAAGGGTGTAAATTTGCAACAACGACAATAATAATAATAATCATCATCATCATCATCATCTCAAAAAGAACACTAACACTTTCATTACACTGTAATATATTAAAATAAAACAAAAACATACATGGACCCCTTTATGATCCAGAAATTGAAATATTAGGTATGTATATTTATATTTATTTACTTGCATTATTAGGCTCCCTCCCCCATTCTTTCCACCCGCACAACCCAAACCATGTTTTACACCAATCTTTCAAACCGCTTTTACACTATGATAAATTTTAGAACTTTTCCTAGTGTTATTGAAATTTCAGTTTGTTTAAAGTTCACATTATTGATACTTATTTTTTCCATAACAAGTAAAAACTTTTATACTATGTGAACATTATGGATGATGGGGAAAAAACGCCTGGAAGAACAAAAATACAGTCCAAAGTCCTACAAAAAAAATGACAAAAGAATCTTTAAAAAATATATAATTGTATATAAAAAGTCATTTATTATTAAAGATATAAAATTATATTGTGTGCATATGGTACACAACTAATCAAAGTTATTTTCAAAACACTTTTTTAGATTTTAGATCCCATTATGGAGTTGTACATGCAATGCAGTGTACGTGTCGATATGAATAATCGGCATAGATATTAAACAGATAATTGAATAAACAGATAATTAAAGGAATGAATCGTAATCAGATTGATATGGTCAGTGATACAGAATGTTCAGAATGTGTGTGTGTGCATAGGAATAACCAACAGTTTTGATCTAAAAGAGCCTAATGGTGTCCTTTTGGTTACTGAGATTAAGGTGTTAAGGTCATGGTTAGGTTTAGATGTTAAGGCATCAATTAGCTGCAGTAATAATAATGTCGGTGGAAAGTTCTTACAAGGATAGTAATGTCGGGATCAGACTACATAGTATTTTTGCATATCGCGATGGTTTAGGCAATCATTGTGCCATAAACCCTTGCCATGTCTTGGTCAGGAGACTGGAAACACTACGACCGCAGTTCACGTCCTTGTGTGTCGCCGTGTCAAGAAATTGTCAGTCATGACCACAGAAGGAATGTTAAGGAACATGTCGCAGGAGTTGTCGAACCAGGCAGACTTGCTAGACTTTTCGTTGGGGTGTCGTGGGGTGTCCCAGACGCCAAATAGCAGTTCGATTATATCACACTGCAAGACCTGGTTATCGTTCCTGATGTTCATATTCAGGCCTGTTGCTGGAAATTTGTCAGCCACAACAAAAAATGTCAAAATCAGGCTGAATTTGTGTAGTCTGATCCTGGCATAAGACAAACCTGTGTGAGTGTGTGTGTGTGTGTGTGTGTGTGTGGTGTGTGTGTGTGTGTAAGTGCTGGACCTCCTCTGTCTCTTTCTCTTAACTGTGTAAATCCTTAAGTCTGTTCCTGTCCTAGAAGAACCCGAGCAGCAGAAACAGCTCTACTGTCGCTTTAAGACTGCCGGCAGGAGGAGTGTAGCCTGGGTGTGTGTGTGTGTGTGTGTGTGTGTGGCAGTGGGATGCCTGGGATCACCGATCCCACTCGATCCATCGTAGGAGTGCCGGAGAAAATCGGGTCGTACTGAGAGTTTATCACTTTCAAGCTGACACCGTGCAGCGAAAAGAAAGAAAACGAAAGAAAGAAGAGGAAGAAGAAGAAGTGGCGACGTGGACGCGGCGGCGGCGGGGACGCGCATTTCACCAAACAACAACAACAGAGAAAAAAAGACGCAGCGGAGAAATCTCCTGTGAAGCCATGTGAGTGAGCAGGTACGGGTGGAGAAGTGGGTCCTGTAGCGTTGCTGAACTGCAGATGGAGCGGTCCATGAATGAATGGATGGGTGAACGGATGGGTGGATGGGTGGATGGATGGATGAGCCGCGCGCGCCTCCACGCACAGCCCGAGCGCCCAATGCGCCAGGCTGCGTTCGCGTTCGCGTGTCTGCGGAGCAAATAAACAAGGCTAGAGCTTGGAGTGGAGGCATGCTTTCAGCTCTGAGTTTATATAAAGCATTGTAGGAATGAACATAGCATTTGTCATAAAGCTTTATAGCACTGACTCAAAAATAAGGACCAAATCTACAAGAATGCTGGATAGAGCTGATTATTATTATTATTATTATTATTATTATTATTATTATTATCATTATTATTATTATTATTCTGTATCTCTTTCTGGGTTCCTTTGGGGTTCTGCTCTGCATTACTGTGCGTGTAATCCAGTGTTCGGTAGCAGCTTTGGGCTGTGGATCTGACATGAGTGTGATGTTTTGCCTCTTGCATACACACAGTCACACAGAAATCCAGACAGCATTCATGACCAGACAAGAGGTCACTCAAGATGGACAAGAATTCTTACTGCCAACCCTTTTTTTTTTTACATGGATCAGATCTCCATAGTGCATTCATGAAGATTTTCTAATATATACTGTATGAAGCATTCCTGCATAATGCTTCCTAAAGCTTGGCATAAATCTCTGTACCTAACTAAGGTAAATAAGATCACACGTAAATATTTTAATCATGATAATATTACGCGCTGTATAAAGATTCACGGCGTAAACATATATTATAATGCATATTTTCCTTATTACTAGCATTCCTGGTGAAACCAGTGCTAGAAAGCTTCAATGCAACATAATGTAATGCCTTCTTTTTAACCCGTTCTTTGCATTATCGGACAAACCAGTGCTATAATGCCTTATAACAAATGTCACGCCCATTCACATAATGCTTTCATTTACTTTCTTTGCAAGAGCGCAGACATGATTTGAGCTACTAGATTATATAAAGCGTCGCAGGCTTGCACTATGCCGTTATAACACGTTATGTGTGCGTTTATAAACATTTATGTGCAGTTATGGAAGCTTATGTCAAGTAAAAGTAGCATGCTTTGAGCTGTGTGTGTGTACAAAGCACGAAATGAGCATAACATTTGTTACAGATTATTGTAGCAGCGGTCTAGATGGTAATGCTAAGATGAGGTCAAGTAGGCTTTATAATGCATTATGACACTTTGTGCAGTCGTAACACTTTATGTGTGTGTTTATGAACAGTTGTGGATTGTTGTAGGAGCTTAATGTGAGGTTAGAGTAGACGCACGCTTCTTAGAGAGAGTGGAGTCAATGTAAAGCTTTACGTGAATGGACATAACAGTTGTTATAAAGCTTTATAGCAGTAGTCCTGTCACTAACGCTAAGAACATGATCAATATGTATTATAATGTATTGCGTTACTTTGCCATATAAAGCCTTATACTATACTGTAACATTTTACGCGTGCAATGCATTCATGAACATTTGCACACAGGCTTATGTCACGGTACATAAAATGTTATAACAGGATAGTATGAAGCCTTATAAAATGTTATAACGTCTTATTATGTGCATTTATGAGCATTTGCGTACAGTTATAGAGGTTTATGTCAGGTTACTCTGAAGGCATGCTTTGTATGAGTTCGTATAAAGCGTTGCGCGAAAGAACATAGCGTTTATCATAAAGCTTTATAGCACCAGTCATATTGAGAACAGATCAAATATGTATCGTAATGCATCATGTGACTTTATAACAAATGTCACATAACGCTTTAATTTATCTTCAGTTAAAGAGGAGTGTTAATGATTAGGTAATCATTAACTCTTGCTAATAATGCTATAAACAGGTCAAACGTGTATTATAATTCATTATGTCACGTTGTGCTGTAAAGCCTCATACCGTTTTAACGTTTTATCGGTGTACGTTTAAATCTGCACGACTGCACTCATGATGCATTCTGGATACCTGACTCGTGGAAAGTGTTAGCGTATTGTTCACTCCATTTACGGAGAGAGAGTAGGTCAATGAGTGGTCAAAGCCGTGATCATCGATGTTGTTATTGATCCCGTGTTAGGGATACTACTCCATCTAGTCTCCTTTTAATGCAGCGACATAACTGAAAGGTGTTCTCAGTAAACTGCTGGAACATAAGTCAGGTCTGATAACACGTATTCAAAAGCAAAGTCATTAACTGATCTGTCATGTAAACGGAGTATGCCACATAAATGTCATTTTAAATGTGTTTGTTAAGTGATAAATCAAATTACGGCTGGGAAATGTGATAATGTGATGTGATTCGTGTTGTATCGCATACGCATGATACAGTTTTCTGAGTATTGTGGCCATTGTTAGGGTTGATAACCTTGTGTCGAGTTTCGGGGGCTGGGTTATGGTCTGCGACGTTATATATAATAAAGTATCATTTCCATTATTTTGTAATGGTTTAGTCTGCTCGTTTGTTTTTTTTTCTCCTTCCAGACAGTGAAACTTTGTGTCTAATTACAGTGTTTTCTCATACGTAGAGGGTCTCTGGCTATACAGGACATTCATTCATGCTAAGAAATGAGCTGTCACATAAGAAAAAAAAGAAAAAAAGAAAGAAAAGGTGTTCATGCAGCCCCTCGGGGACCTTTTAAAACGGTCTGTCCTCGGCGGTATGTGTAACATGCTAGCAAATTTTTGTTTCTTATTGTTCGTGCTAAATTTGTTTGTGAAATGGGAAAAAATCGTGAAGATATTGCAATACATTAGACTTCATAGACTTTTCTGTCTAGTGAGGGTCTTGTTGGGACAGATTTAGGGTACAGTTTTTTCCTTTTTTTATTCTTGATGAGTTTGCTACATTTTGTGCGAACAGGTGCACAGTTATCGTTGTGTCGATATCACAATATGGCAACATGATACACCTTCAGAGTACTGTGAATTTATAACACTATTGTTATTCACTGGAACAGCTGAATTACAGTGTTTCACCTCCATTTTCTTGAAATTGGTTCATTTTTTGCCCATTTCGCAGTCTAGCGAAACGAAATATCGTATCGATTATTGTGAAAATGTCTCCTGTATCAGTATATGGCAATAATGTATTAGCATGATACACTCGTCAGTATTGTGAGCATCATCAGGACTTTAGTGTTAGTCACTAACTGATTGTAAAGACTGACTTATTTTCCTCATTTTTCCGTCCAAAAGTTTTGCAAAATCTTGTTGAGCAAAACCAAATATCGAGATTATTATTAAACTAGCTCCAGGTATTAACTCGACAATAATTTAATTAATACTTGATTACTTGATATTGAGTATTGTAATGAAATATTTCCTGCTGAGCCATAATCATAATCTGCTCCAAACAAGTAGCGAGAATTAACACCGTGTTAACTGATGATCTGAGTAGGAGTATGGATCACGTATAGATCTTTGTCACCGAGACTTCATTAACTTCTCTGCATTTACAATTAGAATGGAGCTGGAGCAGGTCAGGCCAAAAGGTCAGGGGTCAAATGTTAACAGGTCACCGAGTTATTAGTTCAGGTGTTTGTAGATTGTGGAGATGAATTTGTTCTGGTCTGGGCTGCGTCGCAATCACATCACTCCAGACAAACACTTAACACACACATACAGTAAGTGTGTGATGAAGCATTGGCTTGTAGTGTTGTGGTGTGTTCTGTGGCCATGGTCATAGCGTAGCCGGGTAGAAAAATGGGTTAATACCATGAATGACACTGGAAGAGGGTGGCACGGGGGTGGTTAGAAAAGGTCGCCTCACAGCAAGAAGGATCCGGGATCGAACCTGTCCGTGTGGGTTTTCTCAGGGTGCTCCGGTTTTCCTCCTACAGCCCAAAGACATGCAGATCAGGTTAACTGGCCACTCTGAATTCCCCGTAGATGTGAATGTGAGTGTGAATGTTTGTTCGCCTCTGTGAAAGATTGGCGACCTGCCCATGGTGTACCCCGCCTTGTCAGCTGGGATTGGCCCCGGGTTCCCTGACAGAGGTATAGACGACGAATGGCTGGATCGATGGATGCTGGAAGTCAAAGAACCCGTAACTACCACAAAACATTACAGTGGATGTCAAAACTAACTACAACTTTTGATGGAATTTCGCAGAAACATTCCTGCAAGTGTCCTAGCAGGATCGCTGTTATTTAAATAAAGTATTTTTTAACATGTAATTAGGCATTAATAAAAAAAAAAGACACGATAAAAAGAACCCTTTTTTTTCTTACACTGGATGTCATCGCTTGAGCAAAAAATTGGGTTTTGTTTTGTGAAACTGGGAACTGAAGAGCCCATATCTATCCAAAAAAAAAAAAAAAAAAAAACCCAACCCCTCAAGGAACTTTCTTTTCATATAGCGGATGCTATTTCTGTAGTAAATAAAATCACAACGAAAGAATTGATTTGAAAGATTCTGAAGGAGCTGCAGAAGTATTCGATAAGGGTACTGTTTATTTTCTGATGTATGGAGGCTGCGGTGCGTTTTGCTACCGGCTTCTTCTTCCACGTTCAATCTACAGCTGCAGAAGAACAGAAATGAGCACAGGTTAGACATTTTGAGTGCAAAATACAAGGTTTGTGAACCCTTGTGTTGTTTGTTCGTTCGCATGTTTATCACATGCCGGCTTGAACTTACACGGCCCAGGTGATGGGACTTTGACCTTCGTGCTGAATGCAATTACAGCGGGAATTAGAAATGCTACTGTGTGAGTGCAAAAGAGCACTGGGAGTGCATGTGAAAGGCGGGACGAGGAAATAAGGACGGGAGAAGAACACACTTGTGCGTATGTGCAGCCTCCTTGCGCATGCATGCGTTACGCGGCTAATTGTTCGGGAGATAATGACGGCCTCGTCTACCGGACGTAAGGTCATCACGTCCCTCCATCGTGACCCATAGCTGATTGATCGTAATGGAGATTGAGCTGCATTATTCATAGTTTTGGAAAAAAAGAAGAAGTAGAAGAAAGGCAGAAACACAACGGCAGCCCTCGTGGTGAGATCGAGGTCAGATAAATCAAGCGGCGAAGTGCGCACGCAAGCACTGCCTCGTTCGGGAAAAAAAAAGAGAGAGAGAGAAAAGAAATGACTGGCAGGACGTGCTCTTGTAAACGCCACGGCTCGACGAGAGCATGCCAGCAAAAGATCTTAGCTCTGCAGCAGCTTTTAAGGAGAAGACATTTACAGTGGCTGTTAAATTGGCTCGCGCTATGAAGAGGAGGAGGGGGAGGAAGAGGCGCGGAGGAGGCTCGGAGCTGAGGGGGAGGGAGAAAAAAAGAAAAAAAAAAGGAAACAAATGCAAGCAAAAAAAGTCCTGTATTAAAAGTAACGGCGTAAGCAAAAGTAGAGGGCAAAAGGAAAAGAAGGATCTTAAATCATGTCTCTGGGTGCCAGCTCATCTGTCAGCAGTGCCGCACTGAAATGATTTTTCCATCTGTAGAATAGAAATGTCAGCCCAGGGCGAGCGGGGTGTACCGGTGACATTTTTATAGAGTGGACTAGTATTATGCATGCGATTTATGGCACTTGTACGAGGCGCTGCACTGCACATGCGTGAAATCTCCTTCGGCTTCCTTAACTCAAAAGACCAGAGTGAAACGTCTCACACCGAGACGCTGAACAAACCCCGGGGCACGGGTCCGAGTGGTTTTTGGCGTGCACCAACAGGTTTTTACCTCACGCTGTATCAGCACGAGCAGGTTCGCACCGTACGTCCTGTGTTCTCTTTAACAGCTATAAGAGGCCGCTCTGTACTAGCGCTAAATGACTTAGGGTTTGTTTTCCCGTCATAATAACAACACAATGTTGAAAGAGATAAGACGCAGCTCAGTACGGCTCTGATAAGCACTTCAGTACTTCATGTGCTCGGATATATCAGAAGTCACTGTAGAAGTGGACAGTACAAGTCTAGGCCTGATTTATACTTCTGCATCTTGGTCCGTATTGGTGGTGCGATTCGGAACATTATATATATATATTAAATATATACATTTGCAGGTAATACATCACCATGAAGTGTATGGAGAAAAAAAACGTTTGTACATTTTTTTTTTTTTTTTGTTGTTGAAAAAGCTACACTATATAGGCAAAAGTTTGCGCACCCCTGACCATCACACCCATATGTGCTTGAGAACAGCGCACTGTTCATTTTTTCACGCTTTCCTGGTACAATAAGTTCCACTCTTCTGTTTGGCGTTCCATTAGATGTTGGAGCGTGGCTGCAATTCAGCTACAAGCGCATTAGTGAGGTCGGGCGCTGGTGCTGGGTGAGGAGACTCCAGTTCCAGTTCCAGTTCATCCCAATGGTGTTCAGTAGGGTTGAGGCCAGGGTTTTGTGTAGGACACTCCAGGTCGTCCACTCCAACTTGGATTCTTCATGGAGCTCCATGCTGGAACACGGTCAGGCTGCGTAGTTCCACTGAAGGGAAATTGTAATGCAACATGATACAAAGACATTCTATACAATAGTATGAGGAAAAGTTTGAGGAAGAACCACTATGGGTGTGGTGTCCACATACTTTTGGATATACAGTGTACTTTTTTTTTTTTACTGAGCAGCTATACATAAAAAACAACAACAACAACAACCTCTGCTTGTTCCAGATGTTCGTGCTACTGATTTTGTCCAACCCTGTAACTTTGAGAAATAGAAACCCAGAAAAGAAACTCCAATGTTGGATCTGAGGAGAAGATTGAAGGAGTAGAAGAAATAAAGGAGTGGCTGTGATATGGTGTTTACACTATAGGAGTGATATAGGAACAGAAATACTGTCTCACTGTGTCCTGATAAAAAGTTGCATGATTTCTACTTGTAGGAGTGAGTGGGCTAAAAAACAAAATTGCCTGACCTACAGTACTGTAGATCCGAGCAGTGCGTTGTAGAGATTTCGGAGGTGTGAAAGTCGCTTCCTCTACATGGAGAACTACTTCATATGAGCAAGGAACCCAAAAATAAAACCCTTCAAGAAACTTTTTTTCTCCATTTTAAATTTTAAAGGAGTTGCAGAAATATTCGATAAGAGCGTTCTTATGTTATGACGCAGGACAGCTACGGTCATTTTTATTCAGTATTAAAGTTGCACAGTCACCACTGTTTGTAATTCGTTTCCCTTTTTTTGGTTACACTGGAGCAGAGTGTCATCACAGTAAGAATCGTACAAGGTCATGATTGAGCTTTTTCTGTATCAAGCCTCGACCAGGGTCAAGTTGAAGGGAAAAAACTGATTTTCTTTTTCGTTCCGCATTAAATATCAAACCACGGCAACATGATATGGGCAAAAGATTTTATTCTAATGAAAAAATGTCATGTGTTGGGCTCCTGAGACCTGAGTATTACATGATTGACAAGTAATATAGGGTGAACCGTTGTATCAAAGCATGTCTTTCAAACATGTAGCAACCTTAGAAAGTTCAAACTAGGATAAAGTCTCGTTTAAATATAATCATTATAGTTATCATAAATTGCTATGGTAAATCAATGTGCTGTTATGGTTTACCAAGTACTACTTTAAAGCATTACAGTAAAATCCTGTTTGAATCATAAAAGGTTAGTAATGTACACTGTAAAAAAGACTGTAACTGTGAAACGCTCGCTAAAAGGAAACAGTAACTGCAATTGCATTGAAAATATCTATATTCATGTGCATGAACTTTGTCACGTTTAACACATAAAGTAATACTTCAGGAAATTTTATTTGGCCAGTTAGAACTGCATGGATGTGTCTGGTAAAATATCATTTGCGTAAATATGAAAAATTATAAAAAGCTAGGCTTTCCAAATTTGTACAGAATTTTTATTTCTTTATTTTTTTTTACAGAATCTGTGTGGCGATCTGAGAACACCAGTCAAATCTAACTGTGGATGAAAACGACATTGAAATGTATTATTATTATTATCATTATTATTATACATTTTTATAATTTTAATAAAAATAATTTATTATTATTTTTTTAATTTATTAATTTATTTTTTTAACCTTGCATGGGCTACTTTCCAGCAATGTTGTGTAAGGGGCCAATTTAACAAACAATTAAAATCGATTACAAATTTAAAAACCTTGCAAGCGGCGCAAGTGTGATTTTCCCAGATACTGAGCGTCGGCGTTTGATTAGGTTTTGGATAGCTACGTGCCGTAGTGACATTGATATTCGCGTCGTTAGTGCTGTTTGTGATCAAATACCGTCTGTCAGAAAATGTTTATGGTAATAATGAAATCTTTAAACGTGATTTTCGCCATTTTCTAAGCTTTAAAACGCTAGAGGGAAAAAACCGCAGTTTCATCGTATGATGGGATTTCCCATGCTCTGACACGTCTGTACATTTTTCCATGTCAGAAATATATGACTAATTTTACTGACTTCATTTTCCCCATGTTAAACTTTCACGCCCGGAGTTCCTGTTCTTTCACCCTGCTGCTAATGGCCACAAGAAGACGTCTGCAGCTGGTTACTCCGTGTCACGCTCAGCATAATTGAGAGCTCGAGAGGACGCGGTAGGGGTTGCGCTTAAATTGGGCTTAAGAGTGTTATTCAACGGCATCTCAATTTAACCAGCCTGCGGTTATATTAAGCAAAGCCCAAAGAGAAAAGTGGCTCACTCGGAATACTAGCCGTTCTACAGCGATGCTGAGACTTTTGAAGGTTACCAGCTTGTCTACGGTTGGACCCTGACGGATTGATGTATGTCCCCTGTCGAGCCGAGAATTTCCGAGTCCAAGGCTGCCGCAGCGCCGTTCTGTTCGTTACGGGTGGGGTGATGATGGTGGCCGGGTGGGTGTGTGGGGGGTGCTTGTCCTTCACAAACTTCTTAACCGGTTGTCCTTTGCGTAGCTCAGACAAGGGCATTGTGTCAGCTACAATAAGCTGAGCTGTGGAGCACTTCACCCTACATAATCATCCGACTCTAATGTAAGTGTCCAACACTCACACTCGGCCCTGTAAGGAGAAGAGGGCGGGGTGCTGAGGGGATCGGCGGAGACGTCCCAACTTCATTACCTCTCGCTCTTCGGAGAGCTTTTTTAGAAATTAAATTTGCCCAGCAATTAACTAAAAGGGCATTTTTTTTCAGAATTTATGAATGACTGAAAGGATTGATGTATGGTGAGCGGCAGACAGAACGTTGGCATGTACTGGAGTGGAGAAAGAAAAGAGTTATGGATTTACTGCCATGTTAAAATGTCTCTTGACATGTAACAAGGTTAGGACATGGATGGGATGGGCGGGGCATGACTGTATGTTCTGCGCCGTTCATACTTTGACGTCTATATGTTCGTGATGTGAAATGCCGCCATTTCCTATATGAACAGACAGGAAGACATATCCTCAGCCTGTTTTACTCCTTACTGGTTCATAAAACCCAACTAAATCACAGTTTGAATTTGGCAGACCAGCGTGCCCTTTAGTGCTAACGAAATCCAATATCTAATAACCAGCAATCTATAACATTGCTGTGCAATGTCAACAATTGCATTGCATCTAAATCCAGAATTCTGTAGGCCACTTATCTCCCAAGTCTTTGGTATCTCAAGAGTTCTGTGGTTCCACAACACAAATCAAACTCTAATTCCAGCTCATACTGACTAGCAAGACAAGATCATATAAATTCAGCTTTGGAAAACACTCCTTTGGGACCTGCTGAATCTGCTGAAGGTCAAATTCATTTCAGTACTCAAGTCTATGGACTTTAGGGAGAAATCACTAACAAGCCACACGGAATAAATGAGATCAGCTAACACTGAGTAGTCCGGACATGTCGGCTCATGTGTATCCGGCATGTCAGTAAGAAGCCACTCTGTTCATATGATCAAAGCCATTAGTTCAGATCCTATATGAGGTCCTTTACATCACCTTTTCAACAGACAGTGCAGAATTGCATAGTGTGGTAACAAATCTGCGATCCTGCGTTTTAGTTTTATTGCTGTACTGAATTTGGTTACCCTTCATCTTATGGTTAAAAAAACCTCAGGCGTGCGGTTGGTGCTAGAAATAGTCACTTGAGTTAGATATTGTAAGATATTAGAATTTCTTGAGTTAGATAATATAGGGAACTTGGGGTACTCAGGGTAGACATTTTACTTTAGTTACATGAGATCATTTTTTTTTAGAAAAGTTAAACATTTTAGTTAACTTGAGTCACTTAAGTTAGACCTTTTAAGAAACTTGAGTTATTTGAGTTAGGTATAGTAGAATACTTGAGTTGGCTTTGGCTTTTTTTTTTTTTTTTTTTTTAGAAATCTCAGTTACGTTAGACATTTAAGGCAACTTGAGTCACTTTATTTAAGCATTTTAGGAAAGTTAAGTCATTTGGGTTAGATCACTTTTAGAAACCTGAGCTAGTTGACTTGGACAGGCGAACTCGAGTTAGACGTTTTTTTACTCACTCGAGTCTCTTGAGTTAAGCATTTTAAGAAACTTGAGTCACTTGCGTTAAATATTTTAAGAAACTGGAGTTATTTGTTAGACATTAAAAAAAAAAATAGTTAGACATGTTAAAGTCAGTTACTGAGGTTGACGTTTAAAGAAATTTGAGGTCACTTGAGTTAGACATTTTAAGAAACTTGAGTTAAGCTCGAGTACATTTTTAACTTCAGTTACTTGACTTCGCAAGTTTTAGGAAATTAAGGTGCTGGATTAATCTACAGGTCCCACTTTAATATAATGCAATGTTAGTCCAAATCCTGTCAAATTGCAAAAGCATCCAACCAAAGCCGAGTCTTTCATGATGTCGTTACACTAAATGTGTAGAAATAAATCTAAACTTTATAGCAACATTGTAACACAAATTTGTAATTATTTGCATGGCTCAATTTGTATAAAAAGCTGCAAAGCTTAATATGAAGGTTAGGGTTGATGTTTAGTGTTTGTATCCTTTCTTACAAACTGGGCTGCATGAATACCAACCTCACTTGAATTTGCACAAGTTTCCCCTAAGAGGATTTTACCGTTAATAAAGCAGTCCTGCTGGTTAGCTAGTACAAGACAGATTTCAGCGGTAAGGCCGTTCTTGTGAGCCAGTTTTTAGCATGTCATCTCAAAAACACGGTTAAGAAAGGATATGAAAGCAAACCACATGTGCACCTGGTTGTAAACGAACACTGGGTTCTCAGAGAGAACATCCTGAACAGATCCACAGATGTTTGGAACAGGTGAAGTCAGTTCATTGTCAAGAGCTATTTCAGTATGAACGTGTAAGCACTCGAGAGTGTTGCTCGCTGAATTACTGTATTGTAAGAGACCCGGCTGATCTGTTGCCGAGCAACGGTGGCCACCGTCACACCACGGCTCATTGTAGAGTTCATGCTGCAACCCAGGGGAGACATTTTTTACAGTACAGGTCATGGGACATTGTTTCAGCGCTGTGTGTTTGCCCTGCATGTGTGGAAGGAATCTGTGTTGTAGGGAGGACAGGAGCAGCAAAGACAGCTGAGTAAATATTGCAGTCCTGTGCCGTGAGCGTGACACTTTCATATGCTAATGTGTGCCCTCTGAGTGATGGTCATGGAGTCTGTTGTAATCCCTTGTTTTGGTTTGGTTTATTCCTCTCATTGGCGCTTCAGATTTGTCAAATGGATGCCACTGTTTAACCATCAGATGAAAGAGTTGCGAGTTTGACATTGTTTGTAAACCTTTGTCACATACATTTCACACGTGTTTATATGTTCTTGACATCTGAAAAACCCATGAAAGTTCATCTGACCATGACTCGATCTGTGAGCAATATGTGAATATGTGAATAAATTATAAATGAATCATGTGGAGAAAAAACCTGGGAAAAGTAAGTGCATGTGCACTACATGCAAACAAGTAACGTGTAAATGAATCACGTGTAAAAAGGGGGAAAAAAACAACAACCTTGCGTTGTGAAGAATTTGAAAAATAAAAACGTGCACTATGTGTAAATCAATCACTTGAAAATTACTGAAAAGGTGTGCATAATAAATACTTAATAATAAAAATAAATGCACCGCATGTGTGTAATGTGTAAAGGTGAACCCGGAAATATGTGGAAAGAAAATTGCATGTGGAAATAAATGAAAAATAACACCACATGAAAAGATTACATGTGAAAAAGGTTAACATGTGTAGAGCCTGAAAGCCAACTATGTCAAATTCACACAGTTTGTGTGACATTTTTGTATGGTTAAGCAGGCAATGGCTAAGCCATGACAGATTAAATACAGAAATACAAGCCTCAAAATATGTTCATCCAACCTGAGATAATCAGATCTCTCTGGGACAGCTCTGTTCGCTCATGTATTTTTAGTGGCCATCCAAAATAATGGGGCCTGAAACTTGATCTTGATCACTTTGTTGAGAAGATAAAGACCTCTGTGCCTTTGTCAGGTGTTGACAATAGTTCAAGGTTGTTTTCCACTGGAGAAGTCAAGGTCAAGCAGGGTTTAGTACTGTTATTTTTTCCATGACAAGAAAGTCTGAGAGAGATTCGGGACAATTATGACGACAAGGTCATTTAGAGCCCCGGCTGTCAAGCTGTTCTTTACCTGTGAAATAAATTTCATGGAATCTGGGATATGAGCGTCATCCAACTATTCAAATATTAGGCCCATTATTTAAATGTGAAAACTAATATCTTGGCCATTTATTGGAGCTGTAGAGAGAATTATTTTCCACCAGCAGAACACATTAGACCCATTATTTATAGGCTGAACCAGGAACATACAAACTTGAGGTGTTTTCACTGCAGTAATAAGCATAGAAACCCAGGAACTTTTACAGAAACTTACAAACCTTGGCACTTTTTTAGCTCAGGAATAGTGTCAGAAAACCAGTAACATTTTCCGTAATTTATGAAGTTTAGGTAAACTTTCACTGCAGGAATATTCTGTTTGGATTATATTTGGATATATGTTTTCATCATTTCAGAGATGAAATCTTGATCAGTAGTTTATGAGCTTTACATACATTGTCAAGGCAGGATTATACCAAACAAAAAACTTCAGGAACAAATAAACTTTAATAATTTCTAATCTTTAGGCAATATTCTCTGAAATGTAGGAACTTTTTCCAGGAACCTAGAGTTTAGGTACCTTTTCAAGGTTTCAATCTCAGAAAACCAGGAACTTTTTCAAAAACTTACGAACTTTATGTACGTTTTCAGGACAGGAATAATCTCAGAAAACCAGGAACTTTTCAGTAACTTTCAAACTTTCGGTTAATCTTAGCAGTTAAACTTTAATTCTGTGCTCATACATTCTAATATCAGAAATGTTTGTCAGTGATTTATGAATTTAGGCACACATACTTTTTCAGGAAAATACAAACTTTGTTTTCATTTCAGCACAGGAATACTTTTAAAGCCCTAGAACTTTTTCAGTAATTTATGAACATTACATTCATTGTCAAGGTAGGATTATTCTCAAAAGGAAAAAAAATAAACATATTCAGGAGCAAACAACTTCAAAATTAATTAAGGTGAATTTTAGGTACATTTTCAACAGAAATATTCTGTGAAACTCAGGAACATTTTCAGGTACCTTTTCAATGTAGGAAAAATCTCATAAAACCAGGAACTTTTTCAGTAATTTACGAAGTTAAGGTATGTTTTCAACAGCAATATTCTCTGAACGTCTTCTTATGAAGTTGAGGTGCATTCTCAGCTCAGGAATAATCTCAGAAGCCCACAAACTATTTTCAGTAACTTTAGGTATGTTGTGAGTACAAGTGTGTTCTCAGAAGCCCAGGAACTATTTTAGTAACTTTTGAACTTTATGAACCTTTTCAGAGAAGAAATATTCTCAGAAGTACAGAAGCTTTTCCAGAAACGTATGAACTTTAGGCACATCTTCAGCACAAAAGTAACCTAAGAAACCAGGAAATTTTTTCAATAACAACAAATTTTAGGTACCATTTCAATGCAGGAATAATCTTAGAAAACCAGGAACTTTTTTTTTTCGGTAACTTATGAACTTTAGGAATGTTTTCAGCACAGAAATATTTTCGGAAACCCAGCACCAATTTCAATAACTTAAGAACTATGGATGCATTTCTACTGGAGGAATCAGGTCGTATATATCTTGCTGCCAATACAGAATTTCCACACTTTGTTGTTTGAACTCCACAAGTTCAAGTAACAAATTTGGAAAAAAAAAATAAGGTCCATATTTCCTTGTTCCGCCAAGCATTCAGCACTTGTACTATTATGCCCCATTTATTTATCTTAATTAATTTTTCCAAGTGATACCTTGAAGGTATCACCCTTGCAACAAGCAAAGGCACAGTTCAGTACTATTTTTTCTGAGAGTGTAGGAACTTAATAATTAATATACCTTTGATCATGTTGGCCACAACTCAATTTCTTTTTAATCATACACTGTATGGCTATGTATATTTCATGGAACCTATTTTGAGAACCACTTGTCTATAGTTGACAAATGGCCAGAAATTTAATTGACTTGCAGTAAATAAGTATGTATTTGGAAAGTGTTTGGTGGTTTAAATGAATCATAAGTGACTCGTTAATTAATCACCCTTTTAGCACCTCGTTTAGACTATAGCGCTAAACATCCCACTAAAAGCTTTCCACCTCAGTACCAACACGGAAAAAAGTCGAAATTCTCCACACAAGTGTTTGCACAGATTTAGGTCTCTTTGCTTGGCGTAGGCTTTAGTGAGCTTTGTGCAGAGATGCTGCGCTCATTTGAGGCATCAGCATAATGGAAGTAGAGCACAGAGCCAGAACTGCTACGCTCGGTTAAAATTATCTGGGCTAAAGGTGCATAAAAATGTGTGGCACTTGTTTGATCGCGAGATCTTGCTGATAGCATGGCGAATCATGTGCGTTTGATATGTTAGTAGGTGTCTCTTTGTAGGAATCAGATGGTAATAGCGTTTCTTCTTTTAGATAACGTGATGAGTGATGGCTTTTCGCCAAAACATGTTTTCCCTGACAAAGTGAGTGTTGCATAAGATATGAGAGGTGATGAAGCTGTCACCTTGAATTCAAGTGGCTGTATCTCCCCCAGCCTCAGAGACAAGTTTATCTCAATCCAGCATGTCAAAGTCAAGCTGAGGAGATTTTAAATGAGGCACTTTTGTACCATGGAAATCTTTTCAGGAAACAGAGAACTTGTTCAGGAACTTTAGGCTCATTTTCACCGCATGGGAATTCACAGAAACTCAGAAGAAGTTTCAGAAATTTGCCATTGAGCTTTACTCGGACGTTGGTGCTCAAAATTCCATCAGATTTCCATCATAAATAATTAGCATTTAACTAACAAACTATTAGTAAATCTTACTTATTTTAGGTAATAGGTGCTGTACTAGAACTTACTAGAACAGTATACTTTTGTTTTTTTTCCCCACAAATGGAAAGTCAAAGAAGTCATAGGAGTAAAAATGATTAAAAAAAAAAAAAAAAAAACCCACCCTTGTATCTGTGATGTTATATCATGTGCATCCTGTTAGCTAACAACTAGCAAACTAGCTCACATTTCTCACAGGCATGAGGGGTTTGTTTCTGAGATTTTAGTGTTTGAGTGCGAGTTTAGTTTTTGAGATTTTAGTGTTTGAGGCTAGATTATCCAAACCTGTCAAATATACCATAAAAAACAAATGAGTTCATCACTAACACTGACTAACAACTATCCCGCTAGCTAGCTGCTAGAACGCTTGCTCACATTTCTCAGACATGACTGGGATTTTAGTATTAGACTCTCAGTTTCCGTCATCATATCTTTAGCAGTTTATTTAACTTAGCCAAACTGACCAAAACGTTCTAGAATAACCCCAATCTGTTCATTGCTAACATTCGTGACATTAGCTAGCTAGTCTAGCATGCAGAGTTTCATGCTATGATGATTAGCCCGAAGCTACATCTGAGTTAATATGCAACAGGCGTTTAGAATTTTTACCTAGAAGTTTCTAGAAATGTCAGTTTAGCACTCTTATGCATATTGGGCCCAACGGTAATTTATACAGTTAAAAACATCAATCCAAAAGGTATTAGCCTTTTTAAAAACGGCTTAAAATGATACAAAATAAACAACAACATGACTTCAGGTTTACCCATCTTTATACACGGCGTTGTAATGTTGTCGCGTGCCAGTATGAGCTAAGTGCGGTTTGCGTCACTGCCGACGGTTCCTGCGGTGTGATAGGAAATCAAAACAGGAACTCATCCAGGAACTGTACAGATCTCGTTCAGACACTTTCAACAGTTCGAGAGGTTGAAGAAACGTGGTAACTGTAGTGTGAAGCAAGCTCATTGATGTTATCAGAAATAAGATCGCTCGTGACCCTCCATGTGCTGATGTGTATCTCATGTCTGATGCAGTGACACCATTTCAAATACGGTTCAGTAAAGCCGCAGTCAACCTTTTTCTGTGCCGTTATGCTGCTTATATAACTCTGTTTAGCAGTTAGCGACTGACACCCTTAGCTGGTCCGATGGATCTGACCTTTATTTTTTCTTTCTAAACCTCTCTGCACTTTTTTGTGGGTTGATCTTACTGATTAGGATGAGATTAGAGCTGACCTGAAAACATTTGAATGCCATAAATAAGGGCAATGATCTAATTAGCGCTAGTGTCGATACGTCCACCTGAGCTGTGTGGGCGAGGCAGAGCTAACAAGGAGAGATGAAGGTGATAAAACATCCGGGTTGCCTGTAAATGTGATGAGGGCTGGAGGAGCACCGAGTGCAGCCATTAAGGATATTTTATAGGCGCCCTGCTCACTCTTTCCCCAGGGTGCACACACATGTAAACCTATCTATCACAGTGAACAGTTGACCTGTGTGAGAGTTACGGGAACGGCTGCCGTCAGGAACACTTCAGCGTCCTCTACATACGTGACGGTCCTGACGCACTCCGATTTCAAATTAGTAAAGAAGGACGTATGACCTATTTCCTCTTAAAACTGATCAGGAAGCATGTGGGAGATTTCTGAGAAAAGAATGAAAGCCTGGTAAATAACTTAGAATGAAGGATTAAAACACTTCAGGGTGTGATGTTATAGGAAACTCATCAAAGACTGAATTGTCTGATGAAGCAGAGCCACCGTTACCAGCCTGATGTTGATTATTTTGCTCACAAATGGATTATTTCTGTCACCAATTGTTTTATTCCCCTTATACTACATCAGGATTGGAACCGGTGATTACAATTGTGAATTTATTAATCCATTTATGCGTATGGTTAATGTTGGGAAACATCACTGAAACTAGTTATACACGTTGTCGCTTATGATTGTTTCACTCCACGTTAATCTAATAAATGGAAAAACAAAAGTGTTGTCATTTAAGAAAGAAAAAAACGTATAACTGTTGATGTGTGGGAGTTTTTGTTTGGAGATGTTTATGTAACATTGATGGAAGGAGTCTCCAGTGTTAGTGATTTGTAACGGCCTGTCTTCAAGACAGAGGAGTTTGCGTTTTCTGGTTTCTCTGCTTCACGTCAGGCCATATCGCATCGGTCCGTGATTGATTCTTTCCCTTTTACAGCATGGCTCGCTGTGCGTTATTGCATATAACCCAGCAACTGTGCTGGAGTATTTCTTTACTTGCTCCGCATTTTGCTAAGATACTATACAGTATGTCCTAAAAGTTGCTTGCATTCAACTTAGGAAATGTTCCGTGTCATGTTGTTGCATTTAGACGTGAAACGTTTACTTTATTTATGCAAATTTCCCTGTGAAAATCCCCTATCTACAGTATGTACCGGTTATATCTGCAAAATCCCTGTGTTTGCCCTCTACCAAATAGTGATGCTTGTCCTCTGTGGCTCGTGGAACAAAGCAGAAAATATAGTCGCTGGCTGCAAAGTGCTGCAGCGTGTGGCGTTTAAAATTCCCATCCACTTTCAGCGCTCGGTAACCTTGCAGAACTCTGACTTCATCCTGGAACAATGTCAGATCCATGTAGATGAATATAATTAAACAGCCGCTTATCATCCAGCCAAGGGAAGTTTAGCAGCGGGTCAGACTTGTTTGCCTCTCCGTGCTGAAGGTCAGGCCAGGGTTAGACTGGCAGTTTGCACGCAGGGAGGTATGCGAGAGACGGAGAAGACACACCACAGTCCAACACAACAACATTTTCCAGCTCACAAAACATCTATTTTTATACCGACTGTTTATATTGGCTGTGTGTCTGGCTGTAGTGTTTCAGAACACATACTACACGAGTGTTTGTTTCCCACACAGAGCGGAAAACTGAAAGTGAAATGATTTCCCGGAATGCCAGAAGCGACGAAGAGAAGCCTCATAATTGTGTTCGATTATGGATTTTAATTGCTCTTATAGAAAAACAATCAACATCGGCATGATGATACAAAGCAGAGGTACTGTTACCACCTTAAAGTTGATTACTTTCCAATACCTGCGTATCCTGAATTGTTTTATGCATTAACATGATAAACACGTTAACATGATAAACACGTTCCACCATAGCAATTTGCCAACACTAACATTTTATTAACATTAAGTTGGAATGTTTAGCCTAGGGTTAAAAAAAAAAAACAACCAAACATTTGTTTTCACTGACATTATAGCAGCTATAAACACTCTTTCCCTCATGCTCAACAGACTCTTGTTTTTTCTCGCTTCTGAAGTTAGCGTGTCATTTTATAGACAAACCAGAAAGTGTAAATCCCTGAAAGACTTTCCTGAACAAAGAGTATGACTGTTCCAAAGCGCTGACACCGGAGACTCCTACCAGACTGATCGATAATAATTTAATGTGACACGGATTTGTTAAAGAAGCTGAACGTTATGTTCACTAGCTACAGCTTTTTGAATGGAAATGTGTAAACTCTAAAAGCTGACTACTAAACAGTACCGCTTGACCACACGATGATTCATTGAAACGCCAACAAAACCATTAGCTTTAGCTAGTTATACAACACAACTGAAGGATTGTGCTTAGAACAGTCCTTAGGTCATATGAGCTTCATGCTGATTGGGGAAAAGGCGGCCGTGGGGTGGGTGAAATGCTCGCTTGGCGGACTTGCCTTTGGGTAGAAGCACTATTTAATTAAGATCTGCCCGTTTCACATGCACACTGCCTGATAAGGGCTCAAAAACGCACAGCTGCGTGAGTGTGTGATCTCTCTTCCCTGCCTGGGGTTAATGAAGGTGGTCTTTCTTAAGTTTTAAGATCAGACGTACTGGAACCTTTCTTTTGTCAGGTTAAAAGGAAATGACCTATTTTTCCTCCGTATTCATATATCTAGCTAATCTATGAAAGGGCACAGAGTTTCTTCCGTAGTACATCTCAATGTTTAGAATAATCCCAATGATGTGGTAAATCAGGAATTCCCATAGACTTGACCCGTAAACCATGTCTTACCAAGCTCATTGAATTTAATCTGCATATTCTGATATTTACTATAAATCACTTTTATTTTTTGCAAAGTATTCATTTGTTGGTAATGGAAGTTGATCGCTAGATATTACAGGTGATGAGGCTCTGAACACGCCGTAATAAGGAATTTAATGTAAAATGACTTCAGATGTGTTCTTGGCAACTGATATCATTTAGCTGATGGATAACCCTCATTAGTACTTTGTTTTAAAAAAAAAAGAAGAAGAAGAAGAAGAAGAAACCCATTCCATCATGTAACAGTCATGATACTTTTGCTGTCTGAGGAAAATAATCACCGAGTGGGGTGGTGTGACGTGGCTCTTATTATTTTCCTGGAACAGCATGTAACGAAGAGTAACAATCTAACAAGTGCTAACAATCACAGTAATGATCACGTTGGATCTGGAGCATATTCCGGAAACGCCGGGCATGACGCGGGAAGCCAGGACAATCACAAGGGCACTCTTTAGCCGTTTATAGTGCACATGACAAGTGGACGGCTGTTGCTAGTATAGTTAGATCCTTCTGCTTGTTCCAGCAGTCATTATTCACGCCGGAAAAAGATATTTTGGCTAAATTGTTAAAGGTAAATCAGAAAGGAATGATTCGTTTTTTCGCCATGCCCTCTCATAGGAATTTACACCTTATCCTACGAATAGGTGACCCTTGCTTGTATTGTGTCAAGGAAACCATGTCCAGGCAGCCCGGCCATCCATGCCAGGCTTGTAAACTTATCTGTTATGCCACAGGCCAGCCTGCAAGCGTAGTACTTTCAGATAAGGTATCCGGCAGCGTATTCTCGGGCCATACCAGAATAGGATGATGTACAGGATCGAAATTCCATTCCCTCCGTGATGATTTCCCGGAGGTTAACCGAGCAAGCGTTGGCGTTATGGCAGAAGCACAGCCTCCTGAAGTGCAGGACAAGAACAGCTGGCTGCACGCACGGCCACCGTTTTGCACGGTGTAAAGTTTCACGCGCCAGCAGGGCCAGCTCCGTTTCCTCGGAAGGGGGCCTGCACCTCCGGGAACCTGTCATCGTTGGCGTCACAAATGTTCTGTTTGTATCAGGCTGCTCTCGGAATAAGCCGCACGTCTTGGGTGTCACTGCACGAAGTGCTAATGTAATACTGTACATTATAATCTGTGCCTTGGCTGCGTCTTAGAGTGGCTGGGAACCGGCGCACAAGAATATACGAGAATATGAACAACAGCTTAGAACATCGCTGTATATAGCGGTAGTCGTCAACTGGTGGACCGTGGTCCGGATACGGATCCTGCGAAGTGGGCTGAACTAAGCACAAATTAAAAATATTGTATTAGAGCTGATAAATGTATGAAAAAACCTGGCTGTAGTTCAGCAGCTCTAACCATGATCCTTCTGTAGTCGTGTCTGTTGTGGTTTATCCAGTCACGTGTACAGAATGCATGCGATTTATTTAATTACAGCCAGATCATCTATCTGACCAGAGACTAGCTACAGGGCTTTTCGTAGATTTCTTTTTCATTTTAGTTCTGCTTAGTTTCCGAGCAAACCAGCAACATTTGTTTGAAAAAGAGTCAAATTGTCTTATTATTATTATTATTATTATTATTTTTTTTTCATAAAGGTTGAACCTTATATTTTGATATTTAGTCAATAAAAATGCCTCTAATTCAATTAGATGATGTGAAAATGATGCGTAGATCTTCTTTTATGACTATTACATAGTTTCAAGTGTCCGATGAAACATGTACATGAATATAAATGCCAAGTTTTGAAGTACGAAAGAATTTTACAGATTGTGCACCTTTATACAGCGTGCCGGTTTATAATCCAAATCCAATAATAATAATAATTTCTACTGTGAAACTAGCTAAGTGTGGGTTCACAATTGTGATTCTCTTTCTTAGCTCTCCACAAAACTCCTTGACAGAATCTGAATTCGACAGGATATACGTTTCCCTACGCGGAAATCCCTACGCCAAGTGAATACTACATTTTTAAACAACTTGTAACACGGGGTCTATGAAGGTGTTGGAACTTCTATGGGTTAAGCATTAAAAGGTAAAAGTTCGTTGCTTATCTGGAAGGAATGAACGACGTGACAAATATCTCAAAATATCACGGTTCTCCAAGATATATATCACGATATTCAGGTTAGGCTTGCGTACAATGCGCTGCTGAACTGAAATAATTGTTCAGTGATTTATATTGCGCTTTAATTTCAAAGATTAAGTACAAACCTTGAACATCATTCTTAATACTAAAAAAAAAAAAAAGAATTTATTATCATTTGATCACAATATCGATATTACTATATGTTGTCCATCCAGCAAGGAATTTTATGTAACTGGACCTTTCGAAATGTTATTCGAAGACGTCTATGTGTATTGAAATAGCCAGCTGTCAAGTCGTAAGGTTCAAAGTGCCCAGCTTGGATGAAATCCAGACAACCACTGGAGAAAGGCAGGACATTTGAGATATGCATCAAGCCACTGTGGAGATTTTTTTTGTCTTGCTGATGTTGTTGAAGGGCGGCTGCAGGCAACGCGACCCTCTCTGTGCCTCAGACGCCACTCAAGGTCACGCACGCTCACCCTCTGACATTCAGCTGCCGGAGAGAGAGAATGAGATGTCGAGTGTATGTGAGAGGACGGAAGCTATGTGGCTGTACGTGTGTGTGAGTGTGTGCGTGTGTATGTGGGGGAAGGGAGAGAACAGGGAGGATGGGGTTGCTGTGAAAGTCAGAAGTGAGTTCACGCTGCACTTGACGAGCGCTGCCAGGGCCTCATTTGCTCAGCCGGTTTTGCTCATCTCCCCTATTTGCAGACACCCTGAGACATGCTGTTCTCCGGCGGCCTCTCCACAGGCGCTTTTTACGTGCTGACTTAGCTTGGAGTCATAGCTTAAAGCTCTCACTTATAAGCAGTATTTAGTCCGTACTCCAGTACGGCTCACTTAAGAAGGTGTGAACACAAGTCAGTCCAGATTTGGTGCTGTCACGTACATACAGAGCTGCCCAAACGTTCAAGACCAAATCCTAAATCTGGGATTTTTTTTTTTTTTTTTTTTTCCGCATGAATATTTAATATTGAGTAATTTCTAGAACACTGTTTTATTGGCCATGTTAAAACTCCTTTGTACAAAGCCTCAGATCGTATCCCTGCTACTGAAGCATGTGCTCGGATGTCACTCCGATGGAGTTGATCTAGAGTGGATCGGCTTGTTTCGGTTCTAGAGCAAACAGGAATACTAACAGATCCGTCTTTTCACTCAGGTGATTGCTGATAATGTTATTTGAAAAATTGGGTATGAAATTAAAAAAGCAGGCAAAACAGAAGCGTTTTCACTAGACTTTTGGACCCCTGCTGTGCAACAGCTAACCATGCTAGCTAAGTGGGATTTCCTCACACATGGAATGTAACGCTTGGCTCAAGTTGTTAGACAGCTATGCGCTAGCTATGGTTTTCAGAACTTTATCTAGTAGTTACGATCTCATTATCATGTGATGTGTTTTTTTTCCAGAATGCTACATAAGTATACTACATAATCATACAAATGTTACAGACAAACAATGCTACATGTTATAAGACATGGTATGTCAGATATATAAGTGTGTGGATAGGATTATCAGGTTGACTGCAACAATTGAGCATTTCTGAGAAGTTTGGCTTCTTCCAAAAGGCCGGCCGTCTCCAAGCAAACCTGATTCACCGCAGGAAGTAATGACCTTTTCATGCTTAAAGTTACAACTGGTGATTTTTATTGTGCCGTCAGACTTGTAATAGTCATCCAATTTCAACTACAACTGAGCAAAGTTATGATTTGTGATTTTTTTAATGAAGTGCATATGCTTAGTTTCTTTATATCAGGCTTTAGTTTAATTTTTTTCTGGCCCAGAAATTAGCTCCACCCACAGTTGGAGCGGAACATGCAAGGTGTTCTCAGCTCTCTTTGTTAACAATCAGCTCAAGCAGGTATATGGGGTTCGGTTTGGAGTTTGTAAAGGTTTTCATTGCCATTTCAATTAAATGTTACATATAACTGCTTCTTTGACCCAGAAAACACAAAACTTTCAACTGTTGTAGGGTTCTCCGATGGTTAGTTAGACAAAAACCTTCTCCTAACATTTATAGAACGTACTCTGTAGGTTATTATGCATCAGAACATTCCCCAAATGTTTTGGGAACTACATTTACATTTACATTTATGTCATTTGGCAGACGCCCTTATCCAGATCGACTTACATACGTCTTATTTTATAAAAAGAGTAAGTAACAGTGGCAGCGCTGGGATTTGAACTCACAACCTTCCGATCACTAGTCCAATGTCTTAACCACTGAGCATTGTTGTGCAAACACAAAAACATTGTGTTTTTCGCCCAACCTTCCTAATGGTTTTGGCATTTATTCACACAACCATATAAGAACATTCCTAGAACGTTGCACATGGGATGACAGTGTAAAGTGATGAATGGTAAGGGGAACGTTAATACAACCGAACGGGAAAGTCCTCCGAAGGTTCTCCAAAGGTTTTTCCATTACAAACCTTAGGAGAACGTTCCATAAACCAAAACATGCAACCAAAAACTAATGTCATACTTACGTAAAACAACCTATCCTGGCAAACCATAGGACAACCAAACAAACCTTCCAGTAACCAAAAAATAACGTTCCCAGTACGTTCAAGGAACCAAGAATTGCTAGCTGGGTTTTTTGTTCTATATATTTGTGTAGCATGAAACCAAACAGGAACAAGCTAAAGTATCGACGTCACTTTGTTTAAATATTACACTGATAACTGATAACGAAAGTAGCAGAATACACCCGTTAGGTATTCGGACACGGTTAAAGCCAGACAAAATGGCTGACCGTGACTGCAATAGTGTAAACACTTCTCAATAAGACGACCCCTCCTAAAGTTTGCTGACTCGTTTAGCTTTGCGAGTCATGCCATTTCCCCCCCATTAACTTCTTAATCCTGCTTCATTTGTGCTAATTAGCGCTGGTGAGAGTGAGCACTGCCACTGCAAGGCCTCGTCCTGCCCATCCGTCCATGGCGAGGGCCGAGTTACCTCTGCCGAGATGCGTTCATTACTTTTGTCTTTTTTAAGTCCTTCAAAAGTGCTTATTATTATTTAAAGTCGAAGCACGGAGAAGTGTGTAGTCAGCTCTTCTAGGACAGGAAAGCGGTACAGAGACACTGTGAGAAGGCCAGGGTAGGAAATGGGAACCCACCCATGAGGATCAACACTTGGCGCTAGTCAACTGTCCGGCTACATGCTAACACTGATAATGGAGTCAAGTAGGGGAAGGGCAGAGCTTAAAGAGGATTAATCGAATCTGTAAAATGAGTTGAATGTGATAAAGAGAAATCTCTTTATCTGGAGTTCAGTTATAACAGCTATATATCTGAAATTATGGCAATATTCCGTATCAAATCTTATGTAATGGTTCAATGCTTGAATTTTAACTTGGTTGCATATTTTCATTATGCAAGTCAATACATAAGTTAGCCTAACCTTATATAGCTAGCTAGCAAGCATGCTACGTGTATAATTACACAATAAAACATTAGCTTAACCTTAGCGGACAGTCGCATTAGGTGAATTAACTAGTACGTTAGTATTTAAGAAGCTAACTAGCTTAGCTAATCTTGCTAACTAACTGCTATTATATTTTCATATCTTGATTAAAAGCCTGATCCTGTATGATCTATGTATACACAGTTGTATTCATGAGCAAATATTTCTAAATATCCAAAAATGTCTTCGTAAACGATCACTTTTTAAGTAATTATTTAGTGCTGATAAAATTATCTGTGCTAATTAAAGGCAAGAGACATGGCAGTGTGTCTTCAAAGGTATTATTAAACACACCCTATTGTAGCCTGTTGTACAGTATTATCAATTTAGATGCTATTTAATTCATATTCATTTAAAAAAAACTCAGTTTTAAGATACCAGATACTTTTGTGTGCACGCCTTTTCGTGTATTTGTACACACATACACAGATTTAGCCCTTTGTTAGGACCAAAAAGCCACAAGGGTCCTCATAATAACAGGATAATGTCAAAGGTCCTCACAAAAACATACAGATTTTATTGGAAAAACAAAAAGAGCTAACCATATTTTATTTCAGTTACTGAGGTTAAGAGTGGGGTGAGATTTAGATATATGCAAGTAATTAATTTGCTGCATTCATTATTAAATCGATGGAAGGTCCTCATAAAGGTAGAAATCTGCCATGTGTGTGTGCATTCGGTTCCATTCTGTTTAGAACTGTTTCAGATCAAAAGTAGGCCGATGATCTGTTTGTTCGATCAATGATTGTGGAATCTGTTGCAAAGTGATATCATTGTTGTGATATGTGTTATCGTTTCTGTAGTAACTGCTAATTCATACAATTAAAGATGTATGTACAGATTACTAAAGGTGCTGTTATTAAACAAAAAAAAAATACTATCGATATGAAGAAGTTTTCCTTAGGAAATGTTTATTTAACATTTAGGGAAAGAGTCCTCAGTGTTAGTTTCCAAGGTAAAGCTGTAACTTTGAGGTTTTTTGAGCACTTTGTGTTTTTTAAGGACCAAAAAGGACCTCACAATGATTTTGTCAAATGTCCTCACAAAATGTAGTGTTTTTGCAGTGTTTTTGCTTAAATCAAAAAGAGCTTTTGGTTACCAAGGTTAAGGTTTGGATTAAGTTTAGGTATAGCATAGAATTAATTAGCTGCAGCAACCGTCATGGCAACAGAAGGTCCTCATAAATATAGGAAAACCGACATGTGTATGAGTCTGCGTATGTATTATATGGTAATAACTCAAATGCTTATTCTTTAGAAGTGTTTCAAAAGTAGTCTGCTTACAGAAAATGTTAAAAAAAGGCCTTGTTACTCTTCAATTGTACGATCTGTTTCCTACTGTATCGTTTGTAACCCATCCCGTGAGGAGAGCAGATCTACGTCTTTTATCTCCTCGTGAGGAAAATCGGCATTCACACACAACACCGCCGTGACGAACGTGTCTGTGATTTTTAACCGATGTCAGCTTTTTACGTTAGGACGTGTGTTTTATTATTCATGTTACCTCTAGAGCTGAAAAAAAAACAAAAAACAAAACAGGAACTTACAAAAGCAAGCTGTCTACACATTTACTTTCACTACCCAAATCTGAGCTTTCTTCCCAAATGGAATTCCCAGAAACTAGAAACAAGATGTGTGTCATTGTCAGTGCAAATATTTGGGCGCCCCAGATGAATTAAAACACTTTAACTTTGAATGTATTCTTAAATTCGATATTAGGCGATGGCACAGAAACATCTGAAATGCGTAGCATACTTTAGGAAGTGGATCAAACTGCATACAGAAGGAGATTTCTCCCATACTAGATGCGCCTCTAGCCCTCGGCTAGTCTAGGAAAAACATCAGCAGGGACGAATCTATCTCTTTTAGCACCGAGTATTATTGCTTTGTTACTATATTTAAATCTGTTATATTAAAGGTCCACTATGTAGGATTCAACCATCTGAACACCCCTCCCTTATCCTTCACTTTCCAAGCATGTATCAGAGTGTACGGTGGCCATCAGGTGCCTGTGGCATATTTCCAAGTACTTACATTCCCTCTCCCTTGTTTTTTCCGTGCGGATTAATCAGTACAATCCTTAATTTTCAAAATGTTGGTTCTCACACGTGTTATCCAGCACCAGCAAACTCTGATTCCTCTTCTTTCTTCTTCCTGGTCTTTCTTTCTTCTTCATCATCTTCCTCCTGGTGCTTCCTTCCAGGTTCCACTTGTAAAAATGTTTAAAAAAAAATGTGCTCTTTAGAGGTTTGTCCATTCTGGGCTACTGTAGCGGCACAACATGGCGGCTCTTTAGAGGTGGACCCGCTCCTTATGTGGATATAAAGGGCTCGTTCTAAGCTTACGGAAACACAATGATTTGTAGTTCCAGGTGATTATACACTAATGAGAACATCCTTATGTATATTATATTGCATTTCTGCTAGTAGAGCCCCCCAAATTCTACATAGTGCACCTTTAAGTCTAATCTAAACAGGCTGTGGCAAACAAAGGAACGTGTAAGAGCAGACAGTATATCTATGATGTATACAGATAAATTGTAAAGATCAGGAGCAGAAAAAGAGGATTAAGGAGTGGATGATGAGGCATAATGCAGATAATGTAAATCAGAAATGCGTGCGCACCACGGTGACCTTGTTACCCACGGAAAGATTGAGAAACGTGTGTCTTAAATTTCCACAGACTGGTATTTTTGTCTAGTTTCAGTTCTTTTTGGGTGATTTTTGAGACGTCGTCGGGTTGAGAACGTTGTTGAGACCTTGCAGAGAATTAGTGCTTTCCATGAATAAAGAACATAATGATCTACTTCAACATTTACCAGAGTATTTATTCAGACGAAAAGATGGATTTCCCGTACTTTCACCATCTTGCTTTAACACTTCATAAGACACACAAGTTTTAAAAGACGGCATTCTCTTCTTTCTTCGCTCAAAAATGCCACGTAATTGTTCCGTAATGAAATGGAAAACAACGCGGAGATTCAGCCGAGTTGTGTAATTTATGCAAATTTCACACTGTGCATTGCAAATGATCAGACTTATGCTTGTCGTCTCTGATTTTATATTAAAGTGGCGCTTTCAGTTTAAGTCTCACAGTAGTGGCGTTATCTAACTCGCCTTCAGCCCTGTTCTGTCTGAGCTCGGTCACATCCTTGAAAACTCTCTGTTCTTCCGGCGCCTGATTTTGGCTCTTGATGACTGCGGAGGCTTCACTGTCTTATTAACTTCTCTCCCATCTAGGGAGAAGGCAGGGGACCCAGGCGCTCTCTTTCCTTTAATGTTCTGGCTTTTCTTCAGTCATTTAATTAAGAATGGAGAGATTATTCAACCCACAGTCAGCTCCCTCTCCCTTCCAGGGCCTCATTTATCTCTGATTAAACTTGTAATATTCGGTAACTGTAGTTTGCCGGCTGTTTCCGGGGATGGCAGAGACACAGGAGGGATTGTGACAGTGAAGAAAAGGTTGTGAGAACGGTGGTAAAAAAAATGCTGAAGTACAGCAGGAGGCGATTCCCCCAACCCCCCCCCCCCCCTCCCCCCCGCGTTATAGGAAAATAATCAGCGTGATGAAGCTGAATTACTGTCCCTGTGCAGAAGCTGATTCATTTCCATTATCCAACAGTTAGTTTAGGTCCACTAATTTGATTGGTCGAGAAGCGTTCCAAGAGTGCTGATATTTCACATAACGGCACTGGAACATTTCGTGCGTGTATCACTCCGCTCGTTTGCATCCGGCGTGTAAAATTCCACTTCCTAGTTCTAAGCGCTTACCACGGTATTGTTAGCAACAACAACCGACATGCCAAATGATGCTTTTCCGGAATATAACTTTGGACGTAAAATATGACAGCACAACGGATGAAGAAGAAAAGGAACATGTGATGGCAGTTTTACGGGAAGCACCTTTAACGGGTATGTACAAATCAAAGTGAGCTAGCTAGCCAGCTAGCCGACATGCTATAAAGCGAGTGTGGCTTCTTTGGCATCTATTTCTGCTAGCAGAGCAGAAATTAACAGAACATTTGGCCATATTGTGTCCAAAATGTCACTTACTCGATATTAATTTCGGGTTGATGGAATTGTTGTATCAAAGCAATATCGCACTCGCAGTCCTGCGGTTGTACTGGATATTAGCGCGACTGTGATTAGCTATGACATTCAGTATAATTGCTTGTATGATATTTCTTAACTAACAGTACAGCTAGAAGTGGTTTCCGCTCTCATACAACAGCAATTTGAAAAATCATCACGAATTTTTATGGATTAAAGAATACATTTAGAATTAAATGTAATGTTGTGGAACAAAAAAAAAAACCCAACTATTTAGTTCCTGTTTTTGCTTATGTTATAGCAGCTATAAACACCAGTTTTATATGAGTGCCGTCCTTGCGAATGAGTTTTTATTCCGGAAATGGAAAAAAGAGCATCAAAATGATTCAAAGCGTACATATAAACCTGCACTTCTTCCAGAGTTGCTGTTCTAGGAAATATAAAGAGTGTGACCTCTGACCTCGATATCTCACTGGTGTGTGTGATTGACTCGAATAGATCCACACGCACGCCGCAAAAAATGTACGAGGATGCATTTCCGGCACGGTCCCAATCGAGGTGCTAGAACCCGAGCCAGGTCCCTGAGCAGCTGAGCGTGACACCGGTTGTAATATTTTGTTACGAGCCACCTCACGCTCTCTCCATGCCCTTTCGGGTGGAAACGGTTAACATATCGCTGTTATTGGCACTCACAGCTGCTCGTCCTTTCGGCAGACAGCAGGGGATGTTTTTTCCCTCACTACCTCCCTACCTATTTCGCAGACTTTCTGCAGCCCCTGCTTTGTGTGGCAGCTGCCTAATTGGGCATTCTCTCTTCGTCGCGAGGCTACCCCCCCCCGGCCCCGGCTGCTGACGAATGGCGGTGGATTACAGATGAGGACACGCTGACCCGTTTGACCTTCCCCGAGCAGGGGGAGGGGCCTGTCGGGTGAAGGGAGGAGGGGCTTGGCATTTCAGGTCACTGAAGGATGAGGGCGTGAGAAGGTGGAAGATCTGCCAGGTGGCCGGTGACAAAGTCGCTCGATGTCAACGTGTCAAGGGCGCGTTACACAACATACACTAAAATGTGTTTTGCCCTCGCTCTCTTCCCTCTCTATCCAGAGCGTAGAGAATGAAATTTTCAATGCGGCTGATTTCTGAGCCCCCGTTTTGTTCGTTTGTTTTCACTCACTCTCATTTGCATGTCGTTTTCTCTCTCTCTCTCTCTGTCAGTCTCTGTTTCCTCACCAGCACCCTCCTGCTGAGTCGGAAACAGCATCATGGAGGTCAAATCCTTCTGTCTGGGAGTGATAATGATGCTCATTATGTACTCAGTAACCCTTTATTGCTCGGGCTGTGTCCTTATTGACAGAATAAGGACATTGTATTTCCGTCTCAAATCAAATGCACGACTGCGTGTTGTGAACTAGACAGTCTTTACATAGTGGAATAACAGATAATGTAGGGCAGTCGTATTTACATATTCATAAGCAAGAAAAAAAAATAAAATCTCCATTTGAATGTTTAATATTCCGGTTTCTACGTTTAGATGACTAACGCCAGTGACCCATATGTCTCTTGATGTCCGAAAACGTGTCTGAAAAATGCATGTCTATTATCCATTTTTAAAAATGATGTCCCAGTTACATGGCAAAAAGCTTTTTTATACCACAGCGCTGCTGAATTCTTGAATCTGATTTGCAAAAAGGTTTTGATGAATTTTCCATCACAAGGCAACTCGCAGATTTCGTTTCAAGTGCTTGTTCGTGAACAGTGCGATTGCTTACACAGGGACTTGCCTCGTACGCACTGTGCTTGAACAGTGTGGAAAACTTGTGCAGATGTTAAGCCGATTTCGCACTTTTGCAAGGTTACCTGTGAAGGAGTCAGTCATGTGACAAGACTGGCAAATCCAGATACAGACAAACAGGTATTCAAACAACAAAACTATGATCAATCAATAAGAAGGCAAAGCCAGAATAAGCAAACATGAACCAAAGGCTTGATATATCAGACACGTGAGCAGAGCTGAACAAGAATCCTTGCACGTCAGTGTCCTTATATAGTGTGGCGGTGTGTGCGATCAGTAATCAGAAATCAGGTGAACTTGAGCATGTGAACTGGGAATTGGCGGCCATGATTGTAAGCGGAAGTGCGTTCTGGAAAACGGTATCTGACGCCGTCTTGGATGTTCACAGTTCTTTGAAATCTTTTGTTTGGAGTCTTCCGGACAGGAAGTTATTCAATAACGTGACATTTTTTTAGTTTTAAGAGAGAGAAAAAAGAGAAGCTGGTGATGGAGCAACGGTTTATAGTATCTGCTGTAGTATAAGTATGCTGGATGCGTCCTGAACTACTGAAAACTCGCCGACGGCGTGGCTTCATGCTTAACGCAAGACGTCCTAATGATTCCAAACGCTCTTATATGAATTTACCGCATTATAGCGCCAGCTAGCGGGTTGCACTTCATTCTCTGTCTCTACGAGGGAGGAAAAAGTACAGCTATCTAAGTGCTGCAGGGCAAACTCGGGCAATGACTGTGGTGTCCATTCAAGCATCTCATTCAAGGCTTGGCTTAAGCTTTCATCCCTGAGCATTGTGAAACAGCCATAGCCCACCTCTCTGACTTCCTGTAGCACACGCACACAGAGTCACACACTTCAGTGGTATAAAAGTGAGTGTGTGGCGACGCAGTGGAGCATCCTCAGAGGCGGAGAGGAATCCGCCTGCGCCTTGCTCTTGTCACCGTGCCAGGATGCAATATCATTCAGGCGAGGTGGAAAGCCGTCACTAGTAAAATATGATGAATTATCCTCACTCGGCGGAGATTGGCAGCGGAGATTTGTGTGCACTTGAAAAAGTGAAATGAGGGTTAGGATCAGCGTGTGCATGTTCAGCATGTGTGTGTGTGGGCAGGAGACGGGAAGCAGTGGCAGCGTTACTGCAGGTTTAATGGTGACCTTGTTGTGCGAGCACTTAGCTGCTGTTCTGTGCTGAGTTGCACTGAGCAAGCCCTCTAATCCCATACTGTAGCACGCGCACACACTCACGTACACACACTTGATTAGTGGCAGTGGTTATCTGCACAGAGGACGAGCTGTTGCCCTTTGGCTACTGCTCCGGATCGGGGCACATTGAGGTGTCAAGCCCAGAAAGGAAGACAGAAAAAAAAGAGGAGAGAGAGAAAGAGAGGAGAGAGTGTCTAACCGAGGGAGAGGGGGTGCTGTGCAGACATTAGTATTCAGACCTGCCTTCCAGCCTGCAGAGCAAATTGATTACCACACTGTACCTGTTCTTGGCATCAACGCTCAGCATCATGGTAGGTCTCTATACTTGGAGTTTGGATGATTGAACGTCTGGCTGAGGAACTGACATGAGCTACAAAAGTGTGCTGTTTACATTCTAATAGAATTAGCTTGTGTTATTTGGGATCATTTATCGTCTTCAAGGTGAGGAGTGGATTCTTTATGTTCTTGAGGAAAGTATTTCTGGACCTCTAATACATAAATTCTAAGATAATCAGTGAAGACGCATGTCACATTTAATCCATCTGTCTAGTTTGAAAGCTGCTGTTGATATTTTTTCAGGCCCAGAAATAAGCTCCGCCCCCCAGATGTGGAAGGAGTGGCACACTTATGACCACACAACTAATCTGAGACTAGGAGAAATATGGTTTGAATGTCCGTGACTGTGCATTGAGTCACAGTCACACCATTAGAATATGGTGTGAGTCGTTAAAGGTGGGGTTTGCAATCTGTAAAAATTGTTATTGACCTTGTACAATTATATAATCTCAAATATTCCTTAGGACGACTGGTTTACTGTAGTTGTTTGTAAGAGATCTACCTGTACGTTTTTGTTTTTTAATGTTTAGATTGTTCAGGCCTGAAGATTTGCCCCGCCCCCAGGTGTAAACGACAGCAATCAAACTTGAGTAATTATTTTTTTTATTTAACTTGAAGTTGTGATGGTCAGAATAGTCAAATACAATTGGGAAATAATCGCCTGTGCACAATTCAAATAAAAAATAAAAATAAATAAAAAATCACGGCTGTACAAATTCCGAATGCAGTTCATTCTATTCCGACTCGCCACAGATCCTGATCATTTGGATGTAATAACAATGGTCTGATCTTTTCTAAAACGCTCGGATGTAGCGGTGTATAAATTCAAATCCAGATGTGATGAAACGGATGTTTGTTTGTTTTTTTTACTTGAATTTTCTTTTTAAAATACATCTCATATTTTGTACTACAATTTAAATTTGTACGACTTCCTAGTTGAATGGAATGAAAAAAGACAGAACATGCTAGATCATGTTTCATACTATATACACCACTGCTGGTTACCTTTATCAGTTACGTGGGAATAATTCTCCCGAATCCGTATGACCTGAAGGCGTGGAAAACATTTCTAGAGACAGCGCAAAAAAGAAACAAATCTACAAAGCATCCTTTTTTGGCTGTTTAATCATTATAAATGACATCAGACCAAGAGAAAATCTGGGATTTTGTTTTCAATGAATTGAAATACAATATATACTGTAAATGCATATGTCAGTAGATCGTATATAAGTATATATAAGTTTTAGTTTTATGGCTGGTTAAATAATTAAAATCTGTGCAGATGCAACAGCAGTGTTGCAATGTTTATTTAGTGTAGAGAGAGGAAGTTGTTGATGACATGAGCAGATTTGAAACCCAGCAAGCTCGGAGCCTTTGATTGAGCCCTGTGGGATGCCTATATATGAGTATCTGATTGCTATCTTCTTTTACAGTAAATAGCGACATGGGGAGTTTTTGTCAGCTCGAAAGGTCTTATTTGTATAACGTAAGTATCTTTTTAAACACCAGAAAAAAGTCAGTGTAGCCTAAGTGCTTTTCGTTATGAAACATTGAATTGTCTCTATTAGGCTATTAGGCTTCCAGCTTGGCATAAGATTCCCACAGTGGCCAATAATATGGACTGGAAATATTGAGGCAGTCGATATTTTGTCGGCTCGGAGTTGTCTTGTGTCTGATTACATCACGTCGAGCCAATAACAATAACAACTATCCTGGCGTTTATTAGGCCGTAATGGCTCTGGTTAATGACAGAGAGGATAAAGACACTGTATTTTATTGTTTGCACATTGTCAGAGACTATTACCAGGATTTTTCGGAGGTCGTTCGCGTTAATGATTCTTGCAAATACACCCTAGCTGCTGTCTTATGGATGTTTTCACGGTGTATAGTTATATTTTATTTATAACACTGTATTTTCTCACAGCAATCCACAGAGAGTTATATTCATTTCTGATGTTATTACATCTTTCTCCAGTGTTCTCTATGGCAGGTCAGTAATTGCGTTTCTCAGGCCCACTCCTAGCAGTTCACATAGCCCAGGTCTTAATGTCTTAGCACAGTCCTGTGCAGTAATCATCGGCTAATGGTCCCAGTCTGATTCCTTGCAGCTACCGCAATTTTCCTCCGAGGAAATTGAGCCATTTTCCACAGACAATTAGGAGTTAGCTGAAAATATTTAGCTTATCCTGTGTCACAGCTGTTGTCATACAGTATTTGGCCTTGACTAATATAGAGCACGCAGTGTGATTGTAGCATCTTTTGAGGCACCTGCAACTCAGACGAGACCCAATTCAAATCGTGAGGCTTCCTGTCATCAGGATAGCTCGTGTGTGAACAGAAGCCAGAACGTTATCGGGGAAAGATGTGCTGACAACTTTCGAAGCAGAGGAGCGAAAGTAATGAAGCCAACAAGCAAGAGGAGCGGAAGAACGCTCTGGATTTTTGTTGCGATTTAGACATGACGGAACTGAATTTGACTGACAGGATGAATTTACAGGAAGCCACTCAGCAGCGTTGAATATCACAGTCGTGAGACACAAGGTGGTGCAGTGGTTAGCACTGTCGCCTCTCAGCAAGATGGTTCTGGGTTGGAACCTGCTGGCCGACTGGGGGGCTTTCAGAGTTCGCATGTTCTAATGTGCCCATGGGTGTGTTAAACTTTAAGTGCGAATGGGTGTTCATCTCCGTGTTAGCCCTGTGAGAGATTGGTGACCTGCCCAGTGTGTACCCCACCTCTCACCTGAAGTCAGCTGGGATTGGCTCCAGCTTCCTCGAACCCTTAACGGAGAAGTGGTGTAGATAATGGATGGATGGATAGCTAAACAAGGTTGTTTTACCGATTATTCGTACTCTAGAAAATAATACAGTACATGTAAATGTGTGTTAGTATTCTCGGTGACATCACAAGCTGTGTGTTATCTTCAAGACAGAGGTTTGTAGCTGCTGTGATAACAGGAACCAACTTGTTTCATGGAGGTTCTACGACGTGAATGGATGGAAAGAGTGCTGTTCTTTACCTAATAAAAATTTTTTAATCAGTGCTACTGTATAAGAGAAATAAAACACGTCAGGAACGGAGCGTTATTCCAAACAAACGAACCGAACAATGTTAATATTAACTACGCTGTTCATCAAGCCACATCGCACCACCTGCTTGTTGATTATTTTTCTACAACAGCACACCGTTTTGTTTTATTTCTCATATGGCAGATAAACTAAGCTTATCTGCTGTTAGCAATACTGTGTTGGTCTCGGGTCAAACCGTAATTCCTGACACGACTCTGCAAACAGTGTTGTTTATTTCACTCGAGCTGTGTGCAGATTCCTCAGTTTTGGATGAGCAATGTAGGTCAAACTAATGCCTTTAACTCCAGCCTGATTGGTGGAGCACTAATGAGGGACTCCAGCTGGAAAATGGCAATGTGTGATGCCCGTCATGCTTCTTTAGAAGTAGGTCACAGTGACCCAGTTTGAGAGGTGCCATGATTGACTGAGTCATGAAACGTTATCTTAGGAATGTGTTGTTGCAGCTCCAGTGTGCAAGCAGAGCTTAAGCACCGCACTTGCTGTGTTGATGTCGAGCCGTGCCAACCTTGAGCTCTCGTTTAATGCTGAGGCCACATCTGCGCAGCAGAGAGTTGTCAGATGTTGGATGTGTATGCGCAAAAGCAAGGGCAGGTTTGTCACTTTTTATTAGGGCCTAATGCTTTGTATGGATGCCAGCTGTTGCATCAACTCAAACAGCCCTGGCTCAGGGAATGACCTTGACTTCAAACAGGGGCAGGTTCTGCCTCTTTTGCCTCATCATGCATTTTAAAGAGCATAAATGGAATACAATTTTTGGACCGTGGACATAATTTATTATGTGGTATTTTTTTCCCCGGGGTCAATTAATCTTCAACCTTGCTCTTGACAAATGAAGGATCCAGCCCGGATATCAAGCCCTTTCTATTAATATCTGGCTGCTCATTTTGCGGGGATTTTCCCCCCCCCCAGGATACATGCTCAGGCGTGTCGTCGCTCATCTCTTATGGTGATAATGTAATGACGTTGTAGACCTGAATAGAACAGCCAATACAGGGTCATAAATAACCAGGATTTTAAAGATTCTCAGATTGAATAACCACTGCTCACATTCATGAACTCACTCCAGTGTCCGTTTACTGATTTTTCTATGGATTCTCTTTTATGGGTTAATACTGATCTTAAAGTGCTTAAAATACCTGATTTCTAAATGGATTAAACATCTCTGGGTTAAAAACTACAGCATTTCATTTTCATTTTAAATTTTTGCATATAATTACTTGACTCGCACATTCAGGAACCAACATTAATCCGCTTCCTCCATTTAGAAATGTACATATGAAACATAGATAAGTAATTCTGCGCTACACTGTCCTATTTTCTATCATCCACACAGGGGATATACGGTGTATGTGCTGCCTTTATTAAGTGAAGAACTTTAAATTATTTATAATTTAACTATAAATAAAAGGCCCTGGTTGCTGTCTGTCAGGTTACAACGTGTGTCGTCACATTGCTTTTTTTTGTGTGTGTGTGTGTGTGTGTGTTATACTTCATTGTGCAGCAGAGCCATCAAAGATGGCTAAATATATCCATCTTGAAGTTTAATCCTACTCCTGCCCACTCCCAAAGGAGCCCTGACGTGCTCCCACAGACGCTCTTGACCAATCTCGCCCTTTCCTACAGAACCTACTGTTATTGAAGTTACTATTTTTGTTTACACCTACCGATCTTTTCTATTATACATAGTTGGTTGTATTTCCCAAAATATAAACACATTTTTGTTTGAATATCAGTAAGTATAGTTGAGCAGGTTATACTGTAGTGCTTTAAAATCTTGCTTTTACACTCTGCTGTTGTAATCAATAAAACAGATTTTTCTTTTGACCAGATCGAGGATGTACTTTTTTCAACTAGAACTCTTTGTAAGTGCTTCACTACAAAGTACATGATGAACCCTTGATATTTTATAGTTATTTAGTGGCTAGGCAAAAATCTATTGAGGTCTGTTAAATTACTGGAAGACTAACTTTATGCAGATGCGCTTCTGTTCTTTCAAAATGAGCCAGATCAGAAGCCGCTCAGTTTGTTTTCAAGGCTGTTAGTGGCTGCCACCATTGGAGCAGTAGCTTGACAAGGTCATGAGATCTCCTTCCCCTTTTATGATCTCTGGAAAGCAAAGCCAGCAAAGGTGCCAATTAGCGTTAGCTGTGGTTAGCTCTGACATTGCACTGGTTGCTGAGCGATATTGCTTGCCTTGGGTCTCATTTGGTATGGATAATGTCATGGCTTGTTATTTTTTTTTTTCTAATTTGTATTGAAATAACTGTCAAATGAATGATAAGTCACCAATCCATCTACCAGCATGTTTATGAGAGGGCAGAGGAAACAAGAACTGTATAATGTAGAAATATACACGCCGACATCTGACCTGGCAGCTGTGCAATTATTTTGGCAAGAGTTCTGTCACAACCTTCAATCCTCCCACAATTTCTCCTTTTTTTTTTTTTGCTTAGTGTGGAGAAGGACAGAATTGATCAAATGCTTCTCAGGGTGTGAGCAGAGCTAATCCTTGATCATAATCTTTTGTGTGAGTTGACTTCATGCTTAATGTCCTTCTGCAGTCGTCCTTGTGCATCAAGAAACTGTTGTTTTTGTTAGACCTTCTTTTTCATTTCCATGGATCAGTGTTTATACGTTCTTTATTTTATATATATATATATATATATATATATATATATATGTCGCAATGTGAGCAGAGTCCTATAGATCCATTTTGTCACTAATTTCTTTTTTTCTTTTATATCGTACAGGACCACCACCAACCTTGCCTGTGGTCAAGAAATCATGTTATAGCCCTTTGCTGAGTTGGGATCCAAGAAGCAAACTTGTTACACATCCACTATGATGGAAACTCACAAGAACCACAGGACCATGGCCATGGTCATATCTCTGCCACTGTAAAAAAAAAAAAAAAGGAATATATTTGCGCAACGTCTTCTGTGACAGGGAAATACCCTGTAAAATTTTACTTCATCTCTCAAACCAGTGTGGATTGAAAATCTATATTGTGAAACAAAAAGCCATTGGATTTCTTGGTGGAAACTATCTGAACATTTTTCTTCTCTGTTGTGGTGGCCAGCCATAGAAGGGACCATAATATTGAACATGACTCATGGGGAAGAGACTGGCCCTGAGAAACACCAGGATTCTGCTGTTCTAACATATCTGGAAGGCTTACTCATGCATCGGGTAGCAGGAGCACAAAGTGCCACAGCAACACAACAAAGTGAGGCTGAAAAAGGCAACGAGGAGCAGACAAACAAGGAGACATCAGAGCTTACATTGCCCAAGCACAGCACTCAGCAAGAACAGGATAAAACAACTCCCCAAGGAGGGTCAACGCATCATGTGAAGAAAGCTCGGCTGCTTCGCTCTGAAGTCTGGAGTGAACATGAGAGCCAAGTGCGACAAGTGTCCATGCCTTCTCCTGAGCTCAATGGGAGAAAGCAGGACCACTGTGGTGGCCTGAATGGTTCACTGCAATGTAAAGGAGAGAGCACATTGTTGGCAAGTCTGCTTCAGAATTTCAGCACAAGGCTCCAAAATGTGGCCCTGTCACAGCAGATTGTACAAAACTTGACCCCACAGAAGGCATCCAGTTCAGGCAGTAACCCCAATAAAGAGGACAAGATATCAGAGCATGGCCATGGATCTGATGGATCTGGTCTCCGTTTGGCTGGAAACAGTACAGTGCAGAACAATACCGGCAGTCAGATGTACCACCACCGACAGCCCAGTCAGGAAAGGGTATCAAAGTCTCCAGGAGCACTACAGCACAGTGCCCGGTCCTCCTCATCAGAATCCCTTCATTGCACCGAGCGTCTAAAAGCTGTAGCCAGTCTGGTAAATATCAGGTCAAGTCCGGCTCCTTCGCCAAAACCCAGTGTGGCCTGCAGTCAGTTGGCGCTGCTGCTTTCGAGTGAGGCTCACCTGCAACAGTATTCCAGAGAACATGCTCTTAAAGCTCAACTAGCTGGGCGATCTGCCAGTGAAAGGCTTGCAGCCATTGCCACACAGCAAACTCAAGAAAAGAAACAGCCTACAATATGTCAGACAAACCATGATGGGCTTAGCTCCTTACAGACCAAAAATGGGATACCTTCTCAAATGCCAACAAGCTCTAGCAAACAAAGTCAAAGCTTACGCACAGGACAAAGTAGATCAGTGGGTTCCGCGCGGAGAGCACACCCCTTCAGGGAGCGCAGACCTTTTGAAAGGCATGGCAGGCCATCACAGAACTGCAGCAGTCTGCTTCTTCAACTTCTCAACAGCCACAACACACCACAGAGACTAATTCCTCAGGATCACCTGAAGGAGGATGTCAGCATCTTTTCTAGTCGAAGGTCTCCTATGTTTTCGGACAGCGAACACTCAAATTCCAACAGTCAGCCAAAAGACAGCAGCGATGCTGAGAGTACTCGCTCCAGTTGCTCTCCTATCGACCTTTCTTTGAAGAACAAAGTGAATATCTCAACACCACTCTCTTCTTCATCTTTACCTGCACTGGACAAGGTCACAGAGTCTCTGAAAACCAGGTGGACATCAGAGAGTCCAACTTCAAAATTCCCTTCAGAACCCAAAGAGTTACGCACTTGTTCAGAGATTAAGCCCCACCACAAGGTTACCCTTTTGGAATTGCTCCTTGATCAAAAACACATTGAGAAGAAAAACAAAGTCCCTGATAATCCAGATTTACAGCCTAAGATTGTATCTAAGGTCACTAGTGCAGCGACAAGTAATCATACTCTTTTTTATCCAGGTCAGTGTAAGGATACAAGAGAACCTAGCCTTAATTGTAGAATAAATACCAGAAGTCCTAAATTACTGCCAACATTTTCCCAAGGCAGAGACTGTAACATCCGTGCATCTCCTTACAATGTGTATAACTCTCCTCATACACAGTCAGTACCCTTGGATCTGTGTAAGAATAAACCACTTGCAAGTGGTCCAAGTGTCAAAGAAGGAGCTTTTAGTGCTAGTAAACTGTTACAAAATTTAGCTCAGTGCGGAAAACAGAATGCTGCCAGTTCCCCCACACAGAAGGCTCCTCTGCCTCCAGTCAAAAGACAAACTGAAGAGTTTAGAACTTCAAAGTCTTCAACTTTGTTAGAAAAGCTTGCTGTACCAGTTCAGAAAAATAACACCCCTCATGTGGAATCGGTAAACTCTCTTGTGGCAGAATCTACACAACATAATTCTGAGATTGAAAATCTCCTTGAGAGGCGCACAGTCCTACAGCTTCTTTTGGGGAATAAATCTCAAAAAGAAAGAGTTGGCAATAAGCGAAAGGGAGAATCTGGAAAGCAAGAAAATCATTCAAAACCCCACAATATGCTGAACAAACCCTCAACAGATCTTGCAGTCAAAACTGAGCCTGCAGATGATGAAATGTGTAATGATGAAAAAGTATCAAATCAATGGCAGAACAAATTAGCAGAGACACATAGGCAGAGTCCGCACACTCTCAATCAGGAACGTGTAAAGCAAGAGCCACTTTCCCCAGTGGCTGTCCCCAGAGATGTTCTTCTTTGTCATCCTCTGCATCAGAAGCCCAGAAACATAAAGCCAAACTTTTTAGAGCACTCAAATCAGGGATGCATTAAAGATGAACCAGTGGAAAATCACCAGGGACCAACCATCCCCAAGAAGAGGAAATTTTCAGTGGAACCAGAGGACCACAGTAAAGCAACCCAGCAGAGGATGTGTAATAGTTCCGGCAGCCAAAAAGATCATAGCGATTGCTCAACATCCGGAATTCCAGAGTCTCAAGAATCCAATGATCCATCCAGCCCTCCACAGGCAGATAGTCCACCAGCTAAGTTTCCACCATGTGAATCACCACGCAACGAAAATGGGGGATTCAATGTCCTGAAGCAGTTACTTCTTTCAGACAACTGTTTGAAGGAACTCTCTCAGTCAAGGGGATCATTTAGTTCACTGGAACGTCCGATCCAGAACGGGAGTATAATCAAAGAACCACGTAACAACGGCAAGCATCAAAGCTTTCACCAGACCTTGAACCAGGGCAAGTCACCTTCAGCAGCAGCAGGAATGAACAGAGTAGAGTCTCTTTCTGATGTTCAGCAAGATTCGTCCAGGTCAAAACGTGACATCGTCTCACAGAGAAACTTGAAGGCATCAACCGGTTTTCTGAATGGTGATAAAACTCAAGATTGCCATCTGGACTCTTCAAGATTGACTAAAGCTAACCCTATTTTGTATTATATGCTCCAGAGGAGCAATGCACATTTGGTTAGGGACAGAGTGGAGCTTGAAGCAAAGTCAGGACCTTGTAGAGTGCAGACTAAAGAGAGAGATGAGTCTGAGGCCTTTGACCTCAAAGTACACTTGCAACAAAGCCCACATCATCACAACGGGACTCATAGCTGTGACTCACCACGGATCAACGGGTCGCTCAAGAAGTCATGAAGAAGACTGCTTTGGAATGAACATTTCTTGTTCTTCATTCTTCTTGCTTCTCTGTATTGCCACTTTGTTTGTTAATATGAAAACTGTTGTCTTCTGTAAGATCAGTGCTTAGTTTCTTGCCATTTCTTATCCAGATGATTTTCAAGTTCAAAAACATAACAAAATTACTTAGTATTCTGATTTGAATTTTTAAACCTGTTGTTAGAATATAAAATGTTTGTGACATGCTCCTCATAATATAATCTCCATTTCCTAATCAAACCTGTTTTGATAGTCAGTTATGCTGCAGTGGTACAGGTCATGTAATTGATTTTTCCAGCAACTTCCCTAAGCAAATATGAATTTTCTTTGGGATGTGCTGCACAAAAGTACACAGTTCTTTATGTAGCCCATATTTTTTTCATCAGTTGGTTCATCGGTATAAAAACATGATATAGTATGTGCATGATATGTGATTTGTATCATTTGATATTGGTGGCTTATTATTCACTCATTTTATAAATTTTGGTATATATATATATATATATATATATATATATATAATTTTTTTTTTTTACTAATTTGTGAAGTGCTTTACAAATAACTCAGCATTTCATTGCACCAAGCCAAGACAAGAATAGAGATTTCTGCAATACCCTACATGATGTGGATGAAAATGGTACAAAAAAAAAAAAATCTTTGTTAGAAATTATTTGACATGTTGCTCAGCTAAAGATGAAGATGTAATCTGATTATATGAATAGGTATCGGCATCAGCATGTGCCATAAATGTTAAGCATTATGCAATAAAGATGCATTAAAACAAGACAAATCAAGCTTGCCGGAGATGCAGAGAGTGTTCTAGTTATGTGCAGAATGTGTGTTGTTTTAATGGTCGTGTTTTACGGGAGTACTGTGCTACAAATATCATTCCCCACATATGATAATGTATATGATAATGGTCTTACATTTCACGAATGGGAATATAACATGTTATTTTTGTCCCTCAATCTTAAAGTCTTGTTATAAACTATATTTATGTACATACCGTAATCTTTATCTTTATGAAAGATGGCTATTTTATATGACTGAAAAAGAGAAACCTTTTAGTTTTGGAATTTCCTAAAGAGTCCACATGGCTATCACGGCTGTGTGAATATGTACATAATTAGAGGAGGGATTTGTTCTTTTTTTTTGTTGTTGTTTTTTTTTTCTTTTTTTGGTCCTACTTTTTGCATGTGTCTCTTGGTAAAATGACAATAATCCGTTCTGCAACGATGTTGTGTTATGTCAGATATTCAACAGTCCACAGCTGCCTGTTGCATGCAGATGCATGAGAAGGTTCCTACGTATTACTGCTCATGGAGGAATTCAAGTCTTAAGCATAACTATTTTGTCATGAAGCCTGATTAAAAAAAAAATTTATTGTCTGTTTATTCTAAGAAATAGACTGCTGAGTAAATTATCTGAACTTTCGAAAGAGATGTGCATATAAAAAATATATATATTTATTTTGGTTTTTATTCTATTTTGTTTTTTACAAGAGGAGAACCAAACCAGTAAAACTATCAAGTCATGTACAGCATCGGTGCAATTATGGATTACTTTAATGCTTTGACTTGGTTTTGAACAACAACAAATAAATGTTTGGACTGCAGCATATTGAATATTATTGTGATATCATTTTTAAATGTATTCATTTTGGTGTTTACTTGCACAGATTTTGAATAAAGTTCCAAAATGCACAAAGTAAAACGTGTTGGTTTTCCATTAGGATTAAATAATTATTTAGAATTAAGTGCAAAAATTTGCACACCCTTAGAACAGAATAAAGCAGGCTTTTTGTTTGTTTATAAAGACCCAAATTGTGTATGATAATATATTAATAGTGTCGTAAATCATGCCATGAGAGGTGGTAGAATTCCCCTGTTGGTTCTTTACAAACAGTTTTTCAGTGTTTTCGTGCAGGACACACCAACAATTTCTTGTAATTCTTTATATTTGTAGATGAATGATAAAATGTGCATGCATTTTCTCTTTTTTAAATCCGGCAAGTTTGCACGCAACTGAACAAAATGCGCACAACTGCCTTTCGCCTTAAACTCAAGGCAGGATTATTAGGCTGTACCTGCAGCTCTTTTTCCTGAATAACAAGTTTTGAAGAACAAAAGAATAAAAACACAATATGGCCAAAGGGTTGTGTACACCTGACCATCACACCCATATGTGGTTCTTCCCCAAACTATTGCCACAAAGTTTTAAGCACACAAGTTGTACTTCTTCACGGGAACTAAAGAGTTCCAGGAAACAAACAATAAATTGTGATCAATTTCACATCAACTTGACCTTGGTGATTTTCTAATCTTGCGTTAATGTCTTCCTGCAAACACCATGTTGTACAAGGAGCCAGTTTAACAAACACAGCTTAAGAACTGCCAGTCTACCTAAAGATATCTAAAATCTCACTAAATAAGTGTGATTTTAACATTTACGCTAATTAGGCTGTTTTAACCACATGCCATTGTGAAACAAACATAAACCTAATCCTTTTAGATTGTAATTAGATTCCAGCTGAGAAAATGGCTGCCATGAGATCATCATCAAAACAAGGAAGCGCACTTAGACCACTGTACAACTCTGACACCAGTCACTACATTTTTAAATGTTTAGATTATCTGCTTAAAAGACATTAATAGGAATTACAAGCAATGCATCTAACAGAAGTGAGTGAATGAATCGGTATTTATTTCCCCACCGATGTAAGCATCAACCGAGATCAGTGGAGTGAAGAGACGACGTCGAGGCTCGTGTTTAAAAGCCTCGTTTTCTGACCTTTGGAGAGAACCTTCGTCATCAGGTGTATTTATACTGACATCATGTGACACTGATGGCACACAGATGGACCTTAATCAAATAATTGTGTGACTTCTGAAGTTAATTGGTTAAACCAGATTTTATTTAGGGGTTTCAGAGCAAAGGGGGTGAATACATATGTATTCGCAACTTTTCAGTTTTTCATTTGTTTTGTTTTTTTTTAAACAGAAAATCCGGAAATTTTAATTCCAGATTGTAATGCAACAAAACGGGGGGGGGGGAATACTTTCGGAAGGCACTGTATAGGTATGATACATACACAAGAGAAACACATTTCCCAGTGAAACTACAAGTCTATATTATATATTGTAGAAAATGTCAAAATGAAGGGTTTCCCAAGCCACCATGCACACTTCCTCTTCACTAAAAGCCTTATCAAAAAAGCCAGATTTTTTTCTAGTTTTTTTCTTCTTCTGGGCCTCATTGTGACCTTAATGCATGTGGGTCAGCGTGACTCAGACTTAAGAGGAAGTGATGGGGAAGAGATGGCTCTGTGCTTCACTGGGGTCAGCATCAAGACAGATCAGTGGCCTGTAAAGAGGAATCCGCTAAGAAAGAGACACGATAGATAGCAAACAGCCCCAGGCCAGAAGGTACACTGCTTCTTCTCAGGAAATAGGTGAATTTCTGTTCTCTTGTTTTTTTCCCTCTTTGTCATATTCACATAAATTTAGCTACATCTACAGAACCAACAGTAGCATCATTGCATCGTGGCACATGATCGCACAGACGTCTTGTATACTGTCATGAACGTCAAGAAATTCAGGTGCAGCATCTGTCGGATCACAGCAACACACCAAGCACCAAGCAAGGCGATACATGAAAGACTTCCTAAATATAATCTTTTTTATACACATTTATATATTTTCCTCTTAAACTGGGTCACATGTATGTATGGCTTCCTTTTTTGTGTGTGTATCAAAGCATGGTAGGGGCGGGGGAGGCAAGAATGAGCACGCTGACAGGATTAACTTCCTGCCAAAGCCGTTTCAGACTTTACGAAAGCCCTGAACCACAATTTCTCAAACACATGTGCGGTCATTTCCACTTACGATATCAGTACTTCAATATGCCATACCGTTATTTTATTCTAATGTGATATCTCATTGTTTCAACCTGAAATGTCATTATTCTTCGATACTGAATTAATATCGCAAGTTCATTTCTCAACATTTCAACGCATATCTCGCTATTTCAAGACATTACATCATTATTTTAATTTATCTCATTCATTCAAGCTATGTCGTTATTTCAAAACTGATTCCAAGATAGAGGTAGATCTATCGATCTATCGATCTATCGAGGGAAGGAGATCCAAGATGGAGTATTTATTTTTGACTTTTTTAATAGTCAAAATAAATAATAATAGTTTTTTAATAATAACTCATTTAAAGATATTATGCTGTTTAAGTTAGTATCATTTCATGATACTGTTATTATTTTGACTTAATCATCTCATTATTTTCACTTAACGTCTTACAAATTACAACATAATACGTTGAAATAACAAGATGACTTATGCATCATGAAATAAGAGGCTAGTAAGTCATAATAATAAGATAATGAGTCGAAATATTAATATAATATCTTGAACTAATAAGTCATTATATCAAGATGATGATGATAATTCAGGATATTGACCTTAAGTTCTTAAGTAACGAAAATAATGGCAATATTTTTAAATAACGGGATAACGCGAAATAATGTTAAGTCGAAACATTCTCACAGCGTTCTAATTACAAGATGAAACTTTTTTGTACACATATGTCAACTTTTTTTATCTCTTCATGCACATTAGCATAATTTAGACCCTGATCCGTTCACGACGCATGGCAAGAATTCTAGAGCGAATTCGAGTGCTAAAGCAGCATGCTAGGCTGACTGTAGTGTAAATGGAGGACACACTTCATGTTTCACGCTGAGCTTCTTTTACACATCCTTCCCCTGATAATTGGACGGGAGCTTGCATGCATTTTTGTGAGATCGAACAAAGTTGCACAGTTAGCACGAATCTGCTGATGTGGAACAATACATATAAAGTATGTCCTGCCTGGCTGATGACAGCTAATGACCCTTGTGCTTAAGAGGGAAATTTTAAATCACACATATGATTTACGACGCTCTAGGCTGCTCTGCTCGAGTTTGGTCTCTGGCTGTGTTTCAGGCGGAGTATGGCCTTGTCCCCAAGGCATGGACCTAAAAGTCACGATAACCTTAAGAGGACGATTCTCTGGATGCAAAACACATGGCGTGCTTATTTTCTCCTTCGTCACCTTTACAGCATAGCCTAGTTTTACTGTACTGTACAGTTCCTGCACATTTTTTATTTATTTACAGCATTTATAGCAACAAGACCTTTTGTTTGGTACGTCTTTGCTGCTTATTCTTTATGCTATAACTCTGACATATAGGTCATACACCACCTCATATACCACAAAGATTTCTTGCTACCGGTCCACTTTGCGACATACATTTAAAATACAAACAAATGTTTGCAATCTACTGTAAATTATGGCAAAATGAACTATAGAGCTTGTACTTACTGTATATCAAAAAGGTAGATGCAAATCCATTCCAATCCAATTCGGTTTTATTTGTACAGCGACTTTAACAATAAACCTTGTCACTGATCAGTATTACAGAAACCCAGATGTAGATGTAAATCCCGAATGAAGAAGACAGAGGTGATAGCCGCAAGAATAAAAACATCCCTCGGACGACATGAAAAATTCTTGAGAACGTTTAAAGGGACTCCAGTCTGTTCTTGGATTATAAATCATTACAGTATACATGTATACTACATAAGAAAAAAGGTTCTCTAAAAATTGACCATTTTGCCCTTGGCATAAAGCTCTACATTTAACAGAAACTCAAAGCGTTCTCATCACCCTGAGAACGCAGTGAAGCATGGTGGTGGTAGCATCATTCGCCTCATTGATTTCTGCTACGACATACAGAGGACAGGGTGGCATTAACAGCATTAATCCATGGACACAACCTTCCCTGTGTCTACAGTTTAGGCTGGTGGTGGTGGTACAATGGTGTGAGGAATCATTAATACCAATGGAGCATTGCTTGAATGCCACACGGCACACAAACCGGTTCTATAAACATGACCCTGAGTTCAGTGTACATCAGTGTCCATGGTTAAGGTTAGATCTGATCTGAACCAATAAATCGGAAGCCTTGCTGTAAAAATTGATGATGTTTTGAGCGCAAAGAAGATACTAGTCCCTAATAAAGTGGCCGGTGAACATGTATACAGTAGCACATTCATATCTTCTCCTTGAAAAGGAGATAATTAGAAAAAGCCTGTTCTTCTATTTTTAATAGTAAAAAGAGATCATTCATAATCCAGATCATGCATATTCCACGTTTGATCAAAAACCCAAAACGCCATGAAAGGCACCTCGTGACCCAGTTATGCCTTTTGCAAATGACATGCATATATCACGTTAGATGTGCTTTAGCAAGGATGCGGACATATAGCGAGAGAAAAGAAGGGAAAGGAGTGAAAGGAAGAAATGTTGGGTGGATGAAGGATGTCTTTTTTTTCTCCTTGCCATGATCTTTTCATCTGTTTGTGGATGTGCGTGTACAGTGTGTCAGGCCAACAGGAGCTGAAACACTTCCAACATGCATTGTTCTGCATTGAAAGGGAAATAACTGACCTTGAATGTGTCGCTATTGCTTGCTTTTAACTAGGCAGTTTTACAGAGTTCAAAGGAGAACAGAGGTTAAATAAGGCATAAGTGTGTGTGTGTGCGTGTGTGCGTGTGTGCGAGAGAGAGCTGAACAGTGCGGTTTTGTTTGCTGAGCAGAAGTCTTTCTGTGTCACACACATTCACACACACGCTCATGCACACCCCTCCTTCAGATTCCACTTTATTTGATCTTCCAGTGATTACGTTTTCCTTAAACTTCTCGCAACCTTTGGTCAGACTGTGAACTCTCGCCTGCGTACAGTACGTGTTTGTCAGGCTTGAACTGACAATAACCTCTGGCTTTCTTTGATTGCAGAAACAAAAAGAGAACAGAAATTAAACAACTAGAACTGAGGTCAAGCTCTCAGATCTTGACAACCGTTCACATTGTCCGAAGAGACAGACTCCAAAAAGCCAACGAAAATGTCAGCTTTGAAGTCCAGACCTGCAGTGGATTAGTAAAAAGAAAAAAAATACAAAGAGCCACTGAGTCAGATGACAAAGCCTCGGTTCTCAGCTGTCTAACCCGGTTATGTCTGTTGTTGTGCTCTGATTTTATTCAATAATATGATTTCTATGCAATGGTCGATATAGTCAAATTTGGTAGGATTGGGCCTTAATCACATGTAGATGCTGAATTAACTGAAAAACTATACAAAAACATTCAGTTAGCTGTCAAGCTATTTTGCTAATGTAATATCCTGGTTAATGTAACACGAGAAATAAATGCAGCTAGCTTATCCGGTAAGTTCTTTCCCCGAATGTCATTCAGTTGCGCAAGTAATGACCTCAAGAATAAAGTGTCTAAAAACTATTTTACTTTTTTATCTTTTAAATGACCTAGCTTAACTAGCATAGCAAACTGGATCATTTCCCAGATGACATTGAATTGTTTTATAAATGACCTAAACCCATTCCACAAGAACAAAGATCTATCTACCTAGCTATCTTGCTCATGTAATAATCCCAATTTTCATGTGACACCATTCATTAACAGCTAGCTGAGTTAATCAGGCCTATTAGAGAAAAAGAAAATTCAACTGGCTTAGCCAGTTGATATTTCCCCCAAATGCCATGTAAGTGCTTTAGTAATAAACTAAAACCCATTCCTCAGAAAGAGGAATGTAAAATTATTCTGGCAGAAATAAAGTATAATCCACATGATTAGCCAACATGCTAGCTATTTTCGTAAAGTGCCTAACTAGCACAGCCAACGGGGTGTTTAATCAGATGCAATTAAATTGCTCTAGGACCCATTTCAGAAGAAAGAGCATTTTAAAATGCTAAATTTAATCTTACTCTGTCAGAAAAATAACACAAACCACTTAGTTAGCTATGTACATATATCGCTAATGTAATATCCTAATTAATGTGCTGTAGGTCATTCATCACTAGATAAGCTAATTAAGTAGCACACTAATTAAATGCTTAACTAGCTTAGCTAGCAAGGTGTTATGTGAATAATAAAATGCCTATGAAATACCTTAAAACCGATTCCTCATGACAAAGAAAGCCATAATTAATCTTACTGTGTATTAAAAAAAGCCATAAACCTGCATTAGCCTAATTAATGTAGCATGTGACTGGCATAGCTAGCAAGGTGTTTTCCCAAATGTAATTAAAAATGCCAAACACATGATGTAAAACACACTGTACAAGAACTTAGTAGTCTAAATACACAAAATTCCTAAAACCTGCATGAACCAGTTAGTTAGCTAACTAGCTACCTCGTTCACGTTAGCCTAATTAATGTATCTTAGCATATTAATAACTAGTCAGGCTAAATAAGCATCTGAAAAAAATGCCTACATAGCTTAGCTAAATGTAAAAAAAAATTCCCTAAAGCACATTCCTTGATCTTTTTGACAGAAAACAGACATTATTCAGTTAGTGAGCATATTTAATGTAATGTAGCATTTATTAATAGCACAGGCATTTTAGGAAAGGCTGTTTCTTCAATTAGCATGAAAAATACACTTGAAATGTCCTAAAACACATTTCACAACAGGAAAGCTAGTTATGCTAGCACATGAGTACTAGCATTGTGGAACCTTCATAAACTAGCTACCTAGCTAGTCTGCTAATGTAATAACCTTATTACATATACAGTAGCTTTATTATTATGGGACATAGCATAATTAAACATTTGGATTATCCTATAGTCGAATTTGTTGCATCAAATTTCGTCTAGCTGCCCCGGACAATCCAAACAAGATAGGATAGGATAATATAGGATTCTTTTTTTATTATTCTTAACAAAAGGAGAGCATTTCATTGCATTCCCTTGTATATCTAGCCTTTTAGGCCTGAGTGCAATACACAGTTATACACAAACAGCTTTCTTTTCTTTTTCTTTTTTTTTTATCAATAAAAAGTTAATTAGGTGTGTAAAAAGAAAACAGAGACACACCTATATTAGGTTTAACAGGTCTTTCTAAGCTCCCACAGATACACTTTTACCTACAGGAGGTGAAATGAGTCACACTCAACCCATCCTTAAAGATGAGAGCGGTTCATTGTTTTGACAGTGGCCCAGGACACTGAGGACATGAGGGAGGTCATAGCTGACTGGACAGAGAAAAGTCAAACAGAACTCCGGGAAAATTTTTCCAACAAAACACACACAAATGTCTCCATTCATCAGCATGAATCAGGCCTGTTGCTCATTCTACAGTCTAAGCCCTCTGCCAAGACATTATCCTACTAACCTTATTGTGTTTCTCTGTCTCATTCGGACTCCAGGAGCGTGTGCAGTTTGTGAGTGTGACTCACGGATTTCTCATTTAACGCTTGATAATTTTGGAAATTCCCAGTATAATCACTAAACTCCCTGGACTGCCACAACATACTATAATCAGAATACTAATACTATACTACTGCTATAGAATACAGGTTAGACTGAATATTACCCAGCGTTTATTCTTTACTCGGACTTCGTAAACATCCTCAACCTCTTAGAAGTGTTATAAATATATATATATATATATACATATATATATGATTACACTACCATTATAAAAGTTTTATTAATACTGCTGCTTAGGCTTCTGCATTGTTTACACCATACAGGAATACACACGTTTCTGTTAATATACTTATAAACCAGTTATCACTGTTAATGACCATATTGTAGATTTGTATATGTAATTGCAACCACTAGTACGTTTACATCACAGCGCTCTTGAATTTTTTATTCTGATTTAGCCAGAAGGTGTTGATTAAATAAGCAATAATGTACAGCAAGCCAGGTATTATTGGGAAATAAACACCAGCACAGTGATGCAGGACCCTGACGTGTAGCCCCTGCTTATTACACTGGCTACTTACTAAATAAATCAACAATTTGAAACAAAATATTGATTTAAAGTGGATTTTATTGCTTCTGCAAAAAAAAAAAAAAGAATAGTCTGTTAGATTGTATAGTTGGAGCTGCGTCCATAGCAGCATCAAATCCATAGACTTCTTAACATTGGCTTACTTGGTATTTTAACTCAGCTTAAACTGAACATTAAAATTGATATTAGAAAAATCTTCCATGTTTTTTTTTTTTTTTGATGGAATAACGCTTTGATGACGTTGTTCATTTGATTATTAAAGCAACAAAATTTACCAGACTTCTTTCTACTGATTGATGTGATTGGACATGATCCTCCAGAGTCTATGATCAGAACTGTATCCATAGCAACGGTCTGTTATACATAGAAATGTACTGCTATTCAGAAATAACAGACCGTAGATCGACCAATCAGAATCAAGTATTCAAAAAAGCCATGTAATGATTCTCTATAATTCCAGCTGCAAATCAAATCCCAGCTTTATATTAAGGCTCTTGTTATAATTTGTTATCATATCTATATTTTAAGTTGTTTCATGGACGTTCCATAACATTTAACTAGAAGCAGATATACAGTATCACTTATTAATTAAAAATCACTGTGGTATAAAAGGAAATAAAGCAAATGTGGCATGCTGTTATAGGAAATTAATCATCAGACGACTTCAGACATAATTGTTCTATTTTATTTTTATTCCTGATGTAAGAAAGGTAACCAAATATCAACCTAGGGATGATTTTGGAGTGACGTCTTAGACACCGTTCTCCACAACCATCATGAAAACACCATCTGAGGAAATATCTTTTTTCAATATCTAATGTTTCATCTCTGCAGTACAGTTCCAGAGACTTGTACAGTCTACAGAAAGTTACATGAAAACTGTTGTAAGACACTTCATATTGGATTTTCCTTTAATTTGTCACCCGCCTGTGGTTTATTGATAACATGGCGCCACCATGTGTTATACAGGGGCATTGCACTACAGTAGAAGTGAGATGTTTTATAGAACAAAGTGATCTTTGATCCCAGACAACTTCCAGTTCACTACAGAAGTGCACTAAACAGCCTATAGTGGATCCTGGACTGTTGCAATAGCAGGTGAGGATCGATGGCTACAGTAGCACATGCTTGCGGATTAAATAGTGCAGCGCTTCTTCTGCTGCAGGGCTGTGTGCAAATGTGCGCACTTCGCTTCGTTAGTGCAACGACGCCATGTAGTGTTCAGGTAGTGTTCATGTAGTGTTCAGGTAGTGTTTATAATACAGGTTCCTCTAATCTACAGCTCCACTCAGTGCTGAGTCAGCGCCTGGCAGAGACATGGCGGCTCTGCTACATGACACGGTGAAGGTGAAGGTCTGCCTCAGTCTGCCTCGGGGATCTGTAGCCTTTCTTTCTTTCATTCTTTCTTTCTTTCTTTTACAAAGTAGAAGCTCATAAATTGTTTTTCTTTCTTTCTTTCTTTCTTTCTTTCTTTCTTTCACAGTCTTTGTATTTTCTTTCTTTCTTTAATTATTTATTTATTTCACGAAGTAAGAGTGCTTGTATTGCTTTTCTTTCTTTCTTTCTTTCTTTCTTTCTTTCTTTCACAGTGTTTGTATTTTCTTTCTTTCTTTCTTTCTTTCACACTTGAGGCAGTGAGAGTGCTTGAATTTTTTTTTCTTTCTTTCCTTGTGCACCTTTTCTCAGGTTTTCTAAAACACAGTGTAAACTCAGTGTGAATGAACCTGGACTTTTAGCTGCTTTTGTCGGTGAGATGTTTTGTGTTTCTGTAGAGTTATTACAGCTCTCTGGAGTCTACAGATGCTTTGCAGACGAGTGCTGCTTGTTCTGCTTTTTCCCGGCCGCTGACTCCGAGCGTACAGCAAGCCCTCGCACACGTCCATCCAGAGGTCTGCAAAAGGTGTGACACATATCTGTACCGTCATAAGCAGTGTAACGCTTAGGGGTGTGCTGCTATAGGAAGAGAATCATGTGATGTAGTGATGTCACACTTAACCCTGAAGTTATATCCTGAAGTGTGTTATTTATCTTATACCACTGGAATTAACTGGCTATTACATTATTTACTAATCACACAATGAATAATTAGTTCCTGTTCAGCATCTGTTCTGAAGGCTGATGATTTGTCACTCCTGTAGGTTCTTTGGCTGTGGTCTGGTGGCTCCAGAGAAGCTCAAAGGCTGTTCGGTTCTGGATTTGGGAAGCGGATCGGGTCGGGACTGCTACGTCCTCAGCAAACTGGTGGGAGAAGATGGACGTGTCACTGGCATTGACATGACTGAGGATCTGGTACTGTACAAATGGCACAGCTGAGCTATCTGGAGATGACATTTATGATAATTAATATGGAGGAATTTAGCAGAAAGGATATATATGCACTGAAGTAAATTATCCATCAAACAGCACGGTCATCCAGTGCACACTGTCCTTATGCGATTAAATTGTCTAACTGTTCATTACAGCAGCACTGAGCACACACTTGTCTGTATTTATCATAGTTATGGGTCAACGTTTTTTTCTCACCACAATGGATGAAGGACATTTTTGGATCAGTGTGGCTTTTACAAAACAAAAGAAAAACAATAACAAAAAAACCCCCAAGGGATGAATGTGGTGTTGTAATAAAGTGGCTTTCATATCAATCAAACACATGATCTTTAATGGGATGTGAATACACTGAGCCAAGCACTGCAGCTGGTTTAAAATAGATTGTACAATTAAGCAAATAATAAAATGACGAAACAGATGTGTTTTAAAAAGAGTTCTGACCCTGAGAGGTTTTTTTTAATTAAACTTCATTACTCACAGTTAAGGATCTTTCTTGCCCTGTCTTCTTGCCATAACATCCCCATGATTACCCCATTTTCTTGTTTTGGCCTCAGGAGTGTGGCTATATGAGTGAATAGATAAATGCACTCCATTTTTCTCTTTTTCAGATACAAGCAGCGAGGAAATACGTTGGATACCATCAGGAGCGTTTCGGCTATGCCAAGCCAAACACCGAGTTTGTTCATGGATACATGGAGCAGCTCAGTGATGCAGGGATACAGGACGACTCTCTGGACGTGGTCGTGTATGTAATCCTGATTCCTGTTCAGCAACATCACATGTTAATGTTCTGTTCAGATCCTTATGAGCGTGTGGAACCGAACAGGCTGAGAAGAAAACTGTGCTGTGGTGCGGATGTCATGCTAACATTTCTAAATTTATAACCGAAATCTATTTATATTTATAACCGACCTGATTTTTTATTTATAACCGAATCGATCAGACCTGTGTCCAGAATTATACCTAAATTGATCAGACCTGCTTCATAACTGAGTTGCTCAGATGTGTTTTTTTAATTTATAGCTAAATTGATTAGACCTGTTTTCTGATTTATAAGTAAATTGATCAGACTTTAAAAAAAAAAACTTAAAAGAATTGATCAGACCTGTTTACTGATTTATAACTGAATTGATCAGACCTGTTTTTTTTTTATTTATAACTGAATTGATCAGACTTGTTTTTTTTTATTTATAACTGAATTGATCAGACTTGTTTTTTTTATTTATAACTGAATTGATCAGACTTGTTTTTTTTTTTATTTATAACTGAATTGATCAGACTTGTTTTTTTTTTTTTATTTATAACTGAATTGATCAGACTTGTATTTTTTATTTATAACTGAATTGATCAGACTTGTTTTTTTTATTTTTATTTATAACTGAATTGATCAGACTTGTATTTTTTATTTATAACTGAATTGATCAGACTTGTTTTTTTTATTTTTATTTATAACTGAATTGATCAGACTTGTATTTTTTATTTATAACTGAATTGATCAGACTTGTTTTTTTTATTTATAACTGAATTGATCAGACTTGTATTTTTTATTTATAACTGAATTGATCAGACTTGGTTTTTTTATTTATAACTGAATTGATCAGACATGTTTTTTTTTTTATAACTGAATTGATCAGACTTGGTTTTTTTATTTATAACTGAATTGATCAGACTTGTTTTTATGTATAACTGAGCAGATCAAATGTGTTATTTATAACTGAATTGATTAGACCTGTTTCCTGGTTTAAAAAAATGATCAGTTCTTTTTTTTGTAAGTATGTATATCTGAACTAAACAGACTTGTTTTTCATGTATAAGTGGATTGATTAGACTTGTTTCCTGATTTATATTTACACACACCTCCCCTGTGCAGATCAAACTGTGTGATTTGTCTTTGTCCAGACAAGAGGGCTGTTCTAAGTGAAGCTTACAGAGTACTCAAGGTGAAACATCTCTTCAGCTTTCTTTCTTTTTTCCCCATTTTGTTTTAGTTCTGGTATTGATTTTATTTCTCTGTAATCTAAAGGTCGGGGGTGAACTTTACTTCAGTGACATGTACGCGAGTGCGGTAGCCCCCGAGTCTTTCAGACTGGATCCAGTGCTTTGGGGTAGGATTTCAAAAAATGCAAAAATGATTTGCCTTTCGTTCTGTGTGACCTTTATCATAACCTTACCATCGCACACACTCGCCCTGGCCTGACTGGACACTGTTATATATATAATGATTCAAGTCATAACCTTAATATTTGGCAGAGTAGGTGTTGGCATTTCACAACCATAATGAAAAATCTTCCGTTTAGTACATTTGTGTGTAAATACTTTCGAAAGCTGCAATAAACTAAAATGATTCAGTACTAAAACTAAACGATTCAGTAGCACTAGTTTTCTTTGTGTAGGACAGAAACAAAGAATAAAGCAGTTTGTAAAGTAAAGATGAGTGTGATGTGTCTAGAAAGCTGTTAAAGAAAGTAAATTGGATTAAATATAAAATATACATAGAATTGTAAATGAACGAGTATAAAATTGTAGCCCTTGATAGCAGAAAGTACTCTTTTTAGAGCATCTGTAAGAAAGTTCCTGAAATTGAATAAGATTGTAGTTGTTTTTCCCCTAATATTATGAATATATATCATGCATTATTCTGACATAAACATGCAGACAATTAAATTTAAAGATCATTTCAGGTGAAGGAATGGGCGGCGCCCTCTTCTGGCATGATTTCATCTCCATCATGAAGGAACTGGGCTTCAGCACGCCTCGTCTGGTCGCAGCAAGTCGCATTGATGTGCACAACGCAGAGCTCCGAGCGAAGGCAGGTCGGTCTGCGTCACTGGTCCTGTAGTTCTCGTAAACTACTCAAGAACTTATAATGACTTCATGACAATTGTGTGTAATTGTCTGTTTCTGAGTTGTTCTTTTAAAGTCTTGTTTTTATGTCGGTGCTAAACCATTTTAAATGTTATAATAAAGATAGAATTAACTTTTTTTTTTTACATAAAATGTTAATTAACAGGGGCGGTGGTGCAGTGGTTAGCACTGTCTCCTCACAGCAAGAAGGTTCTGGGTTCGATCCCCGGGTCACCCAGGGTGCCTTTCTGTGTGGAGTTTGCATGTTCTCCCCGTGCAT
>JAQQZR010000003.1:3012822-3027624 GCA_030068235.1 Notoglanidium macrostoma
ACATGCAAACTCCACACAGAAAGGCATCCTGGGTGACCCGGGGATCGAACCCAGGACCTTCTTGCTGTGAGGCGACACTGCTAACCACATCACCACCGTGCCGCCCGGTTTTTATATATATATATGCATTTGTTTTTTCTTATTGGCTTCAAAAAAGAAAAGAAAGTGCAACTGGTGAGGAAATAATTGATTAAAATTATAACATGATTCTTTAATGCAGTAGAAGAGGAATAAAACACTCTGGGATGCACTGTTTTTGGAAAATAATCAACCTCAGGGTGGTATATCATAAACAATATACAAAAGCTTCACATAAGGGAATATCCCCATAAGTGTTTTGTTTCTTCTTCTTCTTCTTCTTCTTATTATTATTATTCAGTTAACAATACACATGCAGATAATTCCAATTCTGTATAATTCACCAATGCTAAAGCACTAATTATTAACCATAAAAACATTAATATAAATCATTACCCATTGACTTTCAGATCACCCTGTCAGCTTGCACACTGAAAAATATTACTTTTATTTATTATTATTTTTTAAGAGAAGTAAGAATGGGTCCAGCAGTCACTAATCATCAATGTGATGCCGGCTGTAGTCCAACTAGAGATCTGATGAAGCGTATCCCAGGGTCCAGCTCATCTAGTCCAACCCCCACCCCCTCCTCAGGGTCTGATTAGTCTCCTGAATAATTCTGGAAAAGGGCGCAGTGACGACAAGCTCGGTGCTGCTTGAAGTGAAGCGGTGTAGTGAAGGGTTTGTGTGGTCCTGTGATCAGATTACAGACTACACCAGCTGCTGCGCAACAAGGCTCCGGCACACGCTGATTGAAAACGGACGCACGTTTGCTCGGAACGCTTGACTTCTTGTAGGGATTTGTTTTGGTACACCTTGGAGGTTAGAAAGAGAAACTGGTTGCACTGTAAACTGAAAATCAGAGTTATAATAAACCCTGAACGTATTCATACAATCTTTCGTAAAGACACATTGTTATAATTATGCATGAAAATATATTACATGTTATTCCTATTTGTATATATAGCTATAATGTAGGTATAGTAACATTTATGAGGGTCATACCCATAATAAGCTGAACAATATATAATGATACAACCTTGACATTAGTAAGTCATCCTCTAAACTTGACTTATTCATGCTTTATAAACATGCATGTACTAGAACTAGAACAATTTACAAGCAATTGCATGGGATTTAGGTATTATAGAGGATTATGGTTTTATATATATATATATATATATATATATATACTGTAAAACAACTATATAACATGTTATAAATTGATTTGTTCATGTTCTTCTGAGCATATAATATATTCCAGTATAATCTGTGATGACATGAAGTCATCCTGTAAGCACAAAGTTCATAATATATTATGCATGTACCTATAATTATTTATGAACATTTATGCACATGTATTCCAGGCATGATATACAAGCTACTGTGTACAGTATGTTACATAATATGTTATTATTATTATTATTATTATTATTATTATTATTATTATTGCATTAGAAATGCAAGAATTTAGAGGATGTATTTTCAGATTTGTTGCTTAAAAACAAACAAGTTTTAGTTCATTAGTGTCTCAATGCCATGCTAAGTAACATGCAGATGACATGCAAGTTTTCTTATGAACGGATATCATATATCAGATATCAAGGTCATGAAATTGAAATAGAATTTTGGGCAAGATGCTGCAGCTATAACTCACTTTCATTCTGGCATTAAACTGCTGGACTGGCAGTTACTGGCCTGGTCAACTTCATGCACAATATAGTATCTATCTATCTATCTATCTATCTATCTATCCATCTATCCGTCTGTCTGTCTGTCTGTCTGTCTGTCTGTCTATCTATCTGTCTATCTATCAATCTGTCTATCTGTCTGTCTGTCTATCTATCTATTTGTCTATGTATCTATCTGTCTATCTATCTATCTATCTATCTATCTATCTATCTATCTATCTATCTATCTATCTGTCTGTATATCTGTCTGTTTATCTATCTATCTGTCTGTCTATCTATCTGTCTGTCTATCTGTCTACCTATCTGTCTACCTGTCTGTCTATCTATCTATCTATCTATCTGTCTATCTATCTGTCGATCTGTCTATCTATCCTCATTCTTTATCATATGTTATACATGTAACTCTAGCTATGTATGAGCAATTACTACTTAGCAAGTATTACAGACACTATATAACATGTTATAAGTACATTTATAATGCATTACAATGACATGAGTACTAAGGTTAGGCTCATCATGTTGTATCCTGGATTATGAAGTTATATATACTGTATAGGGATTTATGTATGCTTTGTAACACATTATAAATGTATATGCTATGAGCAATACAGGACTTATCAGTGCAAAAAAAAAAAAAGAAAAAAAAAAAAAAAAAAAAATATATATATATATATATATATATAAATATATAAATATATGAGCAATTACATAGGCATAGGCATTGTAAGCTATAATGTATAACTATATAACGTCCCTTGCTTTTTCTGTGCTAAATAATAAGTATGATCCTCTATTTTTCGGAATTAAACTTAAACTTGTTATCCAGCACCAGCAAACACTGATTCCTCTTCTTTCTTCTTCGTTTCTTCTTCTTTGCTGCACTTCTCGCCCTTCCTTCCACATTCACGCTGCTACTTGTAAAAACATGAAATGCAGAAGGCTCTCTCTAGAGGTTTGTCCGTTCTGGGCTACTGTAACGGCGCAACATGGCGGCTCTGTGGAGGTGGACCCGCCCCCTCTGTACATATAATGGGCTCATCTAAACTTACGAAAACCCAATTTGTAGTTGCAGGTAATTATACACTAATGAGAACATACTTTCTGATAATAGATCCCCCTAAATTCTACATATGCTAAAAAGTAGTCTGAAATGAAACGAGAGAGGGTGATTTGGTTAGATATTGATCATTTCAACCCTCAGCCTGTTCAACCTCCAACGCTCTCCTTTTACATCTTTTCATACAAGTTCAAATTGCCAAAATGTAGAAATTGTGTAATACTCTCCTAGCTGGCTGTCTCGCTCTGCTCAGCTTCACTTTTGAGCATACGCACATGATGCGACAGCACGCTAGCAAGCAGAGGAAGCATGTCTCGATCACATGAGCTTGTACTTTTTCCCCAATACGAGTCGTGATTAAGGATAAAACGGCTGATGTGGAAATGTGATGAAGCAGGTTGTGAAAGTCTGAAAGTTCAGAGCTTGCCTTAAGGAGACGTGACGTATTTGTTATTGTGTTCCCATTGGCCACAGTCATCGCGCTGATGTCACGGGGCATCCAAAAGCGTCATGATTTGCTCAGGGCTGTGTGATGCAAGGGGAACTTCCCAAAAGTGATGAAAGATGTTCGTACCGGATACCAAAGAGCCGTCGTTTGATTCTCATGCACACGTCAGATCTTCTGGGAATTCATGTTAGGGGATGGTTTTTATAAGGTTTGTTTGGGGAGGATATATACTAGTACATCTGTCCGAAAAGAAACAAACAAACACAATTGCTGAAATAAAAATGTGCAAAATTCTTATAAAGGAATAAATAATTACGTAATAATAATAGCAGTTATCTATTAGTCTGAACAGACTTCAAATTCAACTCTTTTTATTAAATGTGCATTAGAAAAGATAAACATTATACAAAACTGTCCAACAAATAATGAAACTTAAATTTGAATATTCCCAGAATAATCACACAGCTCTTTATGCAGAACAACATAATCCAGTTTTAGCACAGATGCAGTCTCGAACACTTGAATTATTTATTTTCCGATGGTTTTTTTCTTCTTTAAGAAAAGATGAAGAAAGTAGCTGTCGGGAAAAGGCTGTGCATTATTCACTGACTAAATTCCTCAAGAAAGTTTTTACTTCACCAGTTTCAATGTGCATGAAGGCTTCTTGCTCTGAGGCTATAGTGTTAAAGTTAGTTTCTGAACAACTGAACCACACACACACACACACACACACACACACACACACACACACACACACTTGCTCTTGCTGACTGTAAGACCTCGGCTCGACTCGGCTCTCGCCTGACTGGGCCTCTGGGATCCTGGCTTTTGCATTCCTGCGCTGGTCTGAGGGGCTGCGTCTCATATTCAAGAAGGAGGAAGTTTCTGCAGGGCAGGGATTATGCGCACTTTCTTTGCATTGCAACCCCCCTACAATCCCTCCCTCTCTCTCTCTCTCTCTCTCTCTCTCTCTCTCTCTCTGCCTGTCTCCGTCCCTTCCTCATTCCCTCTCTTCGCGCTGCTGCTTCCATAAACCGAGTCTGCGCCGAAAATCCAGACCTGAACCACCTCCTCAGGTGGACTCAGCTTTTCAGTCTTTGTTCCAGCTGGATCTCTCCCCCCCTCTCCCCGCCTCCCCCCCCTCCCTGGCTTTCGGGCCGCTTTTCTCTTTTTTTTTGGCTCACGTCATGTGGTAAGGGCTTAGGGTTCCTCATTGGAGAGGAGGACAGGGAAGCAGTCGAGCTGCACGGTGCTGAAGCCGGTGCTCCGGCGCGTGCTCGCGCTCGTGGATGGAGAGACCACGAGTTTCCTCCGTCCAATCCAACTTTTCCTAACATTCTACGTGAAAGATGAGAAGATGAAAGCTTTAAAGGATGCTTATTCTCATGCAGTAGTTCCGCAGCATTTTGGTCGAGGTAAGAGCGAACGTCTTTTCCGTCAAGTTTTTTTTGTTGTTGTTGTTGTTGATAAATACAAAAGTGTTTTTACGCCGTAGCAGATGTGTATCTATCTGCGAGAGCATTCCAGGAAGGTTCCCCGAGCGTTGCTTTTGTAACGTATGATTTGATTAATGAGCGCCTGGCTGAGCTGTCTTTCTGCGCTCTGTAAACACACTCGCTCATGCTCTATCGGCTCGAGACAGCTTTGTGTTTGAGTTCCACACAAGTTGAAATGTGTGACCTGGGAACAGTTTCGGTATCTTCGATGCAGGAACAATCCGATTTTGAAGAAGAAAAAATAATAGAGAATTGAGAAATGCTGAAGTTATTGAATCTTTGTGTGGCTTTGTATTTTTATCAGCAATTTGGTTGGACTAGAAATGTGAATTGTTTATGTAGTATATGTAAATAATAATAATTGATATTCTGGTGTGTTTCTAATTAAACATGATCTACAAATGTACATTAACAACTTATTAAATTGTACATCATACACATGATTAGCATCAAGCTTGAAACTAAAATCTTCTAACCACACGTGCCTTATATATCTATGTTTCGTGCAAAATGATCTAAGGCAGATGTTAATCGTTAATATACTCATGTGTTCCTAATAAAAATAACCTACTAAGTTTCATACATTTATATATTAAATCATCCATCATGCTGATTTTAACCACACATGAATGAAACCAAAATCAGACCCTTTTTTTTTTTTTTCTTAAACAACCACACATGTCTTGTAGGTTTCAACACCAAAGGTCTCTTGAGGGAAAAGCAGGAAAGCCATTCATTTGACCAATTACACTCTACTGGAATTTTTTTTTGGCTTGTTATTCCAAGATATTTCCAGTTGAGTTTTGCGGAAACGTTCCAGCACAATGACCTAAAAAACTTCACGCACTTCAGTATCGTACAAACAGCGGTTTGTTGACCGTGCTGTAAAAATATTGCTTCTTCCTTTTCCAGCCTTTCCAAGGGGTTTGCCATTCCGCTGCCAGTTTTCATTCAAACTGTATCCCGAGCTACAATTTTGCAAGGAATTAAAAAGTAAAAAAAAAGGTCGTAAATCTAAATGTTGTGGAATCCTGAGGAACCTGTGCGTTAGAGTGCGAGTATGGAGTTAAGATGTTAAGAGACCTTCTGGGATCTGAGTATAAGCTATGCTTCTGTTCTGATAATCCTTCTGATAATTACAAATAATACAGAAATACTCAAAATTGCACAGATTTTAGTTCCATATGCATGCCAATCCATGAACTAGCTCCATATATTGTTGTTTAGCTCAGAATCTTAACCATTTGTATGAATGTGTAACAAGACTGTAACAATTTATTTTAAGCAACACATGCAAGGGGTTAATAAATGTCCTGTTTTTTACGCTGTTTTTATAAAACTCAAAATTAGACAATTAATAGAGATTTTCCTGACTATGTATTAGTCTTTATTCATAACAGCCTGTTACTGCTGTATAACTAGACATCTGTTATATAAAAATGACTCATAATTGCATCATTATTTATCATAATTCTCAACAAACAGTTTATTAAAGCCAGTTTGAGCATGAATTAATAACCTAAACGTCTTAGACCTTAAGAAGCGTCTGTAGTTTACTGAGAACGTTTCCGTAATTGCGTAATTACTGCTAATTAATGTTCTACTATAGAGTATGGAGCATGTTACATTGTTGAGTGACTTTTTCAGGTTTTATTAGGCCTTAAACAGACAAACTGGTCACTTGAAGCAACCTAGAACCTCAAAGTTTAACATGGACGTTCAGGTTATTCATTCATGCCCAACAGTTTGTGTAACAAGGTTTTAATAAAGTCTTGCATTAATAAATAATGCATCAATTACTCATTTTCACCTAACAGATGTCGAGTGACGCTGCAACACAGGTAGTGATGAATGAAGGCTAATATATAATGAATAAACTTTTTACAACTGTCTCATTTGAGCTTCATCAAGCAAATAACACGACCTTATTAATAATGAAAATAATGAGACATTAGAAAGAAAGCTTTAAGGTTCTTCAGCTTGGTCTTTCTAGGAAGCTCTTGAAGGCTCCACGTTTACTTTTTAGACACGATAAGAAACCACACGAGGAACGTTTGAGGAAGCGTGCTTGAACTTGGTAGCACTCCATCCACGGAGAAATGAGAACCTGTCGTGTAGGATGGATTTAAATACACCGCAATGGTCCAGGCTCTAAATTTTAAGGTTTGTAGGGGTTAGATACAGATCTGAAGTCAGACTGGCACGATTAAAATAAACAAATGAAATATTACATGAAAATACTGATTTATTTAATAAGAAAATACTGAACATGCTAAATTATTACATTTTGATGGTTTAATATGCTTCAGTGTTGTACTATAGACTTAACATTTGGTAAAAGAAAGAAAGAAAGAAAGAAAGAAAGAAAGAAAGGCACATAAGCATCAAAATAAAATAAAACAAATGATACAATCTCAGCTGCATCTTATATAGCAATAATAATATAGATTACAATATTAAATTATTAAACATATTAGATTTGTTTCTCATTTCAAATTCATAAATATAAGTTATTCTACTAGCAGATGATTTAAAATCTTATTTCAAACATTTCTAAAAAGAAGCAAACGTAGCTAAAAACAGATCCATTTATTAATTTCAATCTTAAAATATGTCTAGACTTCCTAGACATATATGTGTTATATAATAATCTCTTAGTGAGAAATATCAGATAACTTTTCCTTCGCTGTAGATATTTTACTTGCTAAGATAGTACAATTTGCAGTGTAGGACTGTAGCTACTGCATTTCTGTCATTTAAACTTTGTTCTGCGCTATTAAATGTTCGTACTGGCAAAAATGAACGACTTTGAAAAAAAACCTTAATTATTGAATTTCACTCTGTCCGTTCTGATATGTGTTAACTGTAACATTTCCTACATCTATAATGAGCAAAGAATGGTATAATACTTTTACGAGCCATTATAGATATTGCTTTAATTACTTCATATTGGTATGCTTTTATTACTTATATGAAAATGTGCATTTTATAGCACCGTTTATTATGCGTTATGTATTCTTATGCATACATCATTCATTATAAATAGTGTTTATAACTAGCACAAGGCATTATTTCCCCAAACAAATTCAACTCCACTTTGTTATATTCAGAAACTCATCAGTTACAACTTATTAACAATTATAGTTATAGTATCTTATGTCTGTCAGTAACCTACACTCATAAATAAAATGTACTGTATATGCATTCATTAACCTGTTACTGTAACTGTCTAACATGATTCATTATGCAAACCATCAGCACTGATGATATGATGTGTTAAAGAAAGGAAGAACTCACTCAGGGGCATGCTGTTATAGGAAACTAACTAAGGATAGAGTGGTGTGATGTGGCTTGATGTGTAGCGCAGTTATTGTTACCATATCAACCATTGGTATACTCGTATATTATAATTTTTTACGGTATTAATTAATGGCATGTCATACCGTTTGTCCATTTATAGTCGTATTTAGTGCCGTGGAACGTCCTCGAGACAGGTTCTTTTCTGCTATGACTTATAATATAGCAGCTATAAACGGTCTTCCCTTCACCAACCTCTGCTTATTTTTCTCATTTTGCTTAAAGGTCCACCATTTAGGATTGAGTGGATTGCAACCCTCTGAACGCCCTCTCCTTACCCCTCCCTTTCCAAGCGTACGGTGGCCGTCAGGTTACCTGTAGCGTACTTCCAACCGCTTACATGCAATCTCTTGCTTTTTCTGTGCTGAATAATAAGCATGATCCTTCATTTTTCAAAATTTGGGTTCTCAAACTTGTTAACCGGCACCAGCAAACACTGATTCCTCTACTTTCTTCTTCCTGGTCTTTCTTTCTTCTCCTCCTGGTGCTTCCTTTCGGATTCCACTTGTAAAAACGTGAAGCCGCTCTCTAGAGGTTTGTCCATTCTGGGCTACTGTAGCGGCGCAACATAGCGGCTCCGTAGAGGTGGACCCGCCCCCTGTGTAGATATAAAGGACTCATTGTAAGCTTACGGAAACAATAATTTGTAGTTACAGGTATACACTAATGAGAACATACTTATGGATACTATATTATCTATTTCCGCTCACAGATCCCGCTAAATCCTACATAGTGCACCTTTAAAGTTAAATAATTAATAACGCAGCTTGGCATGTTTCTGAGAAACCAGAACGCGTCATCTTGATACAAAGTACCGATTGAAATTGGAGACTCCGTCCATAAACGCTAAATAACCATCAAACTTCTGATCTAAAGATCTGAACTAGAGATCGTTGTTCTTTATTCTTTAACGACGTGTTTTTTCTTATCAGATTATGTTTAGCGTTAGATTATGTGGAGCGTCTGTTGTGCAACTCCCTGTGAATGAGCTGTTACTATGGAAACGATAACGTATTACAAGACGTGTATTAATTTAGTGATTTAAATTGCAGCTGCACTGTAGAAAATTAATCAACACCTTCAGATAATTCAGAATCCAGAAATCAGCAGCGACAAACAGCAACTTGTTACCGAATTCACCTATAATTAGAAATACAATACTATAATACAAAATACTAATTTTTTAAAAATGTATTTAAGACAGGTACAATCTGGATGGGTTTAGACAGGTTAAGAATATATAAAGAATAAACTACACACTCATTTTTAATGAACAACAGCATCATGAGGCCAGGCTTGTGCTTGTACTAGTGCATCATCTGTCCACGCCAGTGAATGTGTCGTGCTGAAGAAACCCGCCGGAGTTTCAAAGTTTGTCTAACCTCGTTGAACGGATGTTTGGAGGAAATGACTTGACAGGCGCGCACAGTGTGTCAGAGTGTCTACGGTGCCTCATTGATTTCCACAGGAAGCATGCTTCTTGTTCTTTCTCGGATGTTCGTTCAGCCAGGGGGACTTTGGGTTAGAAGTTTAATTGTCGGTAGACACACACAGCTAGTCGTTTTTACAGTTATTCACTCGATGAAAAATACGAGAAATTACTACATGTACAGTAGATGCAATAATAAGACTGATTTGTGTGGTACAACTTTACAAGCTTGAGTTTGTGTATTTGAATGAAATGCTAAAATGAAACTCAAAGGATTCAATGACTTAAGCCCTTCATGCACAAATGATTCGTACACATATATCCCGTTTCTTAAGAGTAACTTTTAGCCTGATATTTGTTTTTTAACTCTGTCTAAATAAATAAATAAAAATTGAACTCGTGAAAGGATTGTCCTTGAGTATGGCTATAACTGCATGCCTGAAATAATAATAGTATAAAATATATATGGGATGTCCAGAAGGTCTGGATCCATAGATAATTATTTATTTAAATACAAATATGGCAACAAATGGGCAAAATGATGGCCTTTTGCAACACTTGTGTATACGCTGAATACAATCTTTGTTAAATTCAAACCCATCTTGGATCTGAAATAAAAAGAAAAATATATGACATTTCATATAAGGAAAAATACCTATGGATCCAGATGTTTTGGCTATAAATGCACAGTGTATTCCCATGTCTAAAATTCTTAACCTTTAGGTCTAAAAATATGAAATTCTGAAGACAAAAATGTTAGAAAATATCATTTGGAAACATTCAAAGTAAATCAAAAATCAAAAAATATCCCCCATCCATTCCCAAAAGCAAGCATATAAACTTACAAAAAAACAGTTTAAAACAAGCATACTTTAACTTTTTGTTATTTATAATTTTTTTTATTTAATCTAGAAAGTGATATTATTATTATTATTATTATTATTATTATTATTATTATTATTATGCTCTGAAATGATTTGGAGGTGATTTACATCAAATGTTTTCCCAAAGTCTAAAAAAGAGCCCTAAATTGCCAGTCATTATGTTTTAAAGGTTTAATATGATACCAAACGTCGCTGAAAAGCCATGAGCGAGAAGTCTTGTTTTTAGTAGTTTACATCAAACCCTTACATCTGATATATATCTTTTTAATGCAATGTAACTGTGCAAGTTATAATAATGTCCATAATAATGTGACATCAGCGGTATATCAGCGCTGACTTCTCACAGGACCAGCGACAATACAGCAAACTAGCACCAGAGTCAAGAACTATTTCAGTGTAACTATATTGACCGCATGTCACCGTGGAGTTTTCCTTTAAAACAGACGCATGGTGACTTCAATCCAAACTGAATATGAGCATTACTGTTCTTATTAACCTGCTACTGGCTTTGGTAAAGTTTCCAAACCTTGAACCTGAACAAACTACTTTCAAGGCTTGTCACTAGTTTCTGGTCAACCCAATCTATTATTTAACATGATCCTTTTTTTTTTAAATCTATAGTAAGAATCATTTCAGTAAATCTAATGAAACCGTCCTATTGCATCGCCTCTGCTTGACTCCAGCTTATACAAGGGAAAGCGTAGAGGTATTCTTCACATATAATGGGAGCACAAGCAGCCCATGTCAAAGGGAACATTTCAAAATGTTTTCAAGGTGTTTTTAAAAGGATGGAGATGGCGGAACATCGTAACCGTGTCTGCACTTATTCACATCCTAGTTCATGTTCAAATTTTACTGCATAACATCGAATAAAACTTTTCTTCTATTGATTCGGCAGCTCTTAAAGGCTGTGAGACTCAGAAGTCCGGATACGGGGAATTACAGGAATGTTTCTCTTCAAAAGAAAAAACATTTAAGCAATTTTTGAGCAAATCTGAGAAGATTTTTTTCCAAACATCAATCAAAATGATTTACCTTTCATTAGTTGATTTTTCTTTCATTTCAATTCTACACCAAGACCATAGATTTAAAAAAACACTTTTTTTTATTCTTTTGTAAAATATTGCTTTACGAGATTGATAAATTGTTGTCCGGTTCTACAAAAACTATATCTGAGCAAGTGAAAACATTGTGAATATGGCCCAATATCTCTTATTAAGAGATTATTATAAACCAAATAAAACATTAAGCGGCTTGTTTTTTCATGCTTTTACTCACTTTACATTTTTTTTTTATTATTTTAATGACATTTCAGCTTGTTTAATAAATCTACCAATAGAAAAGAACTATTTCAGGCTTGAAGTTTGTAAAAAAAAAAGTGTTGAAATCATAGATATCGAATCATAGATTGTGGTTCATTGAAATCATAGAACATGAAATATATTCAACTATCCAACGAGCTCTAAAGGAACTGTTTGGATTTGCTAGTACTTGATTTATGGGGAAATGAGAACATATATTTAGAATTTTTCACCTTTTATTTATTTATTATTATTTTTTAAATACATCTCACTAGTCCCCCTTTCCACCAAAGGGAACCAGGTGCTAGTTCTAGTTTGAAGGTGGTTCAACTTCTTACTCCTCAAATCTCCTAAAATCCAGTTTGATTTTTCACAGGCTAGAGAGGCGATACAGAGTCACGTCATCCTGTTACTGTATACGTCTCCGTTTTTCCAGTCTCAACCACCGCTAGTGCTGCTAGCCTGTGCCGCTAGTGCCACTACCCAGCCACACTAACACCCGCCACTAGCAACAACAATGGCGGACAACATCGTCTCTTTTTCTTTGGATTAGGCAGACTAAACCTTACATTAGCTCTGTTTTTAACGACGGTCACAAAGTTTTAGTTGGTCTTGTTGGTCGTGATAATCCCACCCTCAGCCCCGACGTATGCGGTTCATGGTCCTTTGGCTGTCAAAACATGAAGAACTGGTTTGAGATTAAGCACCGGCTCCGCACAAGCCCTCGAAGCCCTTGATGGAAAAGGTGTATATGATGTATCTGATTTTGAGTCAGTTTACTCTCCAGGAAAGTCTCTTTTGTATCTGAACCTTCATCACACAGATTAAGGTCATTTACATAAGGTTTCCTCCCACCTACTTTGCATAATTTACACAAATATCCTGTGTAAATCAGCTGCCACACGCCCCGTACTATTCACTTTTAATTTGTATAGCACTTTTAACAATAAACATTACCACAAAACTCCGGCTGTAGATTTAGAGCCGTAATAAAAACGGTGAAACTTTAATACATACGGAAGAAACCTTGTCATGCGTATCATGTATCACGAAAATATCTTTAAACGTTCCAAGATGACGTTATTTTTACTTTTGGACACGTTTTTGTGTACGTGAGAAAACTGGAATGGAGAAAAGATGCAGAATTGTTTAAGCAAAAACATTTATTTATGCCTTCAAATCTGGTTGTTATAAAATCCATTATGGTAATTATGGAACGTTTCAAAATAAAATGTAGAGTCAGGGATATTGTAGTGTCTATATTTGTATAAAAGGGAAAATTAGGGTTTGTTATTGCTCAGTGAATTAGGGCCTTGGTGTAGCTCCAGCATGTACAGATGAGTGTTATCTACAGCTCTGTTCCATTGTAAACATGGCGTTTGGATGTAACGTGATCGTATAGTTAAAGTGTCGCTGTTTGGAGTCAGTGCCTGAGGGTTTGAAGGCTCGGTTTGGCCTGTAAGAAGAGCCGAGCATAATAACGGCCATACTCGCTCTCTAAGCCAGTACTCTCCATCAATATTTGGCTGAAAAAGCGAGGGAGAAAACACACAGCTAAGGTTTCAGTGGAATCCATCTCCTCCAGGCCAAAGTTGAAGCCCTACTGTAAGCCTCGAATAGATCCTCTAAATGACCGAGAGCTGATGTCATGCTCTTCTTGTGTGTTTGCGGAGCTGGACGCCGTGGCACCACCGCAGAGCCGGGATTCAGAGCTAATGCATTTCCACTTGTCACGTTGGCTTTATTTGTCTTAACCAAACATCTCACGTTTACAAATTTATCCCAATTTTTCATACCAGATTATATAAAGCATTATGGTTAGGGTTAGGAGGGTGCAGTTAGAGCTTATGGCTTTCCTATTACTGAAAAACTAAACTAACTAGTTGTTTATATTTGCGTAAATGTCTCATGAGAGCACGTTCAGGAAGTGCCGGAAAAAATCCACGCAATACTCATACGTTACTTAAGTAAAAGCGTCTGTAGTGAGTAAAAATTATAATCCAAATTATCATCTCATTTGTTTGAATTTGTCTAAAAGTCTCATAAGATCATTTGTTAAATCACCGGGGAAAAAAGTTCTGAATATCTTAACTTAATAAAATTTAAAAAGAGTCAAAATTACACATGAGAAAATTTTTAAGTATTTAAAAGTACCGATTGATTTGAATTGAAATTATACAGTATGTTTGCATAAGTAACAATTTGGACTCAATTTTTACTTTTTTTTTTTTTTTAAAAAGATCAAAGGTTTAGGTCAGGGTTAGAGTTAATGTTTGTATCTTTTCTTCTACTGAAATTGAACAAAATACATCCACAAATATCTCATGTGATCATGTTGATAAAGCATTGGGGAAAAAATACTTCAGACTTACAGTACTGTGCAAATTAGTGTAGTGCATGTGCAAGAAATAGAAAAGATGACTTCAAAAATAATGAAATTTAATCTCTCTGCTAAAAATACGACATCCAGTAAAAAGTCAATATTTGGTGTGATGACCCTATTTTAATCAAAATGATGAGGGCTTTTTTTCTTGGTAATGATTCAAGTTTGCAAATGTATAGCATTTTGCTATATAACTTATATAACAGTTATATAAAAAGTATTGCATTGTAGGGTTAGGGTTAAGGATTGGGGTAAAGGTGAAGGATTAGGGTAAAGGTGAAGGATTGGGGTAATTGTGAAGGATTAGGGTAAAGGTGAAGGATTGGGGTAAAGGTGAAGAATTGAATTTAGGATTAAGATTTGGGGTTAGGATTAAGGTTTGGGGTAAAGGTGAAGGATTGGGGTTAGGATTAAGGTTTGTGGTAAAGGTGAAGGTTTGAGGTAAAGGCGAAGGATTGGGGTTAAAATGAAGGCTTGGGGTTAGGATTAAGGTTTGGGGTAAAGGCGAAGGATTGGGGTTAAGATGAAGGATTGGGGTTAGGATTAAGGTTTGGGGTAAAGGTGAAGGTTTGGGGTAAAGGCGAAGGATTGGGGTTAAGGCGAAGGATTGGGGTTAGGATTAAGTTTTGGGGTAAAAGTGAAGGTTTGGGGTTAGGATTAAGGTTTGGGGTAAAAGTG
>JAQQZR010000003.1:3028500-3043271 GCA_030068235.1 Notoglanidium macrostoma
GCAGCTGGGTAAGATAATGCCCACAATATCATCAAGCTCAATGGGGGCCACTTTGAAGAATCTAAAATATGAAACACATTTTGTTTGTTTTTTACACTTTTTTTTGTTTACTACATAATTCAGTATATGTGTTGCTTCATAGTTTGAGGTATTCGGTACTGTTTTACAATGCAGAAAACAAAACAATAAAGAAAAACCTATGAAAGAGAAGGTGTGTCCATACTTTTGACCTGTAGTGTATATCACCATAACCGTTCTCTAATTTGTCTTTTCGAAGGAACCCTGAAAGGTTCTGTGTTCAGATGTACATGCCTGTTCATAGTAGACTTGGCTTTGTCGCTGTAGGGGCATCTTTAAATGTTCGTTCAGGCTTTATTGGATAATTAATGGTTGTAAGCCGTTGTAAGGGTTCTTCTCTGATAGGGAAACACTACAAGGTTTCCCCAAAGGGACAAAACTAAGAGCCCTTGAGTGTGCTATAACTAAACCCAAAGGGTTTTTGGTTCTAGCTTCAAAGATGGCTTTACTTTTGTCTGTTGTAGGGTTCTATACAGAGCCTTTAATGATTCCTCCAAAGGGACAAACCAGAAACATGCTTTAGCATGTTACCTGGAACCTTTTCTTCTTCGTGAAATGCGTAACTCTCATTTGTCTTCTGAAGCCGTGAGGAGAAATGTTCAATATTGTGATTCAGAATAAAGCCTCACTTTGCACAAAGACTGAACTAAAAGTAAAAAGTCACTATAAAATGACAAAAGAATCCGTGCAACATATAAGATGTTTCTCATTACTTAAAAAATCTTTCTAATTATTGAAACTTTTATACCTGTCCGCATCCTGTGTCCCTCCAGAGAGACAAAAAAAGTTTCAGGGTAGAAACCGAGAACCTTTTGACTCCCCAGAGAATCCTTCAGAAACACTTTTTTAAAGAATGTAATAATTAAACAAACTAGAAACTCGGTGTATTGTCTCCGCTGTCATATCTGGAAGCATTCCAGAGGTTTTTTTTCCAGGAAAATGTACGTTTGTTATCCTGACGTCTGTTATCAGTGAACTTGGCAAATGTTTAGCTATAGCATTATTCTTCTAGGGAATTTCTCACTTCCTTGTGTGTCTTGGACATTCAGGATTCAGGTGGGTTTTATTAGAGATGAAGTCAGGTTATGGAAAGTCGGAGCAAGGCCATTATTCAGCCGGAGCGCTTGTCCTTGATTTCCCTCATCGATGGGTTTTGGTTTTTTTCCTTCTCACAGGGCAGCTGTTTTATTAACAATCCAGAAGAGGATCAGCAGCAAAGCAGGAGCGGCTTACGGTGTAAACGTGCGTGTTTGTAGTGTAAGATCCTGCCTTGGCGGACCTGACGGGATGGTCTTTAAGGTTGAAATGAAAAGCGCACGCAGAGTACAAAGTCGAATGATCATTACAGAAACAGAGAATGTCCTTCGTCCAGCATGGGATGCTTTCTTCCGAGCGGCGTGTTCTCGGGTTACCGCGTCCCTCCCCTCCTTTTTCTGTCTTAAATCTCCTCTTTGACTCGTATCAGTTCAAACATCTATGGACATGTTACTGTTAAAGACGTATTCTTTACTTGAGTGTTGACTTGGGGACTGCACCTGAATAAATCCACCAAAAAAAAAAACACACACACACACACACAGGCCACACAAGCTGTGTATGCTGAGGAGAAAGTCATCGTCCTTTATTCCTTGGCTTGGTTTGTCCTACACTTTTACAACAAGATGCATCTTGCCATTGAGATCATTTAAAAGGCATTTAAGTGTTCTCAAACTATTAAGCGCACAAAAGTGCTTTGTTAGCTCAGGAAAGCTTCTCGTTGTAATCCAAGCCGTAGCGGCCCTTCAGTCGGTCTTCCTTGTTTGTTTGAGGCTACATCACTATGACAGGCTTTTTTTATCCTAATGCATAGCGTGTCATGTGACACAGCAGGTTCGTTTTTGTTTCTTCTTCTTCTTCTTCTTTTTTTAGCTTATTTGGACCAGCCTTGAAAAGTTCTGTAGCTTTCCATATCATATTAATGACTAAAAAGTGACATATATGGTTGTTGAAGTCAGGTAATAATTATTATTATTTTTTTTTATTAAAAGGAACCGTTAAACCCCAGTGCTGTTGAATTCTCAAATCTGATTGGCCGGAATGTGTTGATTAATTTAAGTCATTAATACGACTTGTACGACACACTCTACATCTACATCTAATAATAAACAGAATGAAAAATTTGCTGTTACTTAACAAAGGAAAACGTGTAATCATTGATGTGGTGAAGTTTTCCATAACATGTTTATTTAAAATTACGGAAGGAGTCTCTAGTGTCGGCACTTTGTGAATCTTTAGGACTGAGACATTTCAAGCTCTGTCTTACTAACTTTAAGAGAAGGAAAGAAAAAGAAGAGAGTCTTATTGGAGAATGTTTATAGCTGCTACAGTGTAAGTGAGAACAGGAACCTGTTTTGCGGCTGTTCCACAATATGAAATGTAACTATAAAAGGATAAAAATGATGACATATGATTTTCTTAAATACTGTAACACTGCAAATGCCTTTGATACACGCAACATGTTTTTTTCTTTAGATATATAGTAATATAGAGTTAATAGTGATTAAACAGCCACATGCAAATAACTGCAAAGCGACAAATGTTTACCAGCTTTTCTTTTCTCTTGAAAGTTAAGACTGAAAATGCAGCTTGTCATGTTACCGTGAAACAAAGCGTCAATTCCTGAAGACTTTCCTGTGTTGGAAAACGTAGCATTACTGACTGCTACAAAGTGCTGACACCTGAGACTCCTTCTGAAAATGAATTTTAAATAAACTTCTCCTTCCCAAGAACTTCACCACATATGGAGTGTCCTAGAGGGTGTGGAAAATATCGATACACTTGAGTATTGCTATATTATATTTTATATTCTCAAAAACACTACTGATTTTTAATTAATGGTTTATATGCAAAAATGTGTGGTCAAAAGCGATCTGCTTTGTGTTGTGTTTAAACCCGGACCACTAGATGGCAGTGTCTTCAGCTAATTGACTCTTCCACGCCAAAGTAACAACAGAAACTGAGACAGGAAGTAGCATCAGGGTGCACTCCTATGCTACTAAGGCTAGCATTACCAAACCTGCTCTTTATACTATGACAGATTTCCTAAAATTCGATTTCAAAAATCACAATATATCGCCTTAAATACAGTATCGCAATATATCGAATCATAACTCCTGTATCGTATTGACAGATTCTTGCTAATGCACATTCCTAGAGTGTCCGTTCTACAAGTCCCTGTATAAGCTATTACTCTGTTGTTACCCTAATTAATATACACCTATGATTTGCTTTTTGGCCAATCAGAATCGAGAATTCAGCAGCGCTGTGGCCTAATATTGTCTATTTAATTCAAGCACTGTTTAAATTTTGCTCTTGTTCAGGACTGACTCAGTCTGGAATACTGTTGCTTTTTCTATCTCTGTGTTTTTCTAGCTGCTATGCCATTTATCATACGTATTCGTGCTCTGACATAGGAGTTATTAACCGCTCAGCACGGGTGAGTGCAAAAGTTTGCATACCCTTAGATCAAAACAAGGAAGACATGTACCAGCAAGCAATTTCATTTATTAGATTTCACAGACACTCTGTCGTTATGACAGGAAACAAATATGTTCAAAATTCAAAATGATATCAATATAAATGTCTCCTCTCATTGTGAATGCACTGTAAACATTCTTTAAACGGCCAGTGTGCTCGTCTTTTGCCTAACAGCCTTCAACGGATTTTGATGACGTCTGTTCACCTTTGATTATTTCAGTCACGCCAACATTATTTATTCGTTTTATTCTATTTTCCCGTCCAAATAAAATAGCAGCGCGTTTCGGATTAACTTTTGCACTCCGCTCTGTAATGATTAGATGCATGAAGTGTCACGTGAATTAAAGTCGGTTGTTGAGGATATTATTAAATCTGAGACAGAAAATCTGCACGCTTGGGCCGAACGTGCAGCCCTTCATAAAAATGCACCTTTGTTTTAAAATCTAATCACGTTCAGTCTGAGCAGGTCATGAGGCTTTGTTATCGTTCTTTAGGCAGATCTCTGTGTCTGCTTTCTGCCTAATCTACTGATGGCTCTATAAATAATGCATAGTATAGACTCAACCCTGAACCCACAGGAAAATTACAAATGCTCCTGGCTTTATGGCCCATTCTGAGTCACACATTCGGCCAGATCCTGAAGGACACATTTAACGCCTGTCAGCAAGTCAAAAACACTGCATTATGGTTAAACCATTATGTGTTGTTATGTCTGTGACATCAGAGCAAAATCCTGTCCCATGTGCTCAAAGTCATTACTGCTGGCTTCAGCTGCCTTATTAGCGCGCTCGCGTCTGTAGCAATGTAAAGCCATCTGAGTTGTTTAGAGTATGGCTCAGAGCTGGAACAGTATGAATTGAAAATACTAAGCCACAATCTGGGCAGTTTTACATTTAGAATTCTGACAGTGCTTGCAAAATCTGCAATGAAATGCTAACAAAAGTTGAGGGATTAAGGGCGAAGTTAGTGTTCGTACTTTTTCTTACAACTTCATTCCAAAACTTCTGAAACCACTTTTTCATTTAAATTAATTGAATTAATGGATTCTTGCATAAAAAGAGCTTCTTTTTTACTTCAGTGCACGAAGAGTATGTCACTCCGATTATTTTTACGATTATTAGATGATTTGTTATGGTATTCTTAAACGTGAAAACTTAAACTTAAAAAACAACAACATTAACTAGACTGTATCTGAGACACAATGACTTCAAGCATCAATCCAACAATCTCAGGGTATAAATTTAAAGCAGCAAGTGGTGATATGCCGAGTCAACGCAACCTTCATAAATAGCACCCCTAGTGGCCAGTTTTTGTCAAGTTTCTACATGGTAGCTCAATGTTAACCCTGTGAAAATGCCTGCTGAATTTGATTGCCGCCAAATTTCAGATTGATTCAACATACGGTTCCTGGGAAACAGCTATTTAAAATGAACCTCTATAAATGACCACACCCCCAACTTGGCAGAGCTCCTCAAAATCATATCCTGTACATGAGCTACAGCTTTCATTTGAATCCATACAAACAATTGTAGTTATAGCTGTCAGAGTTAATTAATCTCCGCTCTGCAAGGATATTAAAATATGCTGGTGATATTGTTTACAGTTCTCAACATTCCTTCAATAATTATTGAGAATACATGCAGTCTCTACTATAAACATTACCTACTGTTTGGTCCGAACTGCCGAGGAAAAAAATTGATTAAAAAACACAGCAAAGAAACAAATAAAACCACTAGCGCTTGGTCCTTTAAATGGGTAATATTTGGTACTATTGCTGGTTACTGGACTTGTATCCTTCAGAGTTATGTCTTACGTACATTTAGTGGATATATTTTCATTGGCAAAGTGTAATTTAAAAAAGAAAAAAAAGATAATTTAATCATTTTGATACAATTTTATTTTTCAGGTGAAAGACACAAACTAAATGGACACAAGACATAACCCTGAGGGATACCACAACAGTGACAAGCAATGGTACCATTAAATATCTTTGTTTTCCTGTATGTAATGTAAATTATACCCAATGATTACTGGATTGTGATGTTCTATAAATGCAAGTGGCGATATGCAGGATCCAAGCACCCTTTGCAAATAATGCCCCCAGTGGCCAGTTCTTGCCAAGAACACTAATAGATGAACACTGATGACTGGCACCAAATTTCAGCTCAATTGGAATTACTTTTCATAAAAGAAACAGCTATAAAAAGCTAACTCTGCCCCCTATAAATGACCACAACCCTAACTTATCCAGAACATGCTTGATAACTTTCATATGGATCCATGCGGTCAGTAGATTTCTGCAAGAATTGATTGCAAAATGGCGGCTATATCGTGTATAAATTTCAAAATGTTTTTGATGACATCTACTCATCGCGGAAGCAGGCTGCAGACGGATGTGAAAGCCGTGGGGAGTTTATTCAGGCAAACAAAACCAAAATATTCAAGGTCAAAAACAAGCAATGGTCAGACTTGGCAGAAACAGAATATGAGAAACTTTGGCAAGAGCATAAACCAGGAAGAAACATGAAGTCAAAAACCTAGGAAATCAAGGCAGTAATCAAAAGGCTTGGTAACATCTGGGAAACAAAATACAGATTGTAAACTTTGCACATGTACAAAGAAAGCTAAAGTCCTTAAATAAAGTGCAGGGATAACTGTGAACAGGTGCAACAAGTCAATAATCAGGTGACTGGGAGCGTTGAGGTGTGTGTGTGTGCTGGGAGATGTGTGTGTGTGCGCCGCAGCCATCTTTGAAGGCCACTGGGAGTGCTGGGTGCAAATGGGTGAATGCGTGACTACATTGTTTGTGATTGTCAGTTTTAGCAGACAACAACAACAGTAATAGAAATAATGGTAGGAAGAAAAAGAAAAAGAAGAAACCGTTGGTGTTTGGTCCCCTAAATAGGTATAGTACACTGTATCATTGCTTACAGCTGGGAACAGAGTTACATCTTATTTATCTTTATATTGTATTTTTTCCTAGGAAGAGTGAAAATAGTGTAGCTTTAAAATGATTTAAACTATAACTCAATTTTAGATTCAGTTTAAAAAATTCAGCTGAAAGATACAAACTAAAGGGACATAAGACGTAACCCTGAGGGATACCACGACAGTGACAACTCATGGTATTGTTCAACATGTTGTTTATGGGTTTTTTCTTTGTGTGTATGTGATATAAATTAGACCCAGTGCTGCCTGTTTTATGACGTTAGAGCCAAGAAGCTTATCGTACACGAGCAAACACAGAAGCTGATACTACAAATATGAAGGATTTTATGCTCAAATCAATATTTTGTATCTGAAATTCATGATACTGCTCTCAATATTTAATATCTTCATGGGTTAAATCTTAACAGCATACCTCTCCTTACAATTCTACAATTGCCGCATACACACGGACTTTATTTCAGTGCATGGGAGTGAAGCGGACTTTGGATTTTTGTAGCACGCAGTAAAAAATGAGACAGATGGCGGCTGGCTGCTGTTTCTAGGCTACACACAAGCACTGCACTCGCATGTCTGGCTGCTCTCATCACTGTGTGTGTGTGTGTGTGATGCTTCGTTTGTCTCCGAGTCTGTCTGAACCAATCGGATGTCTTCCTCAAAATGTCCACTGCCTAAATCAAGCTAGGACTGTTTGTTTACATGATTTATGACAGGATATTAGTGAGGAAATGTTTAGGCATCGTGTGAAAGTTTGACTTGAATAATAATGAGTAATTTATTTTTGGATTTAAAATAATAAATAACAGCTAGTGGAGATGTGTTGACTGTAAACATGGAGATGGTAAAATACACATGCTCATATAGAATTGCTTTGTTCGGATTTTGTGTAAAAGATCTGCTTTAGTTTGTTCAAAAATGGCAAACCGTCATTTCATAGCTTATACTGCTTAGAAATTGTATTAAAGATTTGACTATTAATATAAATTGGCCTTTTGTGTATTGCATCAAAAGCTGCATTTTAAATCAGGTGGATCAAGTCTGTGTTTTCAGAAAGTCAGTTTAAGTCTCAGTTAATATGGCAGCTCGGGATTTTATTTTTTATTTATTTTGTTGCCTTAAACTCTCCTGGATTTTGCATGGCAACAGGGTAAAAAGAGACGGAGGGAAAAAAACGGCTTGTGATTTTAGACGGCACACACATTATTTGAATTAATGCATCGTAATGCTCGCAAGATTCAGTGTTAAATAATATCCCGCATCAGTTATTTAAAAAATCACGTTTAGTGAGCATTACTTTCCATCTTGTAAGGAGTAACGAGGTGAAAATCCAAATGTTTAATGTTTAAATAAAAGAAAAACGTGGAGTATTTGCGTATATAAAAACAAAACGACATAAGCATGAACTTGAGAAAGACACGCCTGATGAGAAACCATGAAAAGCAATGTGAAACCAAAAAATATATATTTCTAAGGTAAACATGCAATTTTTATAGTCGGGAAGAACAAAACGGAGAAATCGAAAAGTAAATGCTGGATATTAAATTAATAGAGGATACAGAAGAGAATAAAGATATCATTATAATTTCATTCGTATAAAAAATCGTATTAATATGAGGAACATCAGCGTGCTGTGTACAGAATTAAAAAAAAGAAAAGTGCTAAAAGTATTAAAGAGATTGAAGGTGAAAGAGAGAGGGAGGATGTGTGTGTGTGTGTGTGTGTGTGTGTGTGTGTGTGTGTGAGAGAGAGAGAGAGAGAGAGAGAGTTGGCCTCCAACATGAGCTTGATTAAAAAAATGCTTGCTAAGCTATCCATTTCACACATACTCAGAGAGAAGGTTCGATATTCACCCGATCGATGATGGAATGGGCACTCTGGCCAAATCAGATGGGGCTCCTTTTCAAACTGGCGTCTCTGTCGTCCCTCCGCTTCATTCTCCTCCAAGCGAAGGGACTTTGTACATCAAGCTGGACCATGCAGACACGTCTAGACCGGCGGTGACCGGAGGCTTTGGCCTTTGTGGAGGCGAGAGGCGAGCTGGGTCAGGAGGAAGAAAGTGAGGCGTGCCCTTTTTTCAGTGAGGGAATGAACCACGGGTGCGGAGAGGTAAGGAGGGCAGGGGCAGCGCGCTCCTGCTTCCATGGTTACTCACCAAATATGAGGCTGCTGCTATTGAGGAGCTTTCGTTCTCATGCTCTCAGCCGGCCCATGAGCTCGCAGGAAAAACATGCACGAGGTTCATATCAGATTAAAGAAGGAAAAAAAAGGGAGCGAGTAAGGGTTCAGGAGCGTATCACACGAATATTTGATTTTATTAATTTGATGTTTAGTCAGTCTTTCAGAAGGTCATGACTTAGTTAGGACAATGGGATCGACTCTAAGAAAAAAAACATTTTTGGTGTCCTGAAAAGCCTTTCGGTTCAGAAATAGCATGCTGTTCTAAAAAATGATTATCGCTTTTATTGTGGCTGTTATATATGGTTAAGAATCAATCAATCTTCAGGAAAGTTTCTGTGCCATTGGAAACGACCATTTCTGGCACCTTTGCTTATTAAGTATACTTACCAATTTATTAGATTAAATCTTTTCATTTTGAATCTGATCTCATGTAATACGCAGCCAAGTCAAGGCAAAAGCGACGTATTATGCTGGATTTCGATCAGTTTTATACTAACAGGTACGAGCTACGAAACGTATAAACGTTAACCCATGTAACCCTTGAATCTTAACTTAACTTAATCCTATTCCTTGTTTTTTATCTATTTTAAGTTTGTCTGCTGTCCAAAGATCGTTTAGAAAGAGTCTGGTGGTCAAGAGTCAGTGAAAACGCTTATCCATATATGAGTTTTTATTATAGTTTAGTTTTTTAGCTTGTTAACTAGATTTAACAAGACATTTGCATGAATTTCACACAAACAAAAGACACCAAACTGTCCAATTGAAGCTGTAAAAATAGGTATGAACAATAAGAGGCAAAACGTTCATAAGCTGATAACGAAAAATAGCAGCATGAATATAGATGATGATCTGTATTTAACCTTTGTGTCTTTTTATATGAATTATGCGAAGTGTTAAAGGGTAAGCTCATGTTGGTTTACTGCATATCTTTCTCCTTAAAGAGGCAATTTTTCATCAGTGTTGTGCTGAGTTGGTAAAATAGAATACCAAAAATGTATCCTGTTACCTATATTTACTTTATCTGTTGAAAATTTTATCCAAGTTCAGTCAAACAAAGGCTATTTGGTTGAACGCTAAGGCTAAATTTAGATTAGGAAAATCATACGAGTTGTGTGAATTATTACAAATTCACAAGCGTGAGATGATGAGTCTAAATAATTTAGGTCTTAAAGTGAAGAAAAGTTACTGGAAACCAAAACTCTAACCTCGAACTTACCCTGGAGCTGCTCAGGAAAGAGTGTGTCTTATATGGCTTAATGATTTATGACTTATTTGGCATAGAGGCGTATTTTAAAATGCATGTTGTTGCATATACCTGTGGCTTTTCTGTGGAAAAAGAAATGACAAGAACAATCCTCAGTGTAGTTTAACTTTTAGCTGCCCAGTTTAGGGTTGGAGCAGCGGTGTTGCTTTCATTTTGTCTGGATTGTGTATTTGGATTTTCATTTCATTATTCGCTGTTCAGTTTTACGGTAACTAGTTGTATCAGAAACAGCTGGATTTCTTTCTGCCTTGCATTTTTCATGATTTAGCATTTCATACGGTCTCCTGACACTACAATACTCAAATCGCTTTATCTGTCCAGAAAAAAAATAAAATAAATCATATAAAACACCTCGTATCTTGTTTACAATGTATCAAAAAAATTGGAGGGAAATAAAAAAATAAACCCAGATGTTAATATGCTTATCTTAGATGTTAAAACATGAAATGTTTTATTCATGAAAGGTAAAATAATGTAAATTAACATTACTGACGTTTTCATTTCCATTATTTTAGTACTCAGTAAAGGATTAAAGAGAATAGTAATGTTAGATATGAAAATCAAAAGCTCAGATAGTATTAATGCTTGTAAAAGCTTTTATAGCCATGGACTTTGTTGACGTATTTTTTATTTCTGATACCAGGCAGAAGTTTCTGTTTGCTAGTTTCGACAAACTGCCAATATTATGATGTTACTTTCTTTGTGTCAGAGCGAAAGTGAGGTTGTGAGATTGGTGAAGAATAGCGACCAAAAATTCTTCAGTGTTTACTTACAAAGACATTCAGCCTTTAGAAAAGTCTTTATGAGTTTGAACAAATGAATCATAATTTAATCTCATGTGGTGCTGGTGGATTTCCTGTAGTTTGGTCCAGGAATGTCCCACTCGCATGTCCACACACACACACACACACACACACACACACACACACACACACACACACGGAGTGACGGCGAGCGAGACAGATGGCTCGTCCGCGGCCTCTTTACCGAAGGAGCGTGGGAAACTCAGGACTCACTGCAGCTCACCTGCTCACACACACACACACACACACACACACACACACTGTGTTTCTCTATCACTGTGGCAAAAGAGCAGATTAAAATCATTAACACTGAGGGGAAAACAGTCATTAAATGCTTAACATCAAGCTCCATTTTTTTAATTTAAACCACAAAGTTGGCCCTCAAGCATTTAAAGGGTATTGAATTTACAAGAAAAACGATTAATATTAAAATATCAGCTTTGAATTTAATTCAATCATTTTGTTCATATCAACTTAAAATTATTTTCCTTTTGTACAGCATATATTTGTATAGTACTAATCACAAATAATCTTAACAGAAAGTTAGATTTAGATTTAGGACAAAGGAACATTTTGTTTTTATTCTGTTTTTTTTTCAGTTTGTTTGTTTGTTTTTTTTTTTTCAAAAAAATGCTAATGGTAAATGTTCTTGCAAATGTTAAATGTTTCATGAAATTTAATGTTAAATTGAGCTGTGGCATCAATGGTTTCAAGTACCGTTCGTTAGGTTCATATAATAATAATAATAATAATAATAATAATAATAATAATAATAATTATAATAATGTAGCACGTTTGTTTTGCAGTATATAATAAACTGATATTAACACAGTAAATATATTTCCATATTGGATTTTAAAATAGTAGTAATATTTTGTGAGAACTACCAATACAATACAATAATCTGAATTTATCAGGTAATAATATAAAACGTATGATACCTGGCGCCTTCTTTAAAAATGGAATTCTGTATGAAAAAAAAAAACAATAATTCATATTGATAAGTAATAAGTCCTACCTTTCTCTTTTACTAAATACATTCGGTCTGACTGGAAAGAAAAATAAAACAAGCAAGAAATAACAAATGAACAATACTGCTTCTAATAACAAGGTTTAGTCTCAGCATGACGCTACCACCACCGCGCTTCACTGTGACCAGCCAATAAAACACAACTGAACTGTTGGCAAATATTACACTCCTTTACATTTTGAAATATTTTTGATGTACTGTAATTTCTACTATGTTGATGTTTCTGTAGGAAGCGATGTAATTTTACATTTATGGAAGGAGTCTCTAGTGTTTCATAACTGTAGGAAAGCTGTTAATTTAAGTTTTCCAACACAGGAAAGTCTTCAGTACGGAGTCTCAGTATTTACCTTTTCTCGTTGCCAATCTGCATTTATTAACTTTAAGAAAGAGAAATAAGAGAGGCTTTATCATATTAAAGCAAAACATTTGGTCATAAATTAATATTATACAATCTCTGCAAACTATAGTTGATAATCCGAAAGATGATTGATGTTTGTTTAGATGAATATTAGACAAAAGAAAACGTACTTTGGAAACTAAGCATGTCTTGGCTGAATGGTTTCATCTGAAATAAAGGGAAATTTTCTAGATTAAAATTTTTGGTCTTTGTCATGGTGAGAATTTTCAGTTTTAAAACTCCAGCTGTTGTACCATTTGCTGTAAAGTAACATTGTACGATGATGCTGGAGAAGTTATGAAGATATTAAATAAATGTCTTTTTTAAGTGCTACCAGCAATGATTATAATCTCATATCATTATGTCTTACCTCTAATAAAAACCTATTTGGACAACCAATGAGTCAGTGAAATATCTTTTAGTGCGTGTTGGAATAAGACGAGGGATCGGTGCTGTGGATCATGTGATTCATACGAGTCCAGAAAGTGAGAAGCAGCTGAAGGGAAGTTGGGAAGCACTCTCGGTGACTTAACTCCTTTCTGCCTATTGTTCAGAACAAAGCCTTGTCACAATAAGCCGTGGGATGGATGGCACTCGAGAGAACAGCCACTTTGGTGGGATTTATTGGGTTAATGTTAAACAAAAGGAGCTGAGGCCATGTCGCACAGCAGGGGAGGAGGCCGGAAAACACCAGGCGTGAAGGTTTATGCGTTGCTTTTCTGTCACGTTGAACTGCATGGAGTGTGTTTGAGCTTTGAGTTTTTATAAAGAATGTGTGTCAAATATGATGAGGGGAGATAGTGTGACTTTGTTTCAAGAATATGAGACATTGGTTAACCTTTTATAAGCTGTGATTTCTAATAATTAAGCCTGCAGCTGTTTTGCTTATGGGATATCATCAGAGGTAATGATAGTTTATGATAAATTGTTTAGCTACATTTTTTAAATCGGATTTTTACATTTCTTTACAGCTCAGCTTATATGTTCTGGCTGAAGAGACAAAGGGGAAATCATTTGAAAATGTAAAAGAGTAAAATATATGAAACCATTAACAGCTTCGTAGTGCTTTATTAATGTTCACAATGAAGCATGGTGGTGGTAGCGTCACACCGAGCGTGACCCTTGGCCTCTTGGTTGCTTGGTTACTGACTTTTAGTGGCCTCCTTTAGACCTGGTTGTGCCATACTCTTTCCGCTTTGAAATGAAGGATTTCATGGCACTTCTTGTGATGTTCAAAGTAATATCAAGGATAGTTTTTTTTTAACAGCTAACGACTAAAAGATAGCATTCTAGAACCTTGTCTCGGATTTGTTTTGTTTGGAGTGTGTTGTTTTTGAGTTAGATTTTCTTGGTATTTACCTTCTTTTCTACCTGAGAGACAGTATAAGTAAGTCCCATACACATTTTTTGCACTGTAAAATAGAGCTAAACACATACAATGGACAACACAACGTGGTGTTATATTCCCTTAGAACTACAAGCATTTGCAGATCTCCATACACACCAACATTAACAGCATGGTAGTGCTTTATTTAGTGTTAATGAAGCATGGTGATGGTAGCATCATTCTGAGAGTCTGGTTGCTTCTTGGTTCCCTGACTTAGTTCCTTGGTTCACTGACGTTTGGTGGATTTCCTCTACCAGTTGTGCCATATTTGTTCCTTTTATTAATTAATACTTTTCCAGAACCTTATTCTGTCATACAGTAATTACCAAGAGCTTTTCATACTGTAAAATAGTTCTATATCCCAAGCATATATATATATATATATATATATATATATATAAACAGTCATTTATTATGTATTCTCTCTTAAAATAGTGGACTGGGAGTGCATCATTAATAATTACAATAATTTGCTCATTTCCACACACTCTGCAGGAGTTATTTTGCAACATTAACAGCATGGCAGTGGTATAATTAGTGCTCACAGTGAAGCAAGGATGTGGTAACATTATGTTCAGAATCAGTCTTTGCCTTTTGGTTGCGTTTTGTTTACCCAGTCACTGGAACCAGAGGAAGGCCTCTAGGCAGAATCACAGTTGTGCCATATTTTAGAATTACAATAATTTTCATACACACTATAGTAGTTATTTGGCAACCTTTATTTAATATTTTCAAATTGTACCCGTTGCTGTTGCTGATTTATAATTGTGCCATATAAAGCAAGACATATAAAGTCATAATATTATATACATATAATTTTGTAATACAATTACACCCATTTGTGCATTTCTATACACTCTATAGTCTTTATTTGGAAACATTAACAGGTTTATTTAGTGTTCGTGGTGCATTTAGCATCATGTTTAGTGTAGCCTTTGGCCTCTTGGTTGCTTTTCTAAGTAATCTGCTCTTGATTTTGGTGCATAGGCTCCTCTAGGCAGAGTCACAGTCATGCCATATTTTTTAAAAAAGTGGTTTAATGCTCCTGTGCAATGTGTTCAAAGTTTGGGATATTTTTTACCTCGGTAACTACCAAGTACTTGTTTCATTAAACATATAATGTGATTCCATGCACACTTCAGTGGTTATTTGACAACATTTCCGACTATTAG
>JAQQZR010000003.1:3052374-3064468 GCA_030068235.1 Notoglanidium macrostoma
TACTTAGAAGTGCTAGCATAAAAAAGCTACACTAGCATACTTCTCTCCAAGTATACTTAAAAGTGCTAGCATAAAAACGCTACACTAGCATACTGCTCTCTAAGTATACTTAGAAGTGCTAGCATAAAAAAGCTACACTAGCATACTTCTCCACAAGTATACTTAGAAATGCTAGCATAAAAAAGCTACACTAGCATACTCTCTCCAAGTATACTTAGAAGTGCTAGCATAAAAACGCTACACTAGCATACTTCTCTCCAAGTATACTTAGAAGTGCTAGCATAAAAAAGCTACACTAGCATACTTCTCTCCAAGTATACTTAAAAATTCTAGCATTCAAACATTACCCTAGTGTAATTCTCACTAAAATACTTAGACTAGCATATCAGAAATGCACTAGTGTATTTCTTAAGTATATTTGAACATGACAGAATGTCCAAAATAAACCTGTATCTCTCCAAATATACTGCGTTAGTATGCTTGTAGTAAACATTGTATTTAATGGACTTGGCACAGCAGTAACTTGTCAGATCTGAGAACGAACAAAGGTGAGAGTTTGTTGTAACTGAATAGCTGCTGCAGAGTACTGATGCGTTTTTTTCTTTTAATACGAGGTATCTGTGAGAGAGGGCGACGCAGAAATCGCTCTTTTTAGACGAAACTACAGCGATAATAAGGAGATCGAAACTCATGTTATCTTTTACTTTTACTTTTCAGGGTCAAGAGATGATCACTTAAGAGACAATGATGAAACCTGATCTCAAGGTAAGTGTTGATCCTTTTTCAAACTACAGATCGTACTTGTATGATATTGATTTTTCCCTGCTTGTGATACATCATTTAAAACAGTCATCTCAAAGTGATTTTCATCCTTTCAGCCTTAACGAGTATTGCTGGAGTGTTAACAGCTGTGCAGCCGGGAATTTCTTGTTGAGGTTCTGGTGAATTTCAGCCTATCTCTTAAACACAGCAAACTGATATTAAGTATATGCTTGTCTAGTTCTAGCTAAGTCAAAAATAAATATATAGATTTTATTTCATATTAACTCAAAACATTCTCCATTTTGATAGAAATCAAGCATACCTTATCAAGAGCACATTAGATGATGGGAAGGGGGCGGGGCTTCAAGGCGATGGCAGTTAGAGACAATGACTACACCCGAATACTCAGTATGTACTAATGTCAATTAAGTGCCCACTACTCAACTATTACTAAAGTACGTACTATGAGTATACGATCGAGAAGTAAGGACACAATTCGGACGTACTCCTCTACCATCTCACCTGTCCTTTGTCGTAGATGTTCACACATGATGTATTCCCACGTATGTGGCGAAAAAGTAAAAAATTTATTTCTACATCATCACCAGAGGCATCCATTGCAACTTGGACTCTCCAACAACGGTTAGCCATTTCCCCTGACGGAATTCTTCTTTTTCTTCTTCTTCTTCGGTTATTCAGAGGCCGCTGCTGACTTACAGGATACAGTAATGTAGTACAGTGTAGTATGGTACGTTTGCATTCGACAGACATCCGTTTGACTACTATTAGATGCCCACTGAGTTTTCGGACACCCTATGGATTACGGCAGTATGAGTATTCGGATACAGCCAGTAAGTGGCGTATTTTTGAGTAATAATTCATCCTCGCATACTGTGATGTTCTATGCAAAATAAAGAAAAGTTCATCAGGTCTGGCTAAACAATATACCCGGTATAAAAGTTACTAGATATCACACACACATACATGTTTTACAATCTTTGTGAGGACCATCCAATGATTACTGTAGCTAATTAATGCTACACCTAACCTCAACCTCAGTATTGAAAAAACCTTTTGGCTCTCTTACTTTTTCTTATTTTTGTCTACAAAACCCTTAAAACCACTGTGAGGACCATCCAAAATTGTCCTCACTAGGATAGTAAAATCCCACATATGGTCTTCACAACGGTACAAAAACCCGTGCACACACTCACACGCCATTCTATCACACAACCCTACTATCTTTATTTATTAAACACTGACACGCGATAAAATCCCTACATGTTTCATGAAACACTGCGCACAACACTGACTTTCTCACAGAATTTACTTATATTTGTAAATACTCTTTTATCTCACTGGGCTTCACATTTGATCTCTTTGGAACAAATTTAATTCATTTACAATCAATTACCGAATCTGAAGTCAGTGAGGAGCCACTTGTCATTAACCCGTAGATCCGATCTTGTGGTACAATTTAACGGCACAAGCTCGTCTCTATGGGTCTCTGTCTCTGTGGTAGACCAGCTTCTGGCTCGTGTCTTTGTATATACAGCTTAAAACTGTTCAGCCTATTTACATTTATGGTCAGCAACAGCAGTGTAAGCCAGTGGTTCTCAAAGTGAGGTCTGGGGACTTCCAGGGGGTCAGTGACTTTTTTTTCTTTGATTGTTTTTTATATTTAGGGGTCCAAGCACCAAAGTCAACTCAGACCTAAATTTCAGGAATAGAAAGTTCTACGGCTCCAAAACATATATATATTTTTTAATTTTCAGGAAACAAATTTATTCCGTGGAATTTCTTTTACAGTTAAAGGAGTCCCTGGGTACAAAAAGGTTTGAGAACCGCCGGTGTAAGCCAAATATCACGAAACAAGATATGTTTGCTTTTCAGGCTGATCTTTTCCGAATTTTTTTAGCTGCATTCATTACAGCGAGCGATCACGGGTGAAGTGTGTGTATCCGGGTTGAGGTAGTAGGTTGTATGGTTTCAAATGATACCTTGGGAGTTAACTGTACAACCTTCTAGCTTTCCTTGGAGCTCACTAAAGTCGTCAAAGAAGACAGTGGAAAAACAAACATTTGGTTTAAGTATTTTTTTAATTTGTGGTTATGTGTGTTTGTGCCAAAGAAATAGTGGCTAAATTGAATTTGTTCTGAATTTCTTCTGAGATTCAGATGTCAGTTCTGCAAATCTTTGCAGTTAAAACTTTCACGTCGGGTTTTGGTGAACAGTCCTGATTATACCACAGTGCTCTGATTCTGATTGGCCTGAAGGAGTCTCCACTTTCGGTGCTTTGTAGCAGTAAATGTTCAGACACAGGAATGTTTTCAGGACAGAGGACTTTACGCCTTGAGGTTGCTTGGTAACGTGACAAGCTACGTTTTTTTTTTGTGGCGACACTAAGAGAGGCTGACAAGGGAACGGATGTTTATCACGGTTTATAACAAGTGATAACAGGTCCTGTTTTTGTAACATTAAATGTAACTATAAACAGATAAAAAGTCATCGTTTAAGAAAAAAAAATTTAATCATTAGCAAATTGCAGGGGTGTAAAAGGAATAAAACATTTTGAGATGTAAATTAGAATAATTAAAACTTCAAAGTGGTAACATTGATAATTTTCCTGTAACAGCACACACCCGAACGTTTTATTCCTTACTTATCGGCGATCCCCTATAAAAACCCTCCATCTTACGTTACCACCATGTCTTATTTGCACTCGTACCTGATTTCACACACCTGCCAGATTTGTGTCTACTGGTTCTCGAAACCATAGATGCACTTATGCTTGGTCATTTCAAATATTATTTTTTAAAGTCAAAACAACCCATGAACAGTTGATCCACTGCTGAGTAGCAAACACGGTTCAGCAAATATTTTTAAATAACCTGCATGTCCTCTCTTAGCCTTTCTAACTACCTCTAAAGTCTTTTGTTTTCTCTCAGTTGTAAAATTCTGCACATGTATTCTTGTAACTCTGCCAGACTCTTCAGATCAGGTCTGGAGATTCACAGGGTCACGAGAAAGATCTTCTCTATTGATTTGGTGTTATATTCTGGATCTTGTTGTTGGATACATGCAAAATTCATTTTTAAAATCTTACATTCTACTACGGGGATACAAACTTTTGCACTCTAAAGTAATAAAGTGCAGATTTGATCAGTTGACTGAAACTGACTGAGTGTTTTAATTGGATTCCGTCTGCTTCTGGCAACTTTAAACACAATTTTTTCCCCTGTAATCTCTGCAGATCAATTTAAACTAACTTAGTGAATGACTAATATATATAATTTATATATTGTTGTTTTTTTTGTTGTTGCAAAAATGGATTTATATTTATACATATACTATTGCGGGTGGTGTAGTGGTTAGCATTGTCGCCTAAAAGCAAGATGTTTCTGGGTACAGACCTGGCAACCAACTGGAGCATTTCTGTGTTTAGTTTTTGTTTCCTCTTCGTGCTCCGGTTTCCTCCCACAGTCCAAAAGACATGCAGATTAGGTTGTCTGGCTACTCGAAATTGCACACAGGTGTGAATGTGAGTGTGAATGGCTGTTCGTCTCTGTATTAGCCCTGCGATAGATTGGCGACCTGCCCAGGGTGTACCCCACCGCTCACCCAAAGTCAGCCGGGATTGGCTCCAGCTTCAACACAACCCAGATGGATAAGCGCTATAGATAATGGATGGATGGATGGATGGATGAATGAAGATAATATTACCGATTTTCTTTCTTTACCTTGAATGAACTGTGTCTGACTGATATAGCAGTAAGTATAATTTACTATCACTGAACTTCAGAGCAAAAATCAATGCTTACCATATGGAGATGTAGCGCTTTATATACCTTCTCTTTTCCTGACTCAATACATGTTTTTTGGTACTCGTCAATACCAAAAATGACTAACCTATTTAGTGTTAAGCCGTCTGCTGTGTTTTGCTGCTCATAATAAATCGCTCATGCTGAGTTTTATGTTTAAGATGGTGTTTCAACAGTTTCTTTAAAATTAAACAGTATCTGTTATAATTTAGGTTTACTAGCATTGTGAAAAAATTATTGCACTGTAGGACGACGCCGAAGCTCCTCCTCTTGATCGTTAATCCTTAAATACGTCCAGATCAAACGGTATCAGAACATTTTCACAAGTAAACAAATGCAGTATCGGACCTTTACCCAATACCAGTTTCGGTATCAGTATATTGTTGTTGTTGTTAAGTTTGAGTAACATACCCCAAACCAAACAATGACCAGTTCTCCCCCCCAAAAAAACTTCGATGCGAAAAAAACTATGTTTAGAATATTCTTAGCATTAAACATGAATTCTGGGCGGAAAAAAAGACTTCCTTTAAATATTCACCAAAAAGCTGATTGTATTTCATGGAAAGTTTAACAGTGAAGCAAATAATTGAACATGTTTTCAGCTCCATTTTTCTTGACACATGTCCTTTACCACTGAAAGTTGTCCAGTTTGGAAGAGGGATGTATAGGCACTCTTAGATGTTTCAGCCTATTTTTTCAGATGAGTCGCTTTACTTTCACTTTATAAGCGAGATGTTTGGGCGGCTCTGAGGTGTCATCGATTTGTCTGGAGCGAGACCTTTTGCTGCCGTGTCAGAAAGCTTCACAGATCAATGCAGACTTGCCCTTTAACCTCTCAAATAAATCAATTGGATTGAGCTGGAGGGATCTTGGCTCAGTTGATAGAATGGCAGGGAGTTTAATGTGACCAGGCTGAACACTATTAGAGCTTGAAGACTGCTGTGACTGAAAGTGAAGGTTTTTTTTTTTTTTTTTTTTTTAGAAGGGCAAAGACAAGGAGTTGTTGTTTTCATGGCTGCATCTCTGCATTGTTACTCTTCACACGCGCCGGCTAAATCTTGAGCAGTGCTTAGACGTTCTTTCTGAAATCTCTGCAGTGTCGCCTGCATATCGCTCTGGTGTTCTGCAGTGACAGGGATAGCATGGGGATGTTTGTTTTACCAGTCTAGAGTAAGACACCGCAGAAGGCGTTATAGGACAAAAATCAATGATCAATAAATCAATAAAAATCCATAAATAAACACTGCAGAAGGCATTGTTATAGGACAATAACCAATGACCGGTGGTATAATCGGATCAAACACCGTGAAATGTATTATTTTCCAATAACAGCATGTCCTGAAGTGCTTTACTCCTCTTATACTACAGCAGTATGCCAACATACAGCTACATTCACAGACAAAACCCTAAATATCAACTTTCCTATTATAGCTATTGAAATACATGTACTTATGTATATACTATGTATATAATACATAAACAATATTACAACATATAACATATCTAAATACATAAAAATATATAAACATATGTACTTTAGTATATACCTGTAATATACTTTATCAATATAACAGTAATATATAATATACACACAATGTATACCATATAATAATAAATAAACTATATAACAGGAGTTGTAAATGTTAAAAAAAAAAAAAAAATAGACGCACACATCACTGACAGCAAATTTCACGTTAATTTAACACAGGAAAATAATTCAGCCCAAAAAATACAAAGAAGGACATTTTCAAACTTAACCTTACTTACTTGCCAGACCTACCGCGGAATGCAGAACTGTTGTGTGTTTTGCAAATATTTGGAGTAATGAGGCGGTCATGAGGAGGTTCGATACTGCCATAGTGGAAAAGAAACCAGAATAATAAAAATAACACAGCATCAATGTGACTGAGCACACCTTTTTCAGTAACACTTTACTTAATGCTTAAGTACTTACTAATTAGTAGTGAGTAACCAAGTGTTACCAGAGTAGTTACTAATAATGATTTGTAACTAATTACTAATGAACACACTACTAAAGTGTAGTAACTAATTTTACATTATTTGTTTCATGGCTCCTTAATTAATGCTTATTAACATCTTCTTTACTGACTCCTGATTGTAAGAAAACATCAATGCAAATGATGGTTCATCTTAAACAGCTGGGTTAACTAGATAAATTGTAACGTAATGTTATAATGATCCAGTAGTAAAGAAAGCCAGGGTAAGGAACAAGCTGTGTTTAGTATCAGTATAGATCTAGCCGTATGCAATCATATATATGAACAATTACATGGAAATTGTAAGTTTTGCCTGTTAAAAGTTTACAAATAGTTCAGTAGTTCTGCAGAAGGTATTAGGAAATCATGTGATATGAGGTCTTTCGAGTACATTGAGGTTTTTCCCTTTTACTTTCCTGCTTATACACGGGAAATATCGCGTTACTCCTTTCAGTTCTGTTGCTCCGATTGAGTGTAAGGTTGTAGCACATATTCGCACAGTTAGTACCTTGAGCTCTAGATAACTGCAAAAGGAAGAGTTACCAAATAAATCGATCTTGTGTGACGAGAGCTATATCAAATGCCAAATGTGATTCTGTTATCGATAAAGAGCGATTTAAGAAAATGGACTGATGCAGTTAATGACTGTGCAAGGCCAAATAGTTATGGAAAAGGTACAGATTAATACAAGTCAGGGGTGAAAAGGGCTGTAGAGCTGAGATGAGGGTAGAGATTTGCAGACATGGAGGCAGAGGCAATAATAGAGTTGATTGATTACAGAAACTAGTTTAAAGCTCATATTGATTTCATTTGCTTTAATATTCCCTTCGGCCCTGTGGAGACCTCAGGGTGTGCAGGCTGGAGGAAAATGAACTTGGACTTGAGTTATGTCATTTGGCGATGTGAAAATTATACACTGACATTTAGAGCACTGTATACACTGCATAACTCAGCGACACATGAAACTGAATTAATTGAATCGTACTATACAATGACAAGCTTAATAAATTCTGTCGATGGTTAAGGTGAGAGTATTTTGCACTAACAATGTGTTTTTTTGCAGAAAAGTAAGACAAAAACGTTCTCAGTTGAAAACAATGAGACTTTATGAGAAAAGAGCTTTTTTTTTCCAACAACAAAAATGCTTCCTGATAAGAGCACGCCCTGACGTGTTTCATTTCTCTTCATCTTTTATTCAAGAATGACGTTGACATTTTTATCCATTTATAGTTACATTATTGTTGTGGAACGTCTACAAAATAAGTTAGTTCCTGCTATCACTTATAACAGCTCTAATCAGTTGAATGTCTTAAAATGCATCTCAACATCTTAAAGGATGGACGGACGGATTCCTTAACAAATAAAAACAGGATGAAAATGGTTAGACATTAAGCTTTTTATCCATCTTTCCAAGCAACTGGACACAATTTTACATTTATAGTTATTCATTTAGAAGACCGTTTTATCCAGAGTGATTAAAAAAGCATGCGAACAGTTGAAGGTGCAAAGAAGCTACAAGGATTCGAAAAACTCGTTTATACAAGAGCTAGAGTGGTGTAGGTGCTTACAACACAATACAAAGGGCAGTCAATAATGAAGGGACAATTTCAATCTTAAAGTTCATAAACAAAAAGAACAAAATGAATACAAAGACTGCTCAGTGCAAAATAAGTGGAGAGGCAGGTCAACCGTTATCCTGGTTAGTGTTTGAAGAAGTGCGTTCTTGCATTATGAGCAGAAGAATATGCTAGGAGCTTGAAGCTCTAAGACCTGAGCTAGCATGGAGATGTAGTTTTGTAGTAACTGAATAGATAATGGAGTGCAGAGCTTTTTGAATTTGATTCTTGCTGCAACAGGAAGCCAGTGGAGTGACCTCGGTTCCTCGGTGGGGGGTAGACATGAGAGAACTTTGTGAGGTTATAACCCAGACGAGCAACAATGTTCTGAATGCGCTGTGGAGAAGAAATCTGAAAGCAAGAGCTGAAGAAGTGTAAAAATAGCAAGAGCTTTTCCAAAAGTGTTTTAAGAAACAACCTGTAGTCAGAAAAAGTCATAATCTTCTGATGTTATGAAGAAGAAACCTGCAGGAGCTAGTGTTGTGATGTGATTGTAGGACCTAAAAACTAAACATTTCTAAAGAAGAGGGTTTTTTTTGTTTGTTTGTTTGTTTGTTGGAATAGAAAATTTGAATATCTCATACATTTATTACTTAAATTAGTAAACTGGGAAAGACAGTCCCTCAGGTTCTGCTAGATGTTTTATGATGGCTACATACGACTGCAGATTTTAAGATTTTGGGGAAAGGGTGAGAAGCTACTTCTTCTGCTAGATAGACTCGAGACCTCTTTCCTTCACTGATCTCCGTTAGATAAGTGCTAACATTAGATTATTAAAACATTATTGACTATAGATAGTACTGTGAAAAAGTCTTAAGCACATGCAAAGAAATGATGTAAGGTAAAGATAACGTCAAAAACAATTCAATGTAATCTCCATAGTTTAAAGAAACATACTACAACATGCAGCAAACAGTAATAAACTAAGCAAAGTCAATATTTGGTCTGACGATGTGCTTTTTTCTCTTAAAATGTAGTCCAGCGTGTGCAGTTTTATAAAGAAATGAGCTGCAAGTTCGACTTTTCTCTTCTTTTTGTAGCAAAACCCATGAACATTCATTTAGCAGTTGAAAAGTGTTCTCTTGTATTCTGATATATTGCTTTCTTTACCGACATTCAAACATTTTTCATACAGTTTTTTTTGTTTGTTTTCGGAAAAGTCATGTTTGGAAATCTAAAATGTTTTTGTGCTGACTCAATAGTGCAGAATTCGTAAAATAAGTATTTGTAATAAAAATGTATAAATGTAAAAATGATTCCTAAAAATTACTCACTTTACTGTAAATAAAATGTTTTAAACCCCCAGAAAACCTTCAGTTTTTGTAACGTAGAGTAATGTTAGGCTAATATATACAGCCTAATGCTGGTGTGCTAGAACTCGCTCTCATTAATGCCTCACCAAAGTCACTCAGGTGGGTGTGTTTAGTTTTATCAGTTGTACGTAATGCAATAAATGTGTTCACTAGAGTACTGTTATTAAATGCACACGCTGCGCATTAATATAAACTTGTGATTTGCAGCTGCACTTCTGTCATAGCTGCTGTTCACCTTCCGACCAATCAGAATCCAGACTTCAGCACCATCGTGGTGTGAGAGGATATTAAGGAGGAAAGTATTAGAAGATAAATATCTAGTTTTCTAGACTGCAATTTCTTTCGTAGGTTCAGGTTTTTTTTTTTTTAATGAGATGAACCGAGAATAAAACGAACTCTAATCAAATAAATAGGATTATTATATTTTTAGCACAAGACTAAAACTAAATTGTAATTAGGTCTCGTCGTTAACATTGTCATTTATCACTTCTTGTCATTTAGACGTACCCCCTCCTGAGCTGTCTGGAGATCTGTGCGATTGACAAACAGCAGACCGTACAGATTGTGAAAGGACTTTGTTACACTCTTCATAAAAAAAAAAAAAAAAAAAAAGCTCTTTAAAAACCAAGAAGGTGTGTAAGAGCTTATGAAACAGATGCTCTCGGCTTGTTTATGCGACGCATGCCTGTGTTTGAGAAGCAGCTCGTGTCTCGCCGACGCTCTGCAACCTCCAGACGCTGCAGGACAGGGTGACGGATGGCTCGTGAGAGCCAATAGCTGCAGACGAAGGGGTGGGAACTACCTGCTCAGTCCACCCGTCTCCTCCACCCCTCCCCCCCAACAGATCATCAGACCAGCCTGTGTCTGATTCAGCAACCAGCTCCAGCTCCAGCGTTCACCTCCAAACCCGAGTCCCTGAAAGACGGATGCGGTGACGATGATGACAACGGCGTCTCGTAAATCGGTCAGGGATCCAAAGGTAAATTGATGATACGTTGACGATAATCTGGTCATTCCATCGAGTCACCACGCTGAGCCTCAGGGGAGTATGGACCATAAGACTGCAGGGGCCAGAGGGTAAAGGGGGAGGAGCTGGAGAGGTGATGAGAATAGCATCACTTTTGTTTTGGCTAGATCGGCGTTACAGATGGGAACGATTTCTGTTAAGCATAATTGAGCATATTAAGGAGAGCTGGTGGAATAGCTTCAGGGGGAGGGGGTATGGGGGTGAAGCCTAAATCCCAGCAGCTGCTTAGCACATCTGTATGTACTACCTTGTCTGATTGGATGTCTTAGTGGCAGCACCGGCAATGACAACGCGAGACGTCTCGTAGAGTTTGGAGTCGTTGTACGCAAAAGAAAACGTGTTCGTGCATGATGATTCCGTGTCCTCGTTCAGCCTTATTTAATCTCGGCGGTTCGATGATGGACGTCACTTTGAGCTTCCCAGACCAGGGTTAGAGGGCACGATGAATTAAAAGAGGACAAAGGGGAAGAAGGACTGGCCGTCTGGAGGAGAATGAGACAGCAAAGAGGGTGGGGGTGATGTTGGGGTGATGGGGAGGCTCTAGCTGCAGACCTTGAACTGCACAGAGATGCTTGACATCATCATTCGATTTGGAAAATTAGGAGGAAAAAAAACAAAATCGAGCTGCTTGTATTCTTCCATTTGGCACATCGCATCTCAACAGTTCTGCTTCTAACAGTGACTAGCCTAAGTCTGGAAGAGAGATGATTCTCCTCTCCCTCTCAATCTCCTCTGTTCTTTTTACACAGGTCGAGTGCGGCAGTCGCAGACCAGACGAAGACGTAGACTTCTGGCTCGGAAGACAGCCTCAGCGACGGCGGAGGAACGTGAGTTCACTCACGTCTGCCTTTCTCCTGTTCCCTGAGACCCTAACTCGTGAGCTGTTTCTCCAAAAAATCACGGGTCAGGGACTTGGGGCTCGGGTGGAGGGCTACAGCGGCACCGACCGCAAGCCGAACGCAAGACAGACAGAAGATATTTATCAGATATGTATTAGATTTATTGCCTGTCTTTTCTGCGCAATAAGCTGCAAAACGCCAGTTATCGATGAATCGGCTGCCTCTGCAAATAATGTCACGGGTCCAACGAGCATTCGACCAGAACAAGGATCTGAATTCTAGTCATAACACAACGGTTTGTTGGGAGTGCAATTAACTGAGCATCTCTGTGGTTAGAGCTTGTACAGGCACTGTAGTTTTTGTAACCAGAGATGGACTTTGTGACTCTTTCACAAGCAAAGCTAATGCAGCATGAAGTGTGTTAAAAGAAGAATTTACAGGAATGTAATACGAATGTAATACAGAGGATTCGCTGCCAGACATTTGGTTCTCATTAAAGTGCACTGAAGAGAGCATATGGACGACACAGGAGAGGAGTTAAAGCTCACAGAGTTTACAGGAGAAACCGTAAGAACCCTGAGGCGCACTTATTCAACACAGCCTGACCTCTCCCTTATGGAATTATAATGGGGTCAAATGGCTCGCTCTATCTATCTATCTATCTATCTATCTATCTATCTATCTATCTATCTATCTATCTATCTATCTATCTATCTATC
>JAQQZR010000003.1:3070730-3083076 GCA_030068235.1 Notoglanidium macrostoma
TCCTCTTGCATTAATGTTTACTTTAATGAGGTTTCGATGTGTTTCGTTGTGATGTGGGTAAAAATAAAGCGAGGGTGCGGTACCTGGACTCGGGAGTCGGTTTTGTACTGAGCGAACCTGTTTATAGCTCAGTATATAAGAGCAGATTGTTCATTGTGTGTGTGTGTGTGTGTGTGTGTGTGTTTGTGTTTGTGTGTGTGTGCGCGGTCTCATCTCATCTCCTCAGCTCCCCCTGCTGAACAGCGCCAGCACTGAGCTCTACACCGTCATGAACCCAGCCGCAGACCCTCGACTTTATCCGCTCAGCTGTTTCAGGACATCGATGCAGACGATTCCAGCTCTCGGAGCTCCGATCAGTGCCTCATGGCTCTCAGAATCACATAACCGCCAACCCCAACCCCAAATTATTTTAACAACGCCTCGAATGGAAATCACTGCATAAACATGACCTTGAATAAATGTGTTTTTCGGAACACCTCATCATTTTCCCGAGGCCAAATATATTGTTTGCATTTACATTCCCAACCGCAGGGCCATATTTTTTCCTGCCAGCATATTTCCCTTAAGTGCTGACTACACGCGCTCGTACGCCTTGCCCCAACTGCAATTATAGGGGATGTTTGCCAACAACTTTATCTATCTGAAAAATACCATTAATAGACATGTGTAAGCTTTATTTAAGTGTGATGCCAGTTTAGATGGCGCTTCACCGCAGACGTGTTTAACGCCAAAACACCGTGCTTCTTCTAACACAGTGGATAAGTGAGTTTGAACTGAAGTGCCCCGGGCGAAGGGCTATTCTAGGTGATATATGTGTATAGCCGTTGCTTAAACAGCACCGTGTGTATCCTTCGCAGGCTGTCTTTGTGTGTGTGTGTGTGTGTGTGTGAGAGTGTGAGTGTGTTTGTGTTAGTGAAACTCAGCACGTCCCCCTCCAGATGAGCTGCGAGGTCAGTGAGTTCGTCCCTGCCAGTGTGCTTGCCAAACACAACCAGACACTCTCTATTAGATGCATGCTAAGGAGAAGGGGCCCGTGAAGAACTCTTCAAGGGGCAAAAACTAAAATCTTCACCGGACACGCGGCTTTCTTATAACCAGCGTTAGATTTTACAACAGCATACTGGCAAAAAAAACCTAAACAAAAAAAGCCTGGAAATGGCACGTGAAATAGTCCTCACAGTAGTCATGATAAATCTCAGGATCGTCTCAGTCGAACACGCGGCTCGATGCGGCTCTGAAGGAAACAATTTCATTTGGGTACGTTCGTACATAGACTTTAACGTCGCTGTTTAAAACCAATTCCGACCATCATTCTTCATCTTCATCCAAAAGTCTTAAAGACGAAAAAAATAAGGAATTTGTTCTAGCTAACGAGTCTAAACTTTTTTCTGTATTCATAGTTTTAAACTTTTCACGTGTCTGACGGAGCTAGCTGTGACACAATGCGAAAAATCTGAGAATAAAAATGCTATCGCGCACTCATCGGCCACTTTATTAGGAACACCTGTGCACCTGGTCATTCACGCAGTTATCTAATCGGCCAATCACGCAGTCTATAAACTCATGCAGATACAAATCAAGAGCTTCAGTTAATGAGACATCAGAAATTGGAATTGGAACCTCGGAGGAGAGTTGGTTCCAGACTGGTTCGAGCTACCAGGAAGGTTAGCGTAACTCAGATAATCACTCTTTACAACCAGAACAGCATCTCAGAAAGCACAACACGCTGAGATCTGAGGAGTACAACAGCAGACGACCGCACCGAGTTGGCAGCCAGGAATAGGAATCCATCCCGAGTACCTTCCCAGGTTTCCCAGCGCTGACACTGTAGACTCCTTCCACAAAGCTTTAATAAACACCTCCTTACAAAAAACTTCACCGAGCCCTTACGAATGCTCCGTTGCTATAGAAACAGAAACGCATTAAAACAAGCGCATCATTCTAAACCTGTGCAGCTGGAACTTCTGTCAGAGCCGCTGTTATAGAGAATTAATCAACGCGAGTATTCAAGCGCACTGAGGTATAAATGAGATTAATATTGCGGTGAATAATTAATACTTTATCTATCTAACTCTGCGTAAGTGCTAGTGAAAGTATGCTGCATCATTAAAACGGTGACTTCAGGGTTTTGTCACGATGGAAGCAGTCAGCGCGAGACAGAGACACAGTTCTCTGTGTCCTCCTGCGTATAATCATCCATCTCTCTGTCATAGAGCTCAGTACCCAGTGCCAGCGAGGGAAAGGCAGGTGACGGGAGCTGAATGGTAATAGGCTGGGCTTTGCTGCAGGGGGAAGTGGAAGGAGCCAGACACGACTCCAGACAGCAATACAAAAGCCCTATACATACCTACAGACAACACCGGTCATCCTCACACACACACACACACACACACACACACACACTGACCTTCTCCACACCATATAGCTATTACGATTCGCTGGAATGCAGCTCTGTATTTCTGAACAATAATTTACACAATGCCGCGCGTGAGTTATTGTGTCCTTCAAAGAATGACATGCTACAGAATAAATTAGGTATTAAAATGCAAATCCAGGGTCAACCCTCGCTGTGATCTTATCACGTGCCTTCTTGCTCGTCTCGTCCCGTTTTTAACATCTCCATCCCTCATCCTCCCCTATCAATCACCTCTAATAGCGTCTGTCGGATCTGTCAGGTACGAACATCTGAGACGATAGAGGATTCTTAGTACACATCCATTGCCTCGAGGTACCCGAGTCAAAACACGCTCGCGACTCGAGCCGCGCCATTTATCTTTGAATCTGTTCATAAATGGCTCATTGTGTTCTGCAACGCTCCATATACTACAAAGACCAAGATGTTCACGGATACTTGGTCCAAAAGTACATCTTCGCTCTTCTTTTTTTTTTTTGAGAGCAACGATATTGCTTTCTTTATTTTCCGCTCCAAGCCCTCATCCAACCTCAATAACCTTAAGACTGTAAAATGGTCTTCAAGCCAAATGGGCAAGATGCAATATACAATCACCGTTAGCAAAATATTAGCTCTAATGTGGTGTTGAAAAGAGTGCATGAGCTGCGCGCTGGAGAGACGCCCGGATCTCTCCCTTCTCCAGCCCCTTGTCTGGTTACACATTCCATCGACAGCTCGCCTTAAAAACAGCAGAGCTGCAAGGTGTCAGCGAGACCGGTGGGGAAAAGAGTAAAAAACGCTGATGCAATAGCTGCATTGTTTCCCTATTTTTAAACGAAAATATTTTACTTTCACAATTCAACACACTGATATTCACGAAACTCGCTGTAATTGAATTTAAAACAACAGTGTGGATGATTTCTCGCTTCTGATTGGTTCTCCGGATATGTATCACATTTTATCGTTTCTATAGCGACAGCTCATTCGCAGGGATTTGCATGGAGAAACGGTTATGGAAGGAGTCTCCAGTGTCATTTCTGTGCACCCTGCTGCATTTTCTTCTCTTATTAAGTTCAACTGAAAGGGACTGAAGCACCGTGGATAAAAGAAGTAGCACATGGCATTCGTTCATATATAAAAACAAATGTTAGCATTGCCAAATTTCTGCCATAAGAGGAATGAAATACTTTGCAATGTGCTGCCATTGATCAGTGATAATCAATATCATAGTGGTAACAGTAACTCCATTCATCACACCACCCTGTCACTGATTACTTTCCTATAACTACATGCCTAAGTGTTTTATTCCTTATTTAATGATTAAAGGCCCACTATGTAGGATTTAGGTGGATCTATTAGCAAAAATGGAATATAATATTCATAAGTATATCCTCGTTAGTGTATATTTACCTGTAACTACAAATCAGCCCTAAATCTAAATCTAAATCAGCTTAGAATAAGCCCTTTATATCTACACAGTGAGCGGGTCCACCTCTACGGAGCCGCCATGTTGCGCGGCTACAGTAGCCCAGAACGGACAAACCTCTTCCATGTTTTGTGGCAGCATGAATATGAAAGAAAGCACCAGGAGAACGAAAAAGAAGAAGAAAGAAGAGGAATCAGTGTTTGCCGGTGCTGGATAACAAGCTTGGAAACCCAAATAAAAAAAAAAAAAAAAAATGGAGGATCTTATTATTTTAATAATACTTATTATTTAGCACTGAAAAAGCAAGGGAGGATGAAGTAGTAAGTAAAGGGAGGGGTACGGGAAGGGCATTCAGGTGGTTGAATCCTACATAGTTGACCTTTAAACCAAGAAGATCAAGAGGATAAAGAATCTTATCAGCGTGACAGAGTATAAACACAGAAGCGTACAGTAGCAGTCAGGAAAACTTGAAAATAGAAATAGAAAAATCTCACATCGGCTTAAAAAAAATGACAACAAAAGAATGTAAATCCACCCCGCCAACACACTCTCCAAATCCTGCTCTCCATCCGCACACTGCTGTCTATCTGTCAACAGCATCTCTCTGATTTCTGCCTGCTCCATATTCAGAATTTGTGGTACCTAGAACTCAGTTTCACCCCATCATATACTTCCATATGAGAGTTGTAGTGATGGGAGAATGAACTTGTCACTACAATCTTTCCCTCTCAAGTTTTATCAGTTTACTGCATCCACCACTACAACAACACCAGATGAAGCCAGAGGTCTTCTAGTAAAGTCTGTCCACTCGGCGGCCATGTTGGCAATGTTCCCGGGCTTGTTTTCAGTCATAATGCACAAGTATGAAAATGTGAAGAGACCCATGAACCCTAAATGGATAAACAGGATCTTTTTAAACATAGATTTAAGATAGTGTTTTAAATTTGACAAACGTGGCTCAAAAACTTTTTTTTTTCCAGTTGCTCATGCCAAAACAAAATATCATATAACTGCACAGCAGTGTTAAGTGTGTGACAAGCCAGCCACTTTCTGCTTACATCTTTACCAGCTGGGCTCTTATTACTGGAGGGGACGGGACATACGGAATACAGCCGCCATGTTGTCCGTTATGTACCTCCTTATTCTGATTTCAATGCTGCGTTTGAGGGGAAGTGGGAAGTTGAACGTAGGAATTGTGTCATTTTTCCACCTTCGTGCATTTGCGCTAAAGAATGGTAGGAAAATTCAAGCTTTTAAAAAAAAAAAAAAATGCACGTCTATGTATTTGTCTTTGTTAGCGACAAGCTAGCCAGCTCACTGTGATGAGTGATGTGCATGCTGCCTTCAAATGGAACAAGTGATTACGGGGAAGTCGTATACACGAAATGCTTGACGTTAGTCGTCATGAGAACATGCAAACTCCGTACAGAAAGGCACCCTGGGTGATCCGGGGATCGAACCCAGGACCTTCTTGCTGTGAGGCGACAGTGCTAACCACCGCCCATTTAAACATATAAAACTATGATATATATAACAAACATATAAAATTATGAAGAAAACTCTATACTATGAGTATTACATCATATTAACTTACCATCCACCGAAAAATGTACTTCCATGTCCGCCGCCATTTCGGGAAACACTTCGCAACTCACGAACTCTGAGCTTTCAGAAAATTAGATGGGTTATGTTGCCTGGACTATTTTGCTCATTTCTTTTTTAACACTTTATTTTTTGTCAAATCACAATCCATAAATGAACCTTGAATGTATACAACGGGAGACTTATTCAATACTCTAAATACATACCGATTAAAGGGAATCGTATTTATATTTTTCTATTTCCAGTATGAGTGAAATCTTCCTAGTGTTTTAAGAAATCTGTTACTCATAAAGACCCCTCACACAGTGTTTTTGGAATAATATGTGATTTCATAATTGGGCCAACAAGGCAAAAAGGCAAAACTGTAATCCTAAGAGCACATACAGGCTCGTGCTAAGGAAGAGGTTGCTTGAAGTTACTTACAAACATCCAGTAAGCGAGTGCTAAATTCTCCGAACGCATAAACAGGTTTATTTCTGAACTTAAGTGACCTGCAGGAACCACAACGCCAGGCACCAGGGCTGCTCCATAAAGAGCACTTTGATTGGTGAGTTGTAAACACTCTACTCCTTCCTGTCATCAAAACCTGCTGACGTTCTACCTGTTAGTGCCAGCTCAATATTCAGCACACAAAGCGAGACATTCTCCCTCGGCACCTCATAAAAATAGCAGAGTCTAATACGTAAGCAGCAAACGAATGTTAAACTCAAACATAGACGTATATTTAGAAGACAATTTATTTGCTTATTGGCTCAAAGGAAACTCCTCTAAATTTATAAATGGAAGGATGTAGCAATATATATATCAAGCTTAAGCCAGAGTAAAAGGTTAAAGGTTGGTTGGAAGCTAATCCTGTGAACACTTAAAGGGTACTAAGTGCTAATGTTTGGAGTTAAACTCCAAATTATTGGTAATTATTTCCTTTTAAATACCTAGAATCTGCTTGATGTCTTATATTTTGCTAAACTGTCTTGGTACTTGGTGCAGTCTTAGAAAAATGGGTTCCTCGAGGTTCTTTAAAGGTTTTTTGGATAATTAAGGATGCTTAGCCACCTAAAAGGGATCCACTTGGAATGCATGCTGATAAGAAAACACTGTCACTATCTACACTGTTGTAGATCTCTAACTGAAGAACCTTTAAGAGACCAACTTGTGTTGTTAGAAACAGCTAAAGGGTCAATTTGTTTGGTATTTTTCTGGTACAATTGGAAAATAATCAACTTTTACAGTAAGTCTGCGCCATCACAGCCATACATTGTTGATTATTTTCCTACAACAGCATGCCACCAAGTGCTTTATTCCATACTTAAACTTACTTAAAACCTGAGAAGCATGTTTGTTTAGGTATATCTGACCAGAAATCTTTATTGAAGATTCGGACACCAGGATCATTTCTGAAGAGTACAGAAGCAACGTAACTGCTCAGATCCAACCAAAGATCTGGCTGGTAGACTCTACAGAAAGACAGTTGGAGGGTTTTGGCGGTAAAATTTTCTTCACTGGAGCAATCATGAGGTCTCGGACCCTAATAAGTACAGTATGTGTTTCAAAAAGCCTGGAAATAGAAGCAGGAAGTGAAAAATGGATACATGACAGGCCAAACGGACCATCACAGGGAAGATCCAGAGAGTCGCAGACTTCAGATAGTCCCATATTCGCTGAAGAACTACATAAACAAGTAAGCTGAGTCCTATACAACAAGACATCAATCTGAAACACAGCAGTAAATCCACCACAGACTGGCTCAAACAAGAAAAGCTGTATTTTAGAGCACTTGACATTAGTGCTCTTCAAATGCTGACATATGCAGGACCTGAAACAGCTTTGTGTAAGCAACCGGGCCAAAATACCTCCAAATCAACATGCAAGACAAATCAAAGCATTCGCTCAAAGTTTCAGGCAACAGTTGAAAGATTTAGCTAGTTACTAAAAAGGCTCCATCATTGACCCTGATTGTTCAAACCGTTTGTTCCTTAAACACAAGCCAATGCACTCTGTGTTGTTCATTAACACACACTCGTCGTTTTTAAGATCAGATCGCGTTCTAGGAGCCTGAAGTCCAAAACGTTTACAGGTATTTGTTATCCCTGGATGTTATGGATGTAGGAGATAGCTGTGGATGAAAGCCCAAGTTAATATTTCATTTTGCTACACGACAGATCAAACAACACCCATGGACGGCAATTTATCCCAGTTATCCATTCGCTCGTTAGAGCTAGCTTCAGGACTGTTACAAAGCGCTGACACTGGAGACTCCTTCCTAACAGAAAACCTTCAACAATTATACGTCGCTGTTAAAAACCACAAGTCGAGTCTTTGATCCATTTATTGGTTCCATAAAGAGTCTGCCATTGAGGTTCCTGTGAATGAGCTGCTACAGAAATAATAGTGCATTAATATAAACCTGTAATGTGCAGCTGCATTACTGTCAAAGCTGCCGTTCTAGAGACTCGAACCAACAGCGCTGTGGTTGTTTCAATGTAATAAGTGATATAATGTGAAAATGGAATAATCAGGGAATAACACTTTGGGGGTGTGCTGTTATTGGACAAGTATCAGTGATAGAGTGATGTGATGGAGCAGCTGCTCTAACCCAGCGTTTGATTATTCTAAAATAATAGCTTATTCTAAAGTTGTTGTTTTTTCCTTCTCTTGAAGAAGAAAAAAATCCAAAATTATTGGCACCTTTAATTATAAAACCCCTGGAATTATAAAGTTGTTATTATTATATATGTGCCACGGGATACACTTTAAAGGCACTTGTCAGAGCCTTATAATCTCAAGCTCTCATTATAGTTATATTATGAAATAAATATTACATATGTAACTGACGTAAATACCGAGCAAATATGAGGCACACATGTAAATTTCTTTCATCAGTCATCACCATGGAGAAAGCCGAAAATGAAATCCAAGCAAATAATGCATGTAAAAAATACCTGATAGGTTAAAAGTACCATTATACACTTTAATCAAGGCTGCAATAAAAAGTCAGAAAAGAACACACAGGATTTTTTTTATAATAATACAATTCTTTTTTTTAATTGATACAGAAGTCTCCATGTGTGTAATCTCAAAATATCATGTATGGAACGTGTTTATTGCATTCTTTTACAGAACTATCCGATTTCAATGTTTTTGAGGAGGGTGCCAATAATTTTGCAGTTGACTGTATATTAAGAGGCAACAGGAACAGGTCTGACAGCTGACAGGTCCATGGACATTCCATGCAAAGCATTTTGTGTACGCCAAAACCTAAGCACGGGCCATTTTGACAGCTTTCATATCCTCCCTTTTTAATATGTACACTTTTATTTCGTTTAAGGACAACGACATGCTGCTGAGATGCTCTGCGAAAGCCCGGCTTTTACAGAAATGAAAAGAAGACGGTAATTCACATCAGGAAGTGACTGCTTATGTATTTTTTGTCTTCGGTTTTATATTTAAAAAAAAGAAAAGAAACAAGAAGCTTAATTGTGAAAATGGTTTCCTTTTCTGTATCCTAACTTTTCTCAATACATCAAATTGCTTTGGACTGACCGTACACAGACCCTAATGCTACATCTAAAATCAGTTCTTCTATGAGATTCTCATTTGTGCATGAAGCACTGATGCAGAGACACACCGCTAGCACGGAAACCGCATAGCCAGTTGTGCTTGTGTTCTGGATGGAAATCCCCCTGATTTAACCCTGACGTTCTCCACGTTAATCACATGGTCATTGTTTCGTTTAAATCTATCGTGCTGGAATGCAGAGCCAAAGCTATAAAGCTGTAGTTACTCTATAATTACGTATGAGGTGAACTATAAGCAGTAAATCATGGATCGGTATTACAGCATAGATACATAACAAACATTACAAGTAATGGATCGAAACGAAGTGATACAGATACAGATGTGCGTCCAACTCGAACAATAAAGCTGTCACGTACCATGAATTAACTCGTACGTCTTCCTGGGAAAAAAGACTAACTTCAGATGGGATACGAGAACAAGAACTAAGTATCTCAGTCTCTGAAGAACACAAAAGTGGGTGGGTGTTCTTTCATACAGCTGAGTGAAACAATTTGTAAGCCTCCTACAGGTTCTGGATGAAAATGGGAACATTTGTTTATTTCATTTAACGATTCGTCTCCAGATCTGACGACTGGGTAGAACTGAGACGATCCAAAAGCTGTTCAGAGGAAATGAAAGACATTAAAAGCAGTTATATATATATTAAAAAAAAAAAAAAAAAAAAAGAAAGTGCATGCAAATTGTTACAGGGGACATACACTGGCCACTTTAATAGGAACACCTGACCTATCCAATCAGCCAATCACGCAGAAGCAGTACAATGCATAAAATCATGCAGATCTCTCAGTGACTCGTACTTGGCTTTTGTGTGGCTTGAGTGTTTGAGAAACTGGTTGGAACTGGAACAGCTTGAGAAACTATCAGGTGACATCCAGTCTTTAACTGTCCAATGTGGGTTTCGAGTGTAGCCTCAGGTTCCTGATCTTGGCTGACAGGAGTGAAAGCCAATGTGCTCTTCTCCTGTTCGGCATGTTGTGCGTTCTGAGATGCTTTCCTGCTCAGCGCAGCTGTAACCAGTGCTTATTGAGTTTTCCTGTCGGCTATATGACCATTCTCCTCTGACCCACTATCATCAGCCATGACTGCAGCACCAGTGTTTGTTTTGTACACCATTCTGTGCAAACTTTAGAGACGGTCGTGTGTGGAAATCACAGAAGATATCTAAAATACTCAAACTAGCTCATTAGGGACCAAGAAACATTGACCAGTGAGTGTATTTATATCAGATTCATCCATCCATTATCTGTACCGCTTATCCATCAAGGTAGCACTGAAGATGGAGCCAATCCCAGCTGACTTCAGGTGTGAGGTGGGGTACACCCTGGGCAGGTCGCTAATCTATCACAGGGCTAACACAGAGACGAACAGCCATTCACACTCACATTCACACCTACTGGCAATTCAGAGTAGCTAATTGATTTAATCTGCATGTGTTTGGACTGTCGGAGGAAACTGGAGCACGAGGAGGGAACCCACGCACGCAAAAATAAAGCTCTGGACAGAAAAGCCTCAAGGTTCAAACCCATAACCTTCTTGCTGTGAGGCGACAGAGCTAACCACTGCACTGACGTGAAGCCCGTATCAGATTCAGAGACAGGAAATGCAAACTTTTGAACTTTTTAAAACACCCTATTTGACCAGTTTTCTTACAGATAAAAATGAAGGAACTGAAACCTACCACTCTAAATGTATAACTGGTGTTATGAATTGGTTTCTGAAGGAAACCTAGCATTAACTCAAACATTATTATTATTATTATTATTATTATTATTATTATTTAGCAGAACTCCAACATTTTTCTTATCAACTAGAGTGGTACTTTAGATCTTCTTTACAGTATAAAAATGAATATGTTGAGAAAACTCAAATTATCAAGGCAACATGACGCAAGGGATGTTCAAATTCTGACTACTGTTGTTGACCTTTAAAAGTTTATGCACCCCAGTAGACATGAGCAGCGCAGAATTCTATAAGGTTTCCTTCATGGACAATAATTCTGCTGTAATTTCAACTCAAAAATTCTTATTATACTGTTCCGAAAGTTCTTACTAAGACAACGACGGAGAGAAGTTTGCTGGACGGACAAGGTTTCGTTAGTTGCAAGGGCCAAAGCTTTATTTCCGAGTCAAATAATTTGAAAACTTTAGTGAGTACTAGTTATCATTTTTACAGGGTACAAACTTAATAACAAACAGCTAGATGCAGCTGTTGCCTACACAGCATTAGTTATTAGCCAGCTAGTGAAAGGTTTGGCAGTTTAAAACATTTTAATACATTTGTAGCATTTTTAAAAATGTTCTGATGGTTTGCTTTTTGTTCTCCTTTCAAAGTCCCCTACATAGGCTTCAGTTCTATTGTTTGGACCGGACCGTATGGCCCAGATCCAGGTTTCCTCTCCAAACACACTCCAGAGGAAATGAGCTTCTCGGCACAAGAAGACCAACTGAGTAAAGCTTTCCATTGACTTCTATTCATTTCACTCGGATTAGAAAATGAAGATATTTCTGGACTGTTTTCACTTATTTTCTGGCTTCTGTCTCTTTTTATACAAATTGGGCGCTCGATAATTTGATGCACAAGTTTAGCAGCTACCCTCTGAATTTAACATAAGCGAAAGGAAGGAATATTACAGTGTATGTTTTATAAGGTTTTTATAATGCTGTTATGATGAGCTTTCCAGCCTGTTTTGCATCATAAATCTGAATTCTTGTGCATATCTGATATTTATTACTCAGGAATCGAAGCAGAAAATGAAATAGTAAAACTCATGATCAGTTCTTTGTTTAGTTCCTTGTTACGCTCAATGGGCCAGGTGCACGCTCCTGTTTTACCCCATTCACTCACCATTTCAAAACTCTGAGAGATTTTTCACACACTCATATAATGCACTTGGCACAAATGTTCTTGGCATTTAATGCCATCATGTCCCATAATGCACTGCAACACGCACATCCCCACATCACAATTGTCCAGCAGGAAAAAAGAGAAACATCACACATTTAAACAGCTGTAAGTGATGACTGGATATTATCTCACTGCTTATCCAAAGCCTAAACGTACGTATGCAACGTGCCTTCAAGCAGATAAAAACACGTGCACAAATTTTTCACTCATGGACTAATTTCAGCAAACTGCTCATGAACAATGAACAGACTGAATTTTAGACAGACAGACAGAGAGAGGGATGGACGGACGGATGAACAGACAGATAGATAGATAGATGGGTTTAGCTATTATACAGATAGATAGGCAGACAGACAGACAGACAGACAGACAGATAGACAGACATAGATAGATAGATAGATAGATAGATAGATAGATAGATAGATAGATAGATAGATAGATAGATA
>JAQQZR010000003.1:3083176-3097800 GCA_030068235.1 Notoglanidium macrostoma
AGAAACAACAGTCCGTCATTATCCAGTCTCTTTTAAAGTCATAAAAATAAAGAAAAACATTGAATTAGAAGGTGTGTGCAAACTTTTGACTGGTAGTGTAGATATATTTACCTGCAGTCGTGTTCAGTAACTGTTGTGAAGCCACAGCTCTGCACACTTCTGTTCAGTCAGTCGTTCTTTAAAACAAGCGTGTGAATAAGCGTGAAACGTTCATGATTTATGAGTCTTGGCTTTTCCTTTTATAACGTGTTACGACCGCGTGTTCTGGCACGTTACACTCTTTACAGTGGGAAATTTCTTGTTCTGTCATAAGATCAAACCACTCTTTGAAGACGCTTGGCAGAATTTATTCCACACTTGTTATTGTTTTATTCATATATATTTACATGTATCAGCAGAAGGACTGAACGTAAATCGGACAGCGCGGTATGATCTTAGTAATTACTGTATAAGTATTTGGTGAAAAAAAAAAATAAATAAAAGAGTTACGGAAGGAATAAAACACTTGTGCTGTTGTAGGAGAATAGCCAAGCGGAGATACTGCCACCACCCCGATAGTAGGCATGGTCTGGAGCGTTTTATTCCTCTAATATCACAGAAATTTGCCAACACACCATTTGTAGGCTTTATTTTTTATTAATTAAAGAACACCACATACTTTTTTTTTTTTTTTTTTAACTGTGTAGTTACGTTTAATGCTGTGGAACTATTTAGTTCCTGCTGTCACTTATGTTATAGCAGCTATAAATACTCTTTCCCTCACCAGTCTTGCTTCCCCCCCCCCCCTCTCTCTCTGTTGAAATTAATAAGACAAAATATAATTAATTCTAATTATAATTCTTGTTATAGTTATCGCATTACCTTTGACTGTTACAAAACACTGACACTGGAGACTCCTTCCAATAATATCCGCGATTACGAACAGTGAGTGAGTTGTTACTATAGAAACGTTAACGTTTAGATCGTGTACATTAATATAAACGCTAGTACAATTTAAATATTATAAATAAACTACGGTCAGCTGCTGTTATGGGAGATTTTGACCAATCAGAATTTAGAGCTGTAATCAGTAATAAATAATAATGTACTTTGACTGTATCCACCTTTAGATTGAACTGCTTGCTAATTCACGTAAATCTAGTAAAGGCACCAGTGTTGATGTTGGGGTCGATACAGCTTCAGTAAATCCAGCCGCAGTCAGTGGGTTTTAGGTTATTGAGAACGTCGATTCCAGGTTTTTGCGTGGTAACGGGTCGTGTTGGGACAGGAGCTGCTTTGGGTATGTGTGGGAAAATGATGCTTAGTACTTTACAAACCGGTTTCCTGAAAAACCGGGAACACAATTTATGTAAATTGTCACGAATATAGAGAAGTAGAGCTGCTGATGATCATCTGTATGTCATGATGTCGTTTCCTGTGTGCTGTTATAAAATTCATATCCAATCAGCCACTTGCTCTTAAAAGAAGTCAGTTTAACATGTAATTTGTAATTAAATGTGCTGCTACTGTTTTCTTTTCAAGTATCTTTTTTTTTTTTTTTTAGCCACATCACCCACGCCTACAAATATGCTATAAAAGAAAACCCGGCTCGCGTGCACCTTTATCACGCGCTGATTAAAATCGGTTTGATGTGCTTTCTTCACAGAGCATCATGGTGGCCTTCCTGTGCCTCAGCCTGTCCTCTCTGCTCACCCTGGTCACGGCCGGGGGGGTGAAGAACTGCCACCCGAAGTGCCGCTGTGAGGTGGAGAGCTACGGCCTGTTCGGCAGCTTCAGCCTCACCAAGGTGGACTGCAGTGGGCTCGGACCAGACCCCAATCCCATCCCCATTCCTCTAGACACGTCCCACCTGGACCTGTCCCACAACTCCATCAGCTACATCACCGACTCCATGCTGTCAGGACCCGGATACACCACTCTGGTCAGCTTGGATCTCAGCAAGAACCTCATATCACGAGTGAGCTCCAAGGCCTTTAACAAACTACGCTACCTGGAGACCCTGGACCTCAGCCAGAACGTTCTGGAGAGCCTCAGCGATGGATGCTTCTCCGGTCTCCCTTTGGCCGAAGTGGATCTCAGCGATAACAGATTTCGGGAGTTTGACCTTAACGTATTCAACACGCGGGGCCAGGAAACCCCGATCAGCGTAGACCTTTCGAACAACCTTCTCAGCACGGTCTCGAGAAGCCCTCACGTCCATGCGCCATACATCAAGAGCCTGACGCTGGCAGGCAATCAGCTCAGGACGGTGCCCAGAGTTGCAGGAATTCCCTTGCAGTTTTTGAGCCTGGATGGAAATCTTATCCGCAGCATTGACAAAGGAGCCTTCGAGGAGCTGACCGAGCTCGTCTATCTCTCTCTCAGCGGCCTCCCCGAGCTGTCCGTCATCCATCCGAACAGCTTCAGAGGCCTGAAGAATCTCCAAGTCCTGGATCTTTCAAACAACTTTCAGCTGAAGACTTTGAGTCCTGATGTATTTAATGGGCTGAATGCTTTACAGGAGCTCAATCTGTCCAAATCGGTGGCCACGCCGTTGCCTGTGACCATCTTTAACCACATGCCAAGTATTAAAAGTGCGACTCTGGGGCCAAATATGCATTGCTGGAAAACGCACAAGCAAGGACAGTTTCACAGGCAGATAGGGCAGGCCAAAGCAAACGACATTCTGACTTGTGATGTTCCTGGAATCATATCGTAAAAAAAAAAAAAAACTTGAAAGAACACTAAAAATCATATTTTTACCTTTAGTGCCTTATTTCTCTAAGGGCTGATATTTTCACCAGGCCTCATTTATCAATCGATAGATGTTTCCATAGACCCAAAGCTTCACGTCCGATTTAGAAATGTTTCAGCAATGCTCATATTCTTTATACTCCTGCGCATGCTATTAGATGCCAATCAGCCATAAACAACAACAACTATATTTACGGTACAGATTATTTGTATTTAGCCACACCCTCAAAACTCCATAAAAGGCAAAGCTCGTGATTTAACTGCATCTCCTAAATCTTCCAATAATGCAGCTCGGCCACTGCAGAGCATCAGCTACCATGACACACACTACCACTTCCTGCTTGTACAGGGCACCATTACTTTTGTCCTGACTGAATGGCAAGGATTATTTGTCTTAATTTATGGATAGCTTCCTTTGAAGGCAGTATGAACATTTTTACTAAACTGCTGTAAATAAATCGGTGAATTAATTCCTCAGTGTAAGCAGTATATAAAATCGTAGTGCCTCGGCAGTTACCAGGTTCGAAGCGGAGCAATCGGGGTTCGCATTAGTGAGTCTGCTTATATGTGAATTTACAAAATTAAATCTTTTTTCCTGATTTTCATGCATTCCAAATGAAAGATTCACGGAGCAGTTCGTCAGTAAACACTTCGCTAAATGAGGTCCGCTTGAGGTTTTTGCACATTTTCAATCTATTTTTATACATTTATAGTATTACGAGATCAGTCGCAGTTCATATGCACTTTAAGTAGAACTGGTATTCCTGTTTTTGTTACATTCCTTTAATCCTTTAATCCAGACATTTAACTGCTTGCTTTTCCTCACATTGACTTATTTATTTTTTTAAAATGGCTATGTTTTTTTTTTTTGTTTTTTTTTAAATAAGCATTGCCTGCAGGACAGACACTTTGGATTTTCAGAACCACTTTTTATATTCTAACCAAAGGAGAATGAAATGTCAATGCCTTAATGTGACGCCGCGCACGTATTCCAGCCCATTCGCCAAGGGCTTACGGTAACGATCCGTTATTTGAAGTATTTGCATACATTTCAATGTACAGTATATTCCCAGCTGAAATGTACTGTACATTGTGAACAATTTAATAAGTACACGCCGTTTCTAACATTTTCTTTCTAACGCTCGCAGTATTTAATCGAACGGTTAATCCAGTTGTCCATTTCAAGTCCGAGTCAGATTAGAGCCGTCTCAGAAATGTTTGCTTTGCACTTTATCATCATACGAATTTACGGAAATGAAAATAACATTTGTAATTATGGGTTTTGTATAGAATTGTAGATATGTACCAAACTGTGTCCATTTTATGGTTAAATAAACTTTTTATTTTATCTTCATGAGTCACTTTCTCAAATGCCTCCTTTATGCACTTTTACATGTTTATACACGTTTCATTCTCACGATTACTTGAAACATGGAATAAGGATATGAGAAAGGAATGGTAGAAAGAATTTTAAATATAGATCCGTTGACATAATGTCTAAGAACTATGGCCTAGGATGTCACTGAATTGTTTTTGGAATATCCATGGCATCGGAAATGCCGACTCGCTACTTGGTGCAGAGGATTCTGGGAAGGCTCCTTTAATCATTACATAGCTTCAAAACAAACTGAAGTTGAAATGCTGTAATGCAGTACAATCTTGGACACTTGGACAGTCTGCGTCACACCACCAGCAGACTGCTGACTTTCCTATAACGACACTTCTAGAAATTTCCTCATGATTTCATAATGAATATTACACAGACTTGCGCATGTGTTTTGGCTCAGATTCACATGAAGCATTTAGTGCATCGAATGTTTTTTTTTCTGATTGTGGCTTCTGTTTATTACAATCACACCCTCGAATCTTTCCAGAACACCACACGGAGAAGAGAATGACTCGTCAACACAGACTATAAGACACTCATCTCAGCCAGAGCGAAACAGTCAACAAACGCCTCATGGAAAAAAGGCTAACATGGCTGCCCACATGCTCCAGATGACTTCAGTCTGGAAGGCTGAGACTAGCTCTGCATTGTGGCCGTTTCTCACACACTGAGGGCATTCACGTCTCCTCTTAGCTGTTCTGAATTAACGCCAACATTCAGCTCTTTGAAATTCTAGCAGGCTTTAAGTGGCAGAGATGCCGCCTCGCTTCAGCCCCCTAAAATCCGACAAAAGGTCGCTATTGCTTCAGAGAGAAAAATAAACTTTCAGGAGAAGCAAGGTCCGACAAATAAACTTAGATCTGCCGCAGGAAACGGTGCCTTAGGCAACTCGAGTTAATTATTTATATGAAGTAGTTAAAAGGTTCACAGCGTATATTTTTCTTGACACGTGTATTTTTTTTTTTTTGTTCACCGTGCACGGTCATCATTACTGTAGAGTCACAGTGACCAGTGACATGGAGAGCCAGCGCTCTGCCTCACTGGGTAAGAGGTGGCCAGAGGTGATACAAGTACAAATGAATCATCTTTACGTGCCGCACACACTCCTGATTCCTACTCCAGGGTTTTATTTTTTAATTTATTTAAACTTTGCTGTACCCTATTTTTTTTTTTTTTTACTTGACTTCTGTTTAATTTTTGCATTTTCCTCTTTTTTGTATTTAACGTTTTTACTTTTGGTTACCTTTTCTGGGTGGTGCAGAGGTTGGCACTGTTACCTCACAGCCAGAAAGACATGGGTTCAACCTCCGGGCCAACCAAGGACACGTTTCTGTGCGGGGTTTGCGTGTTCTCCGCATGCCTGCATGGGTTTGCGTGCCTGTGGTTACTCCAGTTTCCTCCCGCAGTCCTAAAACATGTGAATTAGGTCAGTTGGCTACTCTAAATTAACCAGAGGTGTGAACGGTCAAGCCACTGGGGTGCACAAGTTAGTGCCGTTGTAGTGCCGGTTCCCAGCCTGGATAAATTGGGAGGGTAGCATCAGGAAGGGCATCCAGTGGAAAACCTGTGCCAAAATCGACGAACGGACGATAGCCGGATCGACTGCGACGACCCCAAAGAGGAGCAGCTGGAAGAAGACGTCGTCTTTTGTTTACCTTTTTATTTTTACTGGTGTTTACTTTTTTATTGTAGTTTCACTTTTGTTTACTTCTTTATATTACTTTTGTTGACCTTTTTTATCTTATGTATGTTTAAATAGAAACTTGTATACTTTTGTTGGGGAGGGCAAACAGGACAAACAAATATCTTTATTAACAAAAAAAAAAAACCTTCTGGTTTAAGCCACGCCCACACTGGATATTTTTTACGTATATCTGGATTTGGATTTAAACCCATCGTCATTGCTTCACCCCTAAATCCAATACTTCTCATGATTAGCACTAAATCATCCATTCTTTCCACGTGCTAAAAACCTTTTTTCTCCATATAGCAGCTCAACTAATGGTGGATGTAAAATGTAATTAATGTGCAAAAGGTCATGACCTTTTCCTTAATATCGGATGTCCAACATTTCTAGGGAAATGATGATATTCCAGACGGTCTTGTCTCATTCGCATGGTTCAGAGAGGAAGCACAAATCTGAATTTTTGGCTTATCCAGGGTCAGACATTATACCCAAGTTATAAAGAGAGTTAAAAAAGTGACATTAGAGTAACTCCATATTGATTTTCCACCTTAATGTTGTTTTCTAAACCATCGTTTGACATTAAAGGTTGCACTGTTAATTTACAACGGCTCTCTGTACATAATTTAACCTGAGTGAGTCGAATATTGCAGTCTCCTGTTATCAGTAGAGAGAAATGTTATACCATGCATTAGGATTAGCCTTAAATTAGCTAAAATAATTCACAGGACATTTATATTCATGTACGTTCATAGGACACAAAAATAAGTTTACAGAAGGAGCTGTCTTTAGCGTGGACGACAGTGATTACCCTTGCCTGATTGTTGAACCTCAATTTTTCACCTGACAAAGTAAAGACTGCTACGTGTTTTCCTGCACGTTTGAGCAGAGGTCGAGAGAGTTCGTTACCACTCAACCTTGTATTCAGGTTCAGTGTGTAATGTTCAGTCTGTAAATTTCACTCTTCGCCAAACTGGCCTGTATTCAGACGGCTTTGATCCGACACAACGTCGGATTAAAAGAATAATAAGTCCTCCGAACATGTGAAATAAAGCACCTGTAATCATCTGTAATGCAAATGCGGCGAAGCGGCAGAGCAACGCTTCGAGCATGAATGAAATATTTCGCTTTTGTGCATGTGAATAATTTCTGCATTGTCGCAAAAGCAATACTGTTTTAGTGTCAGAAGCTGAGACTTGAGGTTATGAGCTAGACAGCATGTTTACCATTCTTTACACACTTTGAAATATTCGTTGTGTTCTCACACCTGCATGTTTTTTGGGGGGTGAAAGATTCCTATCTTAGGATTAAGTTTTCCTAAATGGCAGTAAAAATTCTTAACCGAGGGGGGGGGAAAAAACACCCACGAAACTTAAGAGGAACTTCCACTTAGGAATTCCTAAGGGTTGGCGTCATTGCTACAGATTGCTCCAGGCATATTTCATGCACGAATATTGACAGTCGCCATCAGTGCCATAAACTCAAACAAACAAAAAGCACAATGTCAAAATAAAGAAAGAAAATGGCCAGAAAGATGATTTTTCATGCTCTCTGAACAGATATGTACTAGCTATAGCCAAGCTTATAGCAAGCTTATGCCGAGCAGCCATATTTTATATCCAAGTTGCCTAGCAACAGTGTTCTCAAGACCGCAGGTGCTGCACAGACTCGGCCCAGCTAGTTAGTGTACTGGTAATAAAAGTTGAAGCTTTGGAAGCTGATCCGTTTGAGCCGAGTGTAAAGATAAGCAGCTGGACAGTCTCAAGGACTAAAGCGCCGCTGCATCGTTATCTTTAGGCAGATATTAGCGAAGGATTAGCGAAGGCTTAATGCCAATGCACCACTGTCAGCAGGTAGTCGAGCAACTTTTCCTAAACATTTTCCTAAAGCGTTCACGTTGCTTTAAGCATTCACGGTCAAATCTAAAATTATTGGCACCCTCAGAAAAGCACACTGTAAAATAAATGGAATAATGGTTGAGTTTCAAAGCAGACTGCCTCTGCCAGGAAGTCACGATAGATCCTTTAACCAGATAAGATGCCACGCATACATCCAAATCAACTTTTTCAAGGGTAATGAAAACTGCGGTTTCGAACCTTGTTTAGAAACCTGAATCGTGAAAAGTGCACGAGAGTGCACAAGCCTAGGAATATAAAATGGATTTGAAATGTTCTTCATGAAGGATGATCCAAGATCCTTTACAAACGTTTCCACACTTGTTAGCTTAGTGTGGAACCGGCCAATAATTTTGAAACCAGTGACAAACAAACCCTATATCACTCATTGCATGTGTCAGTCCAGGCATTTTTTTTCTTGCTTACTTATTCCCAGCAGCACGAAACGTAACAGTAAACATCTTAAACTGTCTCACTTCTTCCTTCATGGTAACATTGTGCACTAAGCAGCGTGTTTGGTGTTAACTTTGCTGCAACAGACTCGTCATTGTGTTCCTTCGCTCTGAGCTTAACTCGCACCACATCAGCACAGCGGAACAATAGGGCCCATCTCACCATGTCACAGCTTGTCCAACCCACACTGACACGAAGCACTTCCCTCACGAGCTTTAGCGCCAGGGCTCGAAAGTCACACACTCAAATATGGCGTGAAAGCATGCTTCTCATACTTCTCTTTTCAATCTGCTGTCCTGTAATACCTTTACATTATTAGTTGTATTTATTTATTTATTTATTTTGCAGCTTTTGCACGTCTCTTGAGGCACAATAAGGCGTAATCTGGAGAGAAGAATGCTTCCTTGTGTTCATTCTCAGTAAAGTTTGACACGGTGCCCGCTGAGGAACATGATCAGGGATCAGCCTGTACCTCCGGACAAGCTTTCAGAGTGGAGCGCATTACAATCATATCCTGTGTTTCAGCTCATCTAGAACACACTCATGCATGGTTTCAATACTTCTGTCAAAGATATTTAAATTATAAACAACAAAATATCAGTGTGGTTGTTCATGCTCAGATATTAAACATGTACTAAATAGCGCCAGTCCTGTCGTGGTTTCCCTCAGGGATCCGTCTGTCCTTTGTCCCTTTTGTTTGGATCCTTCACCTGACGTAATGTTGAGTGCAAAAGTTTGCACACCCTTACTTCGGAGTAAAGACGAGGTGTTAATTGTGTTTTTTTTTCTTTTCTTACTATCACAAGTCATAAAAGACAACAACTAGAAACAATGTAAATGATTTTCACGTAAATGATGAAGGAATGTCTGAGGCCTTTTTATTTTGAGCAAATTTTAAAAGAACTACCTTTTTACTCTTTGCGTCTGTCTCACCTCCGTCTTTCAAATGGCGGCTTTCGCTCTTGGCAATGGCCCCTCTAAACATTTTAATATACGTTTTATATGTATCTTCTTCATATCAATGGAGAAAGTGATAAACATCCACATGTTCAGTTTTAGTCTTGTAAAAGTCGTTAAGCCAAGACAAGTTTATGTTCTAGAGCATGTCAACAGGGCGTGTAAACTTTTGCACTTAAAGATTACTAACTGAACTCAGTTCCTGTAATAATTAGACGGTATTTTGTAACAAATAATATTAAATGAACATGTAATACTTTGATTTTTGTGTTGTAACTGTAAAATATAAGCACTTTATTCATTAAAAAAAAAAAAAAAAAAAAAAAAGGTTGGGGGTACAGACTTTTGCACTTCACTACATTCGTAGAGAGATTTTATGAACTTTTACAATAAAAGAAAAAGGCGGAGGGGGAAATATTAGGTCTTATTAGACTACCACTTTTATATATGATCTTCAAACAAATAAACAAATTAGCTTCATTTAAAATAATTAAGATCATCTTCAGATGAACTGTCATGAATCATTTTTATTTAGACTTGGATCACCATGGTAACCTTGGAGTTCCAGTTAACCTAAAACCACACTGCTTCTCTATTCATGGGTTGTAATCTTTGCAAAACTCTCAGTCTGCTTCTACTTCTTTTTCTTCCCCCGCCCCGGGGAAATGAGACATATCCTGAGATACGTGCGGCCCTGACGTACTCCACATCTGCTTCTCATCAACTCTGACTGCAGGAAACAATGGGAAGGAGAGCTCAGCTTTCCAGTCCCTCCCTCGCCGAGGTGCTGCCCTAGAAAACGCCGGGTTACTCTGCACTCACTCTGCTGATTTTAGTGCTGGTTTTTGCATGTAGTTAAAAAAAAAAAAACCTACTTTCCTCATGTACAGGCTTGTCAGTGATGTATTCAGAGTTAATGTTACATAAAACTGATTTTTAACACGTACTCGACTTTCCCAAATCAGTTCTTTCTTTCCACTGGGTGAAATGGTTCTCGAGGCGATGTTGATGCAACACCCTGCGTTCGCCGTCCTTAATTACATCCACATGTTGAGCTGAATCATGCTGTTAAAGACCTACAAGCAGTGTCATGTTTTTTGGCCTGAGCATGACACATTACCAAAAGCTGGCACAGTCAGCAAGGCCTCATGTGGGAACTGATGTGCAAGATATATGACAGTTTCCTCCTCACGTCACAGCAGTTTCCTCAACACTGTCTCTGACTTGACTGCTATAAAATAGGATTTTACGACATTTTGTGGTAGGGGTTTGTCACAATGCCACACTGTCGCAGCATCTCACCTGAGCTTTTGGGTCTGAAAGTTGATTAGCGCATTTATAAACTCCTCCTTTTGTGCTCAAGTTTTACCTTTTGTGAACGGGAATTCAATAGCTCAGATGTCAGGAACAAGATGATTTCATATCCCTGGGCTATTATTATCATTGCTATTATTGTTATTCGTTGCTGTCTGTTGATCAAGTAGGCTAAGGAGGCTAGCATTTTTGCTCAACAACAAGAGAAAGAAAAAAATCTTACTCTCTAATGACATTTACAAAGCAAATTTCATCCTCCACGAGTATGAAGTTGATGCTAATTTATTAGATTTATTCACTGCTTGAATCCACTTGTCCCTACGAAAAAAGCTAGTGGATAACTAGCTAGCTTACTAGTAGCAAGTATGAAGTGTTAGGCTAACGTGTTTAGTTGCTAGTTTGTTAGTACTAGCTTTGAGAACAGCCTGTTGATTTTAGAGATAATCATCACTCAGGTGGCTGAAACATTTCTTTTCACAACTTATAATAAAGTGTGATCACAACCAATGAAGGAATTAGCTTCTGGAGTTCAGGACTAACACTTTCACCATGCTAATGGTCTAATGGTCATGATGGCATTCAAACCAACTGGAAGCGGCGCGAATAGATTTTTATGCCAGTTTTTAATTCTTTGCGTGTACAATTCCTGTTAAATTGGTTTTATTTCAGTTGTTATGAAATTGTTTTTCTCCTCATCCAATAAAAAGTCTTAGTTCTGTTCATTCTTACATAAACAGTATGAATGGTGTGGGACCATGAGGTACATGCAGCTTCATAAAGTACAGTAAAAACCGTCATATAACTCTTACAATTAAACTTGCCGAGAAATAATAAAGATGCGAGACAGACTCGAATAATATCTTTGACATGAGAAAACACCACAGCTTTTAGCCAAATGCTGGACAACAACTTGCTAACTTCTTGCTGAGAGCTGAAACACAATTGTGTGTGTGTGTGTGTCCCATGTTTATATTACATTGTGGGGACCCCAAAATGTGATTTAAAAAAGCTGTTATTTTTAACTTGTGGGGACATTATTCCGGTCCCCACAAGGGAAAACTCAATTTTACTAAAAAAATCTGTGAATACAATCAAAAAACTAAAATACTCAAAAGTCTTGTATTTTGTTTGATTACTTATGGGTAAGTTTTGGGCTGGGTAAGGGTTAGGGTTGTCATAGTTAGGGTTAGGGTTATACCCATAGAAATGAATGGGAGGTCCCCACAAAGACATAAATGCAAACATGTGTTAGCTTGTATTTGTTTTGTGTAGTACATTAGGTTACTGAGCAACCAAAACAAGGGAGTGTACAGAACACTAACCCCTGTGGGAAGCGTACATCCCCAAAACCAATCCACTTGATTTGTCACTTCTGTGTTTTCTGACTCTTACATGCAGCACGTCATGGGGAGTTTTGGTTTTGGTTTGCCGGTTTACACTCCCGCTCTGAAATTTGTCCAGATTTTCTTTTACTGCTTATGTGAAATCTTCATTTTTTTTCCCCTCCCAGACTCCTTTAACTTGCCCTGTTCATGTATACATAGCTATTTGGTTTGCTGAGCTTTAGCACCACCTTGTGCTTGTGTGGATAAAATGTACGAAGCTGAGCAGTGAGGTGTGTGTTGGGAAATGAACTGTGCTTTAGGACATGGTTCATCAGTCGGCATCTTAAGGTCTTATAGTGAAGCTAAGAGAAGAGCTAAGTAGTTTTGAGGATGTGAACACGCCCTCGGGTCTTGTGACATGCTGTAATGTCCTGAGCTTTTCATAGTGATATTAGATATTGTCATGCTTAGTGCCTAAAAACTAAGTTCACCCTAAGGCATGGTCATATAGTGCATACACAGGAACTGTAAAGAAGCACAAGCATATACATATGATGAGTAACTTTAGGTAAATGTAGTAGTAGAGTCTAATACAGGGTGAACGCCTTGAATGTAAGAGATTATTTCGTATTGACTCCGCAAAACATATAAGCTTTATATACAGTAGTGATGATTTATCCAGTAAACACAGATTGAGGAGCACATAAACTTTGCAAAGTGTAAATTTTTCAACCCAGAGTACGGGAGTTTAAACGTTTGTTTGATTGAATAATTAATAGAAATTTAAACAACATTAAAATTAGGGCATTTGGAATATCATACTTTAAAAACACACACACACACACACACACACACACACACACACACACGTCTGTATTTATATGTTGAATTAGTTTTAGAGTTCAGACACTCATTAAAAAAATAGAAGTAAAACTTCTTTTAAAGCAATCTTTTAAAAATAGGGTTTTTTTTATCATTAAAAATACATATAAATAAAAAAATAAACATAAATAAATAAATAAATTGTTTAAAAAAAAAAAAAGGAAATAAAAATATCAAACAAACAAACAAATAAATAAAAGCATTCCGGTTCAGAGTAAACCTGGTAAATCCAGTTGCAACATTCAGTTAAACATCCAGCTAACCTAGGGAGAGGTGAAGACAATCAAGCATGAAATACACAGATAATCAGTTAATACATTTCTGAAAACTGAGTATTTGAATATAGATTTTTTTTTAAATGTGAACCTTTTTAAAATGTGAATTTCAGAACACTAAAATAAGCTCCTCTGAATGAATTCAGAATCCAGAAGTGAGTTTTTTTTAACTAATAAAATTCAATGCTATGAATTCTACAGTGTTTTTATTTCATTTCCACTGAAAGAATTTAATGGCTTTTACCGTAAGGTCTCTTTTTTTGCATCCATACAAAACAAAATGTGAACGTTTACACCAGCGTCCTACTATGAACGATTTTTCAGTACAGGAAGCCTGCATGTTTTTTATGATGAGAAATCCCTAAACACAGGAAACCCGTGATCTCCGTTTTCTTCCACTTTGGAAAAGGATTGTGTGGACTTCCTTCCTTATGAAGTGCTGTGAGAGGTCTGAAACTGAAGTGGATTTAAACACAAGTGAAAGCACGAGGAACTCGCTGCGTGCACCAGTCGTGAATTTACTGCCTTCTGCTAAAAACTATTCCTGGTAGTTTTTTAGAAAGCATCTGAGGAATGTTCAAGGACAATTTCATGAGGCACGATGCCAAAAATTTCTCTCAATGGATGTTTGTTTACCTTTCTGGCTTTTTTATGCCATCTCCAAGGTAAGCTTTTTAATTTGCGGTGTCGGTGTTTTTTTTTTTTTTTTTGCTTTGTTTTGATTTGATTTTAAAAGTCTTCAGGTCATTTTTGGGTGAAGGTTTTGTGGCTCGTGTTTTAAAGCGACGCTTTTATGATAACAAAAAAGGGGAACTACCATTTCACATGGTGTCGGTACACTTAATTTGGTATTATCAACTCTCAGAATGATCTAGAAGTGATTTGAAAGGTAATAAATAAAGAATAAAAGTTGAGTTATGCTGTTATGGGAAAACAATTCAAAGGGATTGGTTGAAATGATGAACCGGACTCACTGTTAACATGATGAAGTTAATTTATTTTCCAAAAACAGCACATCCCAAAGTGTTTTATTTCTCTAATATCACAGCAATTTGCTTATGATTACAATTTTTGATTTATTAAAGAACGACACATCGTACTTTTTTATCCAATTATAGTTATATTTAAATCTGTAATGTTCCTGCAGTTATTTCCTGCAGCACTTAAGTTCCCTCACCAGGCTCCCTATTTCCACAACAAGACAGTCTTACAGCCGGTAGGCCTAGGTAGGTAACAAGGATGTCTTCCTAACTTCCTGGCTCCCCAGCAACCAGACAAAAAAACCAGAGACTCAAGCAAGTACTAACCCGTAATTTATTCTTTTATTGAGGCAATCTCTTCAGGGATGCCAGGAAACCTAACGTACCTGTTAAAATACAGAAAAGCAAAATATAATAAGGTAACCTAACTCCCTAACAAACAATTAATAAACCCTCCAAAAGAGAGAGAGAGCGAAAGAGAGAAAGAGAGAGAGAGATTAAACAGGCTCACGCCCCCTACAGCTTCCTGGCTAATGGTAGTTTCATATACTAGAGACAAATTTATACTACAAAATAGTTTCCGGTAGAGAATAACTTGGTTATGTGCAAAGGAGGAGGATCACCGATTTTTTTTTTTGCTTTCTACGTTGTAAAACATTACCGAATACATCAAAACTATGAAGCAACACGTATGGCATATACTGAATTATGTGGTAAACAAAAAAGTGTAAAAAAACAA
>JAQQZR010000003.1:3118209-3129706 GCA_030068235.1 Notoglanidium macrostoma
TCTCTCTCTCTCTCTCTCTCTCTCTCTCTCTCTCTCTCTCTCACTGTCTCTCTCTCACTCTCTCACTGTTTCTCTCTCCCTCACACTCTCTCTCTCACTGTCTCTCTCTCACTGTCTCTCTCTCACTGTCTCTCTCTCACTGTCTCTCTCTCTCATTCTTATTCTCTATCTCTCTCACTCTATCTTTCACTCTCTCTCATGCTCTCTCTCTCTCCCTCTCTCACTGTCTCTCTCACTCTCTCACTCACACTCTCTCTCTCTCTCTCACTCTCTCTCTCTATAATTCTCTATCTCTCTCACTCTCTCTCACACTTACTCTCTCTCTCTCTCTCTCTCTCTCTCTCTCTCTCTCTCTCACTCTCTCACTGTTTCTCTCTCCCTCACACTCTCTCTCTCACTGTCTCTCTCTCACTCTCACTCTCTCACACTCTCTCTCGCTGTCTCTCTCTCTCTCACACACTCTCACTCAATCACTCTCGCTGTCTCTCTCTCACTGTCTCTCACTCTCACTCTCTCACTGTCTCTCTCTCTCGCTGTCTTTCTCTCTCTTATGCTCTCTCTTTCTCTCTCTTTCTTGCTCAAAATGCAGCTTGTCATTTGAGCAAGACACCTGAAAGTGTAAACTCCTCTGTCCTGAAGACTTCCTGAGCTGGGATACTTTGACTTTGATGCTATAAAACATTTTCGGATCAAATTGCTGTAGTATAAGAGCTATAAAGCACTTTGACCTTTAAAATTATTGGAAAATAATCAACTTTGGGGCAGCAATAATAACTTTGCTTCGCCTCGGGCTGCATCACAACACTCTTGATTATTTTTCTATAACAGCGCATCGCTAAGTGTTTTATTCTTTACTTAATCACTGTTATTGCCACAGACCAAGCAAAATGATACAGAATAGCAATTCAATAAGGAAACCTACAGCATGGTGGAGTTTATTAACTTCCTCACTTTCAGATTCAAGTCAATTCAAGCTTATTGATAGCGCTTGGAATAATAGATACTGTCACAAACAAACTTTACTGAAGTTTTAGTATAGATTTAGATCCCTATACAATACATAGTCATTCATTTGTGGATTTGTTTTGCAAAAAAAAAGTCATAATTTTTTTCTTATATTTTTATAACAATAACTTAATAAGAGATGGGAAAAATAATAAATTGTTAAATGCAGCACAATTTATTCGTGAAAGATTAGACATTGATGCACAATATATTATATTGTACACAGTATTGAATTGAATTGTTAGGTAAAAGATAAACTCAAGATATTAGAGTGAAGAATACAACAAAAAATACATCATAATATTTTTTAAAAACATGCATTTTTCCCAGTAATGCACCAACAGGTAAATATTTACAGAGGATTTTGTCCGAGACAGATTTTCATTAGCCTCAAGCCAAGGTTGTTTGGCGTAAGAAGACATTTGTGTAATATTTTGTGTGATTTTTCATTAAAATCTTTATTTAATTAGGTGTGTGTGTTGCATTGTGATGATGAGTTACCCTTTAAAATCCTGCAGCTCTATGTTGTCTCCCAACACACTGAGAAATTCGGCAAATGCCGGCGTCTCCTCGTTATTCCCAAATAGCTCTTCTTCAGACGTCTGAGATAGAAGGAGGGAAAAAGGTGTGAAAAAGAGTAAAAACTGGAGTGTAGTGTTCCTGCATATTTTACCATCATTAATCTGAATGCTTTTGCATAACATTCAGCATCACTCACCTGCCCGAACTTCTGATATATGACCCCAAACTTGAAAGTGTTATTGACTTCGTGCTCATCAAAGCCTACTATCAGCTGAGAGGCCTGAGGGAGGAGAAAAAGCAGACAGCGACTGAGAGACAGAGCCAGCAGGAAGAGCATATGTGTGTGTCAGGACACTTTATAATTCAAGGAGGGCTTCGTGTTGGCCGTGGCTGAGAGACCAAATGGGGTCCAGAGATGATCCAGGCAATGCTGAAACACTCACACACACACACACACACACACACACACACACACACACAGACTGAGCCTGTGGGCATTAGTGAAGCAGATGGACTTTACAGCACCCCGGGGTACACACACATTAGCCCAGATGTCCTGAGTAGTGCAGTGCAGTGAGCAGTGTAAACAGAGCAGAACCCCGTCCCCGTTAGCCTCACGACAAAGCAGTCAGCAGGTAGAACTTGAGAAAGTTTTAGACTAAAAAGAGTATATGAACATTTCTTTCTTTCTTTCTTTCTTTCTTTTTCTTTCTTTCTTTTTTCTTTCTTTGTATTTATTTATGTAGATTTGTTTAAATCATGAAATTAAATTTCATCTGTCTGTCTGTCTGTCTAAAGGATAAATCCGTCTATCTGTCTGTCTGTCTCTCTGTCTAAAGGATAAATCCGTCTATCTGTCTGTCTGTCTGTCTGTCTCAAGATTAAATCCGTCAATCTAGCTGTCTGTCTGTCTAAAGGTTAAATCCACCTGTCTGTCTGTCTGTCTGTCTGTCTAAAGGTTAAATCTGTCTATCTGTCTGTCTGTCTGTCTAAAGGTTAAATCCGTCAATCTATCTGTCTGTCTGTCTAAAGGTTAAATCCACCTGTCTGTCTGTCTGTCTGTCTGTCTAAAGGTTAAATCTGTCTATCTGTCTGTCTGTCTGTCTAAAGGTTTAATCCATCTATCTGTCTGTCTGTCTGTCTGTCTGTCTAAATGTTAAATCCAGCTGTCTGTCTATCTGTCTGTCTAAAGGATAAATCCGTCTATCTGTCTGTCTGTCTGTCTAAAGGTTAAATACGTCTATCTGTCCATCTGTCTGTCTGTCTAAAGGTTAAATCCGTCTATCTGTCTGTCTGTCCGTCTGTCTGTCTGTCTAAAGGTTAAATCCATCTGTCTGTCTGTCTGAAGGGTGCTAATAGTTATGGAATTAACACAAACTAAACTAAAATTTCAAATCTGAAAACATGAGAATACTTTTCGGTAACACACTCACCCTCGGGTAAAGGACGGGATTAAACTTCAGACCTGTGACATCATCACAAAGCAGCTGAAACACAGCATGCACAATTAGGTACATATACAGTTGTATGCAAAAGTTTGGGCACCCCGGCCCAAATATTGGTTGAACACATCCTTTACAGAAAACAGATTTTTTTGAAAACATTTTTATTCAAATATTAACGCACAGTTACTTTATACGTGAATTTAGAAATATATTTGAACTCAAAAATATTTTATATATATACTTCACACAAAGAAGTTCATACGTCACGGCTTCAGTAAAGTCGATAGTCGATACACACCTTGGCTATCTGAGGAACGCTGGGCAGCTGGTGCAATCCCTCCAGTGGAATCCTGTCATGAAGTGTCTTTGTCTTTGACCTGAAAGATTACAAAATGAAGATAAATTTTTCCTTAACACTTTATGTAATGACAGTGTTTGTTTTACCAATTAACCTCCCAGTTCAGTTCAGTTTGATTCATATAGTTAGATAGTACATTTAAACAGTTAAGAGGGAGTCCTGGGATGAGCACAGGACAGTCTTTATGATTACAGCAGTAGTTTTTCTGTACAGATCTACAGGATCCAGGAGAGATTATCCACTGAAGCAAGGGTGAGACATGGGGGACTGTTTACACCAAAAGCAGAGCAGCAGAATGAATCAGGAAGAGCCGTGAGGCTTGTGACTCTGACATAATAAAAGTACGCCAAGCTAGAAAGTCAACTGTAATGACTCAAAAACAAACATTCTCACAAAATCTGACATCAAAATTGTCATTCGCCTATTACAGCTGACACCTATTTATGTCAGTTGTCACAAAAGGTTTATGTAACCCTATGAACACCACCCTTAAACCCAGTAATTATAGCTTTGTACACTTACAGACAGACACTATAATTACAGAAGCAACCAGTCAATCTTTCCCTGTAGGTATTTCCCCTACGGCAGCTCATAAAAAAAAAAACTCATGGTTTTAACGCTTCTAAAAAGGACTCAACGTTTGGCTGTTCTTCAATCCACCATAACCAAAAAGCTCATAAAGCATCATTCTATACATCAAGAAGATGTCTGAATCAGAAGCACCAGCAACGCAGCAGGACACGCAAGGAATATATCATTTGATATCTTCTGGTTTTATATATTTTATACAACATTTCCAATCCCAATCAAGACCATTCAAACCCAAATTTCTCATGTCTAATTAATGCCTAATCTTTCTTTCTTTTTTTCTTTTTTCTTTCTGTTTATTCATGCAGATTTTTTTTAAACCAAGAAATTTAATTTTATTTGCCTATTTGTCTGTTTGTCTACAAGTTAAATCTATCTATCTATCTATCTATCTATCTATCTATCTATCTATCTATCTATCTATCTATCTATCTATCTATCTATCTACCAAAAGGACAGGACACACAAGGAATTTATAATTTTATATATTATGCTTTTATATATTTTATATAACATTTCCAAGACCATTTAAAGAATAAATTTCTTTTTACTGGTTCATCTGTCTAATTAATGCTGCTATGAGTTTGATTACTGTAGAAACTAAATGTTTGTAGAAAAATTTTTAATGCAAATATATGATCAGAAATTGTGCATGTTCTGGAAAAAATCTATCCCGACCTGTTTTATCAGAACTAAACATGACATTTGGGGCAAATTTTGTTGGGCAGCAGTGAGAGAGTTAACCTCAAGCCATCTGATTAACATGCAAATGAATAGAGCTTGTGGTGAAGAATAATTGTTGACTGGCTATCCAGCATTAAAGTGAAATCATGTGAAGTATTAAGGGACAGAGAGGCAGGAAATGACTCACTGAAGCTCGCACTTGATCTGTTTACACTCAATAGCGAGAGGATGAAAGCTGTTTTCACACTCATTATTAGGACAAACTGGGATAAAGGTAATGTCTGGGCATTGTCTCAATCGCACATTCATAACTTTTAAATGGATTTCACCAGGATTTATTCAACTATTTTACATTTTCTGTAAAAGTCTGCTACACGCCAACAACAAAAAGCAATGAATATCATTGAATGTATCATCGTTGGTTTTTTTTTTCTAGATTGCTTTCTTGGAGTCTCCTGCGGATCGAGCAAGAAACAACCGCATCCCGTAAACGTACTGTGCCGTTTATGTGACTAAATTGCATCCTCGTTTCACTTCTCTAATTTTGCCTCAACTTCCAGACATTTCTCCATTTCTTCTTTTTCGTCAGCTTTAGGTTTTTTTTTACTCTTGTTGTCACTTCACCGTCCTACTTCAAAAAAGTCTTTTCTAGCAATATTTCAGCTTCTGTTCAGATATGAGCTTTCCTGGAAATTATACTGTGTCTTGTCTTGGGGGATTGATATGCCATCATTCCTGGCTTGTGTTCACATATAACACCGTCCTGATTAATTCTGTTAAATATTTGTAAATGTAAATATGCAGCGCATGTGAAGATGTGTTCACAAAATAATGTAGGTTTGTGAGTGCATGTGTGTGCGAGCGTGTGTTTTATACCTGAGCATAATACGAAGGAATTCCTGACCTTCAGCCTCCTCATGCTTTAAAGACATAATGAGGTTTCCCAAACTACTGCCTGTGCAATAATAGTTCATGTGCTCCTGAAAGAGAGAGAGAGAGAGAGAGAGAGAGATGCTTCAATTTTACAGGCTTCATTTCATTTTCTGAATTCCTCACCAGCTCCCTCCATATCCTCTTCACTCAGAGACATGAAGAGAAAATGGTTCATTTTCCAAACTGCTGATTTCACATCTAGCTCAGCTCAATGTACGCGTCATTTCCTCGTATTTCTATCAAGCTGCGAGATGTAAATACAACAGGTATAAAACTGCTTCAAAAAGAGAGGGTTTATACAGAAACAAGGAAAAAATGGCTTTTAGAAAAATGGCATTACAGGTCTTTACACTGAGACATGTTGACCTTTTAAACTTCAGACTGCTTGAGAAATGAAAAACAAATTAGTTGGTAAAATCCGTAAAGAACCTTTAAACGTGTATATGCTGAGTAAGAAATCGTTTGCAAAACTACAAAACTGGCCCGTGAGCATTTCTATACCTTTGTGTAAAGAGTGCAAGGACTTATGAATATGCATCAGTATGCAAATTGGAAATGGTCCTCTTATATCCCACTGCCATTTTTATGCTAAGCTATTAGCTATAATATGTGTGAAATTCACACTCATTAGGAAGAACCAAACAACAACAACAAAAACATAACAAAAGACTGCTGTTGTATATCCGCACTGTATTGTAAGCACATAGCTAAACTATCTTGCATTTGTCACAGGTAGACTACAAGTACAAGTCTTCTGGGTCCTGTTGCAGCTCAGTTTATATGTTCTGGCTGAAGAGACAAAGGGGAAATTATTTTAAAATATAAAAGAGTAAAATATTTGAAACCATTAACAACTCAGCAGTGCTTTATTAATGTTCACAATGAAGCATGGTGGTGGTAGCGTCACACCGACCGTGACCCTTGGCCTCTTGGTTGCTTGGTTACTGACGTTTAATGGCTGGCCCCCTTTAGTCCTGGTTGTGCCATACTCTTTCCGTTTTGAAATAAAGTTTTTCATGGCACTTCTTGTGATGCTAATAATATTATCCAGGATATTTCAAATATGTTTTTAATAAACCAAGACTAAAAAATAGTTTTTAGAACCTTGTCACAGACTTGTTTTGTTTGGAGCGTGTTGCTGCTGTTGTTGTTGCATTTGATTTTCTTGTTCTTACCTTCTTTTTACCTGAGAGACAGTATAAGTAAGTACCATACACATTTTTGCACTGTTTGCACTGTAAAATAGAGCTAAACATATACAATGGACAATCATTAATGTGGTGTTATCTGTTATCTGGTGTTATCTGTTTAGATAATGGAAGAGTTCTACAACAACCATTTGCATATTTCCACACACACCACGGCAGTTATTTGCGACATTAACAGCATGGTAGTGCTTTATTTAGTGTTAGTGACGCATGGTGATGGTAGCGTCACATTTAGAGTCTCGGCTTCTCGGTTGACCTTTGGTTCCCCAGTCGCTGGCGTTCACGAGGCAGAGCTGGGGTTGTGCCATATTTGTTCCATTTTTAAAATAATTGATTTAATGGTTGTTTGTCTCAGATGGCTGATTCTGATTATGATAATGGATTGGTGTTTGGGTGACATAATGCTAGCTCCATGATAGCTCATTATGTAAGGAATTAACCTCTTTGGGGTGTGAGGCTTCATAGGAACATAATCAACAACAAGGTGGTGTAATGCAACCCAATGCCTAGCTGAGTTACCGCCAAGTGCAAACAGCCAAGTGTTTTATATACTCATACCACAAATATACCAATTTACAAATTGTTGCAGAATATCTCAGTGTACCAAATTAACTGTACCAACTTACAGAGTGATGTGTTAGATTTTTATTCACACATAGTTAAATTTGTCTTCGTTTCTCTCAAAACGCAGCTTGTCATATCATATCACAAAACCAAGACACTGGAGACTCCTTCCATAAATTCTGTTTATGTGGAATATCGACCATATCCTGAACTAATAAAGATGTCAGTACGCATTCAGTATTCAGGATAATGTACAGTATTCTGTTCCTGGTCTGTTATTTCTCACGACTTAGCTGAGAGATGAATGTCATAAAAGATTGTCATATGAATTGAATTAGATTTATACTCACTCTTCCGAGAAAGTGTTTGCGGTACGCTCGTGCTGCGCTGTTGCTCTCCAGCCGGTATCCGAAGCCTCCTCCTCCTCCTTCTCCGCCAGGTCCTGTGCTTTCGGTCTCCTCTTCCTCACAGAAGCTACTGTCGGAGGATGTCGGGGTTCCCAGAGGAGCCTCTGCATCCTCGATCCAGTAACCTCCGAACTGGGGCAAGATCACTTGAGGGTACGGTCCTCCCTTTTCCAGCACCTAGAGAAACAACAGGAGGATGGTACTGATGATGATAACGAGGGCATGGAAATAAAATCTATATGAAGTCTTGGGGATGTTGTTGGAACTCACGTCCTCTATCCGGGGGTACGGGATGTAGTCGTCCTGTTAGGAAGAAAGAAAATGTAAAAAAAAAAAAAAAAAAAAAATGATCTCAGTCAAGTATTAACACAACACATAAAGCTGTATACGCTTTATACGCACAATATATTGTATAACGCACAATATACCCACAATATTGTTTTCACACAACATATTTATGTTTTTCTTAAATTTCAGGAGTGAAAACGTTATTGGCGGAAAAAGTCGATTTTGGCCGTCCTCAAGAATTCAGCCATAGTGAGATCTTACAGGTTTTCACTGAAAAGTTTTTGAGTTAACTAAGAAATCATTTATTATGATAACAATATTAAGTCATTATATAGTCCAGCACAAATAATTATATAAGTTTACCATTAAATTCCTCTACATGCACAAGAGAGTACCACCTTGGTGACAAGCTGTTGTAGCTCATATCCGCAGTTAATAGCATAATGTCTGAGAGTGTATTCTCATCCAGAAACCAGACAGCATTCCACATAACACACACACAAAAAAAGCCCAGACCAACAAAACTAAGCATTTTACCATGCACTACTAATGGAGCATGAACAGCAGTCGCTTTGTGCTTGCACTGTGTTTTTCTTTGACATTTCAGTGTGTTCTAGCACTGCTTTCGCTCTTGACCTTTATCACATCAGGATGTGGAGGATATTCACTGGAGATATTTGATTTGAAGATAACCCGAGGCCAGGACCTCGCTTTTTTTCTAAAGTTTTACTGCACAGGAGCAGGTATATATATATATATATATATATATATATATATATAGGAATATGAACATTCAGACACACATGCACATGCATATAGAGATAAAACACACACACACACCACACTCTCCACACCTTGTGCTTCTTAGTTTCCTCATATTTAGGAAGCTGTAGTGATCCACGGTTGCATTAGAAAATGGAAAAGGGTAAAGATGTTAACCAGAAAGCACAAGACAATACTAGACCAGTGTGCTAGATTCCACACATCACATGCATTTCAGCCTGTGACAGTCAGTTGTGATAAGGGACGAGAAAAGTACTTTGGAAATTACTTTAGAAAAGTACTTTAGAGAAATTATACCAAAATTAGGCCAAAATCTTACTCAGTTCAAACTGCGGAATATCCAGCCAGAAAACAATGTACACAAGTGAAAAGGGAAAAGTTGCTAATTTTAAAAGTATTAAAGAAAAAAATTTATTAATTAAAATGTGTCCACGGGGCGGCACGGTGATGCGGTGGTTAGCACTGTCGCCTCACAGCAAGAAGGTCCTGGGTTCGATCCCCGGGTCATGCAGGGTGCCTTTCTGTGTGGAGTTTGCATGTTCTCCCCGTGCATGCATGGGTTTCCTACGTGTGCTCCGGTTTCCTCCCACAGTCCAAAGACATGCAGATTAGGTCAACTGGCTACTCTAATTGCCCATAGGTGTGAATGCGAGTGTGTGTGGCTGTTTGTCTGTGGTGTACTGGAGACCTATTTGCTGGTCATATGTGTGAATAAGGCTATATAGTTTGCTAATGAATTAATCAGAAGTAAAATATCCTGCAAATACTTACCATTAGCTAGAATCTGATTAGTCAATTTATGTTAGCTACTGGACTCGATACTAGTATAACCTTATATTAGTGGTTAATACTTAAATATTATGTTAAACATTGTGTCAGTTAACAGCACATTGGCTAAACTTACCCCAACATGCTATTTTTAAATTAGACGGAGTTCATGGGAAGGATTAAATCTTATATTTAGTGTTAGTCCATAATGCCCTACTGAAAAACAGGTAAACAGAAAAGGTGTAAGCCTATTTTTTTTTTTTGTTTAGTTTCTCCTCCAGGTATTCTCCTCAAGGGTTCCTTCTGTCTTTGTATCTATTTTTGTACCTTTTTTTTTAAAGAAACCGTCTATTATAAGGTTCTACATGGAACTGTTAACGCTTGACTAAACATCCCTTAAGGCAAGACATTTTCTTTTCTACCAGTGATGTATTTAACTCCTGGAAACTGCAACCCTGAAAAATTTAGTTTAATCAAACCTGGAACTGATACGCAGCTACCGTTGATGGCTGTGATTAAATAAAGAAGCGGGTGTGTTAGTTTAAGTCTGGAAGTAAGCTCTGCAGGCTAGTAGATATCCAGCAGTAGGGTTGGGAAGCCACGGCCAAGGAGATAATAGGAGATAATGGTGGGAGTTATCTTCATAAGTGTCTCTTCCAATACAACTTATACAAAGCAGCCTGAAGCAGCCGGAGTCTGTGCTACACATTTCATACATGCTGAGCTTCTGTGTACAATCACGTGCAAATGTATTTTATTTATGTACCATAATGAAACTATAGGAAGCATACATATATATTGTTATGGGAGTTAATATGACTGTAAGTGGATGTATTTTTAAATTTATATGCATCTCTCTCTCTCTCTCTCTCTCTCTCTCTCTGTCTGTCTCTACTACATAGGAATTCCCAAGAGAACAAGATCCAACACAGGGATTGGCAAACTGGGAATAACATAGCTTAGATAACTATAAAAGAGAAAGAGTCTGTGACGACACTGACACGTTTCAGCCCATCATGCTAGTCCTGTCCAGCTTTTAAATACCCACAGCATTAATGCGTATTAATGCGTAATGCAGCCTGATGCTAGCTTCGTGGATTATGTACAATATATAAGTGCTATACTTGTTTATACTCAAAAATTTCATCAGCTTCTTTGTACCTAGACATGATAGTCACCAGGACACTGTAGGGGTGCCTTTTCGTTTGGAAAACCAGTCTGTTTTCCATTGTTCTTTGTTTACAGAGGAAGAAGGAGAAGCCTTTTTGTTTGTTTATCTTTGTAAAACTCAAGCAATCCTTCGTTAATCATCCCGACGCTAATTCTCTGGCAGCAAGCTTCTTATCTACATTACTTCAGTACACTTTACATCAAATCTGGTCTCTTGTGTCTGGTCTAATTGATTTGTGTTATGATTCTTGCTTCCTACTGACATGGTGAGCCTTGGGTTAACCTTTAAAAAAAGCATTGTAAAACTGCATCGCATGAGGGGTTTATTATACACAATGTTGATTTAATAGGTGAAATTCCAAAATCCCCTATACTGTTTGCTCTTTCAAAATGACTTTAATCTCTAATAGTACAAGAAATAATTAGTATTGGTCAGCTTTTTCTCCAATCATTCGACTTTGACTTTCGTTTAATTGTTTGTTTTCCCCTCTTCCTATTGGACATGTCTATATTGCATGCAAGTATGGCAGACATCTACACGAACCTCCTGCATAAGGCACCCAAACACATAGATGTAGAAGCATAGACCAGACCATATCACCTACTTACAGCACTGTCCTAACATGTCTACCCTGGCAGCTTTCACTTCTGAACATAAATGAATGTTTTGTGTTCTTAATAAAATTCATGAATCATTTAAATGCCAGGAAAATTCCCTCTATTCATTAAAAGAACCTCAGATGTCTGATGAAACTCCTTCAAGATAATAATATA
>JAQQZR010000003.1:3147222-3162963 GCA_030068235.1 Notoglanidium macrostoma
GTGTGTGTGTGTGTGTGTGTGTGTGTGTGTGTGTGTGTGTGTGTGTGTGTGTGTGTGTGTGTGTGTGTGTGTGGTTGACTACTGCAATCACCTTCATAGTGGGTGGCGCAGTGCGTGGCGGTGATGGTGGACATTCTCCCTGAGGAACATTTGAGATGGTCAGCTGCTCTTGTTTCCTGCAACACACACACACGTAGGCACTTTTAGATGACACCCTGCCATTATTGAGCAGTAAAAGTCACACACACACACATACACAGAAAGAGAGAGAGGATGTGCAATGTCCTTCTCAGAATCTGATGACCAGGACGCAGAGGTACTTCAGAAGATTAAATGAATAATCTTTAAAAGAGTGCTTTATATTTTTCTTTCCGCTCCCGAAAATGTAATTGCTCAATCATTATCAACAAGCCCACTGCCATCCCTCACTCCCTCCACCACTGCACACACACCTCCACCCCATTATAGCTATCATAACTACTTGTGAATTGCTTTGTACATGGCAAAATTGAACAGCACTAGGCTGGACCTGCTGGGGATGAAGCTAATTTCTGGACCAGAAAAATGTAATCAAAGAAACACAAGTTCCTTTATACAGCAATATTGCCAAAGGGTCATTCGGGTTGCCCGTCTGGGGGGACGCTTTTAGGTTCTATGAAGAACCATACAACAGTGCGTGACTGTTTTCCAAGCAGAACGACGTTATAAAGTAAACTTTCCAAAGAACAACCCTTATTTTTGAGAATGTGGAGAAAAATAAAAGGGTATCTTCAGTCTTATTCTGGTAAACCTCAAAATCTAGCTTTTTGAGGCTAACTTGATGTATCATAATGTCCAAAAAAAAAATGGTGGCTTGTATATCAGTTAAAAAAAAAAATTACCCAATCCTGTTACCAATGAAAAAGATTAGAATTGGATTTGGATATAATGTTGTTTGTTTGTTTTACTGGAAATGTTTAGATATAATGAGTCTTGATTTTTTTTATTGTTGGGTTTTAAGCTATGAATTCTTTCCTGAATTTTTTAAGTGCCTTAATTAAAAATATATATTTTAAAGCTTAATTGTTTTGAAAGATAAAATATTGAATATGTAACAACTTCAACTACAATGGAATATGATCTTAGAGGATTCAGTATCGGTATCAGAAAAGAAAAAGCATCTTTTTAAAATCTCTAGTAAAAGGACATTTTTACAAGCCCATGCTTAATCCTCTGCACCTCAGAATCAACCCTTGAAGCCCATACAAATTAAGAGAGAGAAGAAAGGACAGTAGAGGTTAAAAGTCATTAACTGCACAATCCACGTTTCCACACGTCCAAAGGACTCAGAGTCATCATTGTGTACATCTTTGTCTGATTTGGTAACTAAATAATGTGTCCTCATGTACTCCTTTTCTTTATGATGTGATCTTAAGGAATCTCATCACTCCTTTCATTTTGTTATATAATCATTTATAAATAGATTAATTTCACCTGGTTATGACTTTATGTGGTCCTTGATTATTGACCTAACTTCCTTTTAGCAAAGCTGTTGTCTTTGCTTTTGGTGTGTAAAATAAATACATACATCCCTATTTTATTTTTTATTTTCATAAAAAGGGAAGAAAAGAAGAAAAGCTTTTTTTTCATCTTCTATTTATTTATTTGTAAAATTTTGTAATGCACTGTAAAATTTTCAAGTGCTGCTATGTTGTAAAGTAGTAATGTTTTAAAGTATGTTGTAAATCTTTTAAGTATTTTCTACCATTTTGCAATATGTTGTAAAGTTTTGTACTGTTCATATTATGTTGTAAAGTTTTGTAGTATGTTGCACTATAGCAAAGGCTTCTAGTTTGTTCCAAAATAGTAAGATTTTGTAGAATGTTGCAAAGATTTGCATCATCTTCTAATGTTTTGCAGTTTTTGTAGCCCGTTGTAAGAATTTGCTTCATGTTGTAAAGTGTTGAATTATTTTGTAAAGTAGTACAGTTTTGCAGTATGTTGTAAAGTTTTGTACTATTAGAAGTGTTTTGTAAAAATTTGTAGCATGCTGTAAAGTAGTCAGATTTGGTATTGTGTTGTAAAGTTTTGTACTATGCTATACAATAAAATTTAGTATTTTGTAATATGTAGTACAGTAGCCAAGGCTTGTACTGTGTTCTACAGTAGTAAGATTTTGTATTATGTTGTAAAGCTTTGCAGTACGTTGTAGTGTCTTATAGTTTGTAGTATGTTAAGCAGATTTGAGTATGTTGTAAAGTAGTAAAGTTTTGAAAGTGTGTTGTAAAGTTTTGAAGTATTTTGTAAAGAAGTACAGTTTTGCAGTATGCTGAAACATTGTAAAGTTTTACACTAGTTTTGTAGTTTATGGTAAATATTTGTAGTACATTGTAAAGTAATAAAGTTTTGTAACATGTTGTATGATGTAAAGTGTTGTAGCATGTAACATTTTGTAGTACTGTATGTTGTAGAGATTAATATAAATATTTAAAGTTGTTTTTAATGTTGAAATGTTTTGTAATATGTTGTAAAGTTGTAAAGGGTTGTTGTACTAAATTTGCTGAAATCTGCAAAGGTATATGCTGTGAAAATTACTTATAACACACCCTGTTTGTTAACATTCCATAATGCATAATATTGCAGGCTATAAAGTGTAAAGCGTTTTCATAAATAATCATAACAATGTGTATAATACCTCATGAATGCCATAAAATTGCCTCTTTATCTTTCTTTTCTACCCTTTTCAACTCTCTCTCTCTCTCTCTCTCTCTCTCTCTCAGGAGTGGCTTTAATAGTCCAATATACTGTAAATTGAACTTTTGTTTTTTTTTCTTCTGAAGAAGTAGATGAAAGTTTAAAAGAAACAAATAAATATTAATTATATTAATATTTTAAATATAAATATTTAAGTATATAAATTATAAATATTTTAATATCTATTAAAAATGTAAACAAATATCTCACTGATCTCTCCAGCAAGAGAGAGGACAAGATATTAAAGTTCCTTCCAGGAACATGAAAAGCACTTCTCTTCAAAGATGAGCATGAGACGGACTGGCCCAAAGTTTAAAATTAGATGCCCTCATGTTTCCATTAACAGGAAATGGGAGACCTTGTTCGGAGTCTGACGCCTGAAGTTATAAACCAAGCTCTCAAATCACACACTTGAGAGAGTCATAAAAACCTGACTAAAATGAAAACTGAAATCTCACACAAATGAGCTGAAGTTCTTTGTTTACGACCGGCTACAATTACATGGTATGGCATAACTGGTAAAAAAAACATATCACGATTACACAAAAGAGTCTGCAGAGACTCAACCAACAGTAAACTAATAAGAAAATATTATGAGAGCGTTCCAGATATTATTACCATAAATCCCAGACATCGGCGTACAGAAACAATTGCACTTTATTGAATTACTGAAGCGCAGACATGATCAAACTTTCACTGACAAAACGAATGCGGTGACACAGCAAAGTCGACGTTTACGCCTCTGGAGAATTTGGCTGGTTATGTGCCGGTGACCTGGATATGATGAGGCTCAATGGAGCCTAATTCGCATGTGGAGAGAAATAAATTGCCAGTGAGACTTCCCACTCTTCACAGTTTATTTCTCTCATACGTGGCCAGAATCCAGAAGTAGCTCACTCCATCCAGGAAAAGTCAGAATGTCTCGGTCCAAAACGCAGCTTCTGTAGCTAATGTGTGCCAAAGACTTACACTCAGCAACAGGAAACGTGAGTTTATTCACAACACAACACAACCGCTATAGAGGTGAACAACCTGGTTCATCATTTCTACAGTGGATTGAATTATTACTGAGAATGCAAGCTGTACAACTTACAAGATTGACATACCAAACTTTGAGAATTGCCACAGCTTACATGGAAAGTAACTAAACAGCTACTGCATTTAAAATAAATCTAGCGAATTCACATTTTCATCGAAGGAAATTTAAACACACAATTTTCTCACCATTCCGGTAAATTCATGAGTACACTGCTAGGCAACTAGAAAACATGTGCCCTGTTTACACCAGGCATGAGTGGAGATGTATAGCTGTTCACACCTGGCATTGTGTATGCATCTCTAATGACCACTTGTGAAGGGATTTCATACATTGTTTCCACTGGAGGAAGACTGTTACTTTATTAATCATGTCAGTGTTTAGGCTACAGCATTTAGGCCATGATATTTAGGTTCGACATTTAGGCAACGTTCATGTAACCAGGCTGAAATATGATCTTTTTAAATCAGATTCGAGTCACTTTCATATGTGGTCTTCGATCGGATACGTATCCCAATCGTGGCCATGTAAAATGAATGATAACAGTCATATACGCATGATGAAGAGCAAAATGCGATGCATGCATTAGCTGCAAGCGTGTCCATTTTGCTGGTTTTTATACCATGCAGGGGATGCAGATGTTTTGTGCATCAATGTGTGCATGCATGAACAATTAAATACAGGTCACTTACAAATATGAATGTGAACCGTCAAAATAGGCAAATCCGATCTGAGCAATGATCAGAATTGAACAGTGAGGCTTGTAACATGAACGTAGCCTTATATACAGGCAGAAATGTTCCTAGTTCACAATCAGAGCACAATGCACTTCGGAATGCATTTCACCCCATTCACACCTGTACTTAGCGCTCCATTAAGTCATCCACTTGTCATCCAATCACCCAGGACGCATGTTAATGCCAGATGTGAACCAGGACACAGACACAAGTGTGAGTTAGCAAGACATATGATTTATCTGGGTGATAACTGTTCATCTGTTATATGAACAATGTAAAGCCAGGATCATTATATGTTGGCTCGAGGGCCATATCCGTCAGGTGCCAATATTAAAGTGGAACCGCAAGCACACACTTATAAGCACCATAAACACTAGCTATTCAACTTAAAAGGAGCAACAAAGTGGTACAATACCATAAAAACCACTTGTACATAAACATAAAAGCACTAACACTGACAAAAATATGTGACTGCAAAGTCCATGATAACCAGTTAAAAGTGTAGGTGGTTTTTAAAGAGGGCTCTCCGGGGTCCGAGAAGCATACCCATGTGGTCCTTGCTTTTTATTTATTTATTTTAATAAATTACACAAAATAAGTCTTTTTATAAATAAGAAGTCAACTTGAACGTAATAACAATATCAATCAACTTTGTTCTATGAGTTGAGCATTCATGGCTGCAATAAAAGGACAAAATATTACACAGATTTAAATAATATGCCTAATATTATACTAGATGGGTTACATTACGAAAATATTTCTGTATTAAGGAAGTCTATGGGTGGTGGCACGGTGGTGCGGTGGTTAGCACTGTCGCCTAACAGCAAGAAGGTCCTGGGTTCGATCCCCGGATCAGCCAGGGTGCCTTTCTGTGCGGAGTTCGCATGTTCTTCCCGTGCATGCGTGGGTTTCCTCCGGGAGCTCCGGTTTCCTCCCACAGTCCAAAGACATGCAGATTAGGTCAACTGGCTACTCTAAATTGCCCTTTGTCTGTGTTGGCCCTGTGGTGGTACCCCGCACCAGGGTGAACCCCACCTCTCGCCCCAAGATGCTGGGATTGGCTCCAGTTTCCTCCGCGACCCAGACGGATGAAGCAGTATGGATAATGGATGGATGGATAGATGGAAGTCTATGGAAAAAATGTTTGCAGTTGATAGAGTTCACAACAAATGGTATAATACTTTAATGTCAATGAATTTCAAATTATGGATATCATGTCAGATCACCAGGATTGGAACCAAGGTCACTGAAGATTGTAAGCGCAGTTCTTCCAGCTTTGGATTTACTCTAATGTATTTAGAATATCATGCAATCTAAAAATTTGCTCATTAAGAGCCAAACAATAACACATGGCACAGCTCTTTACACACTGGCATATGAAAGTGTCGACTATGATTGTGTGTGTGTGTGTGTGTGTTTATACTGCAGTGCGACTGTCCTTGTGTCTGCTTCTGTGGTAATTAGGCAGAGCTGCGTCATGGTCTCACTTTGAGACGAGAGGGGACAAGCGGACGCAGGATGACAAAGAAAAACAGAAAATGAGAGGCAGAGAATAGAGAGGGTGAGACAGGCACAGTAAGACAGAAGAAGACGAGAAGAAGAAGTGAGACAGAAGGAAACTATTAAAAGAAAACCAGACACACAGTTTATTGCTGGATACAATTGTATTACTGTCAAATGGACCAAATAATCCACTTCAGATTAATGTCAGGATAAATTCTTTACAAGATCAGAGCTAGTTTTAAGGCCTATATTCCCGACTACAGTTAAAGAAGAGATTATATATATATATATATATATATATATATATATATATAAATGTATATATATATATATATATATATTTTTTTTTTTTTTATGGAAACCAATAAATCTGATCAATAAAATGGTAAGATTATTAATGGTAAATTTTTTTTGACTGTTGACTATATTTATATAAAAATTTTTTTGACTTTAATTGTGACATTTAACATGAGGAGAGGTTTATCTAGTATTTATGGAAGGAGCCTCCAGTGCTAAGTGGAAATAACTTGTTTCCACAACATTAAACGTAACTATAAATGGATAAAAACTGTGACTTGTTCCATATTAAGCAATAAATTGTTAGTGTTGCAAAACTATTGTGGTATAAAAGGAATAAAACATTATCAGATGCCCTAATATGCAGAAATAATTAACTTCGGCGTGGTAAAAGTACTTCACAATGTTACAGTCAGTGCCAGAATTATTGGCACCCTTGGTAAAACTGAATTGAATTCACTGAAGTGAATTTATTCTGAATGGAAAAAAAAACCATGTACTTGGTCATTTCCTATAATGTTTGATGAGAATACAGAGGACACACCTCAAAACTAAATATCTCCATGTTCTGAGGTCCTCTCTGTGGATGATTCTCTTTAACTCATCGTATAATTTTTAACGCGGTGAGCATTCATTCGCATCACCATTATGTAATCAGGTGAGAAATAAAAAGTGCTGTGTCGAGTCGAAATTTTTATAACCTGTCTGATGGAATAAATCATGATCACGCAATGATGCTGCGACATTTCATGTCTGATCTCGCCGCGCTCCCTGGCTCATCTCGGATTCAACATGCTGTTGTGTATCTGATTCTTTAATTAGACATGATTCAATACCATTCCCATTTGCAGAGCAATTATGAGTGCCTAATGTTCCGGCTCCGTGTCTCTGTGTCTACTGTATTGATTACGCTTTGGAGAGACTGAGGCATTGAGAGAGACATTTCAGACACTGTGTAGCAAAAACATCACACAAAGAAAAAAGAATGTCACAAGAAAATGAGGAAAGTTATTAAGGAGGTAAAAGCAGCGATTTACTAATTAAAGTTTAATTATGATGTTATTTCGGATGTGATAAGTGTCTGTTCTGAAATTCGATAATGAACTCCGGCGTCTCCAACCGCAACAATTAAAGCTCTCAACTAATGGACTAACATCTTAATGGACTTAATTCCTTCACTAATGGACGTAACAATGCACCGGCAAGAGACGAAGAGACAAACACGTCTGCCCTCTTCTATGTCCAGGGACCGGCTGGTTCACGCACTCAAAGTTTTTGCTCTGTCATCTTGCTGTGATGTCTATATGAATCCCGGAATCAGTGGAACATCCATCATCTGTGCTTCATAAGCTTTCTGTTACGGTATTACTGTCACTGTCAACACGCCCCACACCACAATAAAGTGATAATCTGTACACTGAGACAGTTCCTTATCGTTATTGCTGCAGCGAGGCATTATGGGACGCATTAATGCCATTTTTCTCCAGTGTCAGAAAACGACAAGAAACTGATGACGCAGCACAGAATGGTAAATTGAAAACAAACAGCTAGTGTCTTTGTATTGAGTGCTTGGTTCTTTGGTTCTTGTTAGTCAGGAGGTCACAGGGGGCATTGCGCAGGGCTTCCATGCTAACATCCAGCTATTTATAGAGAGAAATTTGGTGCCCAGCCAGTCTCCACTGCAAACAGCCTTAATGGGTCGTTAGTGTGGTGCCTTTAACGTTCCTGAAGAAAACCAGCCCATGGTTGGTTGTAAAGGATAATTTTACATAGGTTTTTAATTTGTAACATATGGTTAGAGGCAGGATGCAAATCCATAAACATGGTGTGGTATTTATTTTGGGAACTCCACAAATCATTGTCAGAGGTCAAAGCAGGAAACAGCATTAAACAAGGGCAATCTCTAGACATAGATTGTAAGCAGGAAGAATAACACTACGCATACCTCGGAACGCATGGCTTAGACGTAGCAACACATGTACAATAAGACTTTGTGCTCAGACAGCAGGGTATTTAATACTGAACTATTTAACAGCTTAACACAAAACAGACAGACGTGATCGGGTAACGCACATTCGGAAAAAAAGTCACATGGTAATGGAAACACAAGCATATGATGTGAATTACCAGTGAGAGGAACGAGAGGAAGAACGAGTGAATTAACAAATAAATAAGAGTCTGTGAATGAAAGAGACGATATTTAGAATCATATTTTTTTTCTTGCCGTACAGATTCTCCAATTAATTGGGAACCATCAGATTTATCCTCATTGTGGAATTTGTATCTTTACCCAATTGCAAAGTTATATGCTAACTATAAAACAGTATTGTGATACTGGTGAATTAGTGTATTTCTGTCCACTTTTGTATTTCAAACATCTAATTTCATCCACTGACATCTGCTTTTTATCAAAGAGCTGTGATTTATTATTTGTTTTAATCTCTTAATCTCCTCACTGTAGCAAGCTGGCGAGAGTTAGCATGCTAGCATGAAACTTTTGGAGATGCATACTGTTTCTCAGAAAGTGTACCGCAGTGGCAGTAGTGCACTGTTCGTTTACAGCAGCGCAGCCCATTTGTCTTCACCCAGCTAACTTGCTAACTAACTTAGTTGACTAGTTCATTCTGTAGAAAATGTCCTGTTTATGCTAGCATAGGATGAGAGCAGTAAACTCAATAGAAGTGACAGGTATACAATAAAGATATTTTAATATCATTAAAATAACACTTTTAACTACAATACTTCTGTAATACCAGCAGTAGCAGATTATTTACATTCTGAGGGTGACAAATATTTGTGCCACACACTACCATAGTAAAAAAAAAAAAGTCTTATTTTAGCTTTGGTGATCTAACTAATTAGATATACTACATGTCCTTCTATGGTAATTCTCATTATGGAGTGAGATTGATTCATGTGGTGCAGCACAACCCACGTTATGATGTATTCTTTCACATGTTTCTTGCAATGACATTTTTCTACCAGAGATGGCGACATTTCACACCTTATATCATTATAGAGCTTTGAACAAATATAGCACAACTGCACAAATTAGTCCAGTTTCCTGCTCAATACCTCTTCAATAATCTTTTTTTTTTTAACCAATGAATATTCAATTAAATTAGGTTTTATTTCATGATTTTGTCTCCTTTCCTAATATTATTTTCTGTCCTTTAAATATGTAGTACTAATTAAGCTTTATGAAATGTAACTCCGCCTACTCAGTGGTTAAATTCTAAAGTTCTAATGGTTTAATTTTTTTTAAATATCTTTAATATATTTATATATTATATATATATATATTATATATATAATATATATATTTTTTTTTTAAATAATTTTTTCTACATATCTACACCCTGCTAAGCAAAATTCCCTTTCATAGTTATTTTTAAATACGTGAGATTTACAAATACAATGTGTTTCACTTCAAACATTATTCTGTTGACACTAGAGCTAATCTTTCCTCCAAATGTACTTCTTACATCTGTATTCAGCGTAATTGCTTGTAACAAATAGGTATTAGCATTTTTTTTTCATTCTTCAAGGTCCAAAAGGCACCACAAACAAGAAACAACCCAAATAATAAATAAATAATACATTAAAAAGACTTTTTTTTTTTAATAATTACTGACAAAACACCTAAAGGGAAGAGATCAATAGAGAGTGCTGTTGAAACATTTTCCATGCTGCTTCCCTGCTGAGTAAAAAGAACAATCACTGTTGGCAGAAGCCACTCAATAAGGGCGAGCAAGGTCACATGTCTAATGAGCTAAAAACGGTGGTGTAAGTAGATTTTTTTTGTTTTGTTTTGTTTTGTTTGGTTGCTGAACTCTATTTGACCATTGTTCATGTTCAGAATCATGGAGAGTATGAAAGGAACAAAACATGTTGCTGTTCATCACACCATCACAATATCACGCATGCACTCTTTCACAAGACCAACTGCACTTTGAGGACGTTTTATGATGCACTTTGCAGCGATTCGAGTCAATGATAAGGACGAATATGGCAATGGTTACATGAAACTCAAGGCAAATATGAAATATCTGAAATGTTAATGTAGCAAAATAGCATACATTTATATTATGTACTGTACCAGCCGGTATATACTGTATACTGCATACTATTCTTTATTGTAGTAAAGTTAAGGTATTCAGGATGCAAGAACGATCATTTGGTTTACTATCTGTCAGAAAAATGTAATTAAATTTTTTAATAAGGCTGCTTGATTCTATTTATTTGTTTGTTTGTTTGTATTTTCAGTTACTGTGTAACCAAAAATAATACAGTGAGCCAGAAATATGTATTTATTAGGGGTTAATAATACTACTAATAACAGAAAAGCATTCCATCAAATCCTGGAGTCCAAGAGAACAGAATTGTCTGTGCTGTCTGGGTGGTAAGGAAGGCCTACTCTCTTTCACCTGTCAATCACAGTGACAACAGAAACAGACACAGTAACTAGCATAAACATTTCTATCTTCTATCATCTATCTGAAACAGTTCTGAGGAGGCATTAGAGGAGGAAACTAAAGAATGAAAGTTATATCAACTTGTTTACACCTGGAATAAACACAAATAAGGACAGAAAAAAGCAAGTTAGCTTTGCTAATTGATGTTCTTTAGCTTGTTTACGCAAGAAATTAGCTTTGGGGGATTAGCTACCGCATTGTAGCCATTGTCTTTATGGTTTTCTGACTATTTTTAATTAATTAATTTATTTATTTATTTTTATAAATGCAAATCTTGTATTTTGGGATGCTGTGTGCTATGAAGGTTATACTGTATTCAGTAATTTGACCTAGGCTTTCTGGGAGTCTTTGGTATAATGGCTATTTCCATGTTGTTCACATACAGGTTTAGTATATATACAAGATTCTTTGTTTAAGAGAAAGCAGCACTATGAAGAAGCTAAGACGTGTGCAACTGTCCTCCGGAATAAACACGTAATCAATGCTTCAATTAATAAAGCTACTCAACAGCCGGTGCCCAATGGAAAAGCAAGCCTTGGTACCATGGCAACCACTCCTCCGGCTGAGTGTGATGGGGGAGTTCGATAAGTGTGAATTACCGTTTTATGTTTTCACACCAAACACACACACACAGATGTTAACACAGATGATACACTCCATGGTGTCGGGGTACAACAACATGCAGATCACTCATAGTGGACTGAAGAAAATGTACTCGTTTGCGCTAAATGTGGAAAAGTGTGAAAAATGTAAGCATAGAAATCGTAAATCACGGCTTTTAGAATATCACAGCTTGGAAATTTTTTACAAGGGTGACATCCTGGTGGCCAAAAACATCCAGTATGGCTTCAGTATTAAAATAGCCAAACCTGGTCTGCCTTGATTTGTTGCCTAAAGAATGAAACACTTTTGTGGCATGCTTTAATAGGAAAATAATCAACAATGGGATGATGATATGCAGCCCAGTATGAAGCGGGGTTACTCTTACCACATAAATGTTGATTATATTCCAATAAGAGCACATAGCAATTGGCGAACGATTAAAATTTTTATTAAAGAATGACACTTTATACGTTTTATCCATTTATATTTAACATTGTGGTAGTAAAGAAGCCTCAAGAAAATTAGGTCATTATCAAAGGAAAAAGATGCTTCGTTAAGTCGCGATGATGACAAAAATAACTCGAGACCACGAGAAAACGGGCTGAGTAAATTATGTAAATCCATGGCGTTCCGTATTGTACGCTCCTAGCATCAGTTACATTATAATATTATAAACAGTGATTAATAAATACTGTCTGTTACCGAGAAACACCAAAATCATCTGTCCTTACAGCTTACAGCTTTACCTGACACTGGAGACTCCTTCCATAAACGATAAATGAACATCTCCTTACCAAAATCTGCCCCATATCAACCATTACACGTCTTTAATCTGTTTATGGAGCGTCCGCCATACATGTCATTGCTGTCACTATGGAAACGATCAAGTATTCAAATAAGCATGTTAATAAAAACATGTGCTTCGCCTTGCAAGTGACACTACTGTTGAACACCTTCTGAAAAATCTAAATTATGTGTATGAATATTATGAATAAATAATATTTAGTTTATGTTTAATGCCAAGTCCCGTTTAATGACTGCTGATGGGAAATTTTCTTTCCAGCCATATTAATTTTGATGGTTTGTGCATGTCCACCATAACATTTAACAAATTCTCATCTGGACAAAATCTAGATCCACATGGTGTGTTTGATTTTTAGGATTTTTTTTTTAAAGATTATATCACCATGGTATCTCAGCAAGGAAATCAGGTGTACCCTTTCACCATTAGGCCAACTATTTTAGTTTCCCTTTACTGTAGTGTACTGTTATACCGGTATTCTGTTACACTCATATTGACCCCATCTTCAGTGTCATATTACAGACTCCGTCCATCTGCTATGTTATTCTAACCTTTGCGGGTTCCACAAGAGTCCACCGGGTAGATTTTTATTATTTTTATTAATTTTTTTTTTTTTTGGATTCTCCATCGACCCCTGCAAGAGACTATTAAATCCTATACAGCTGCTTCTCCTCTCCCCTGCTCTCCCTCTCGGCTCCATGGCTTTTGAATGGAACGTATTGATTTTGGCACAGACTCGGTGCCCAGTGAGGAAGCTTCAATCCATATCAGAGCTCCAGCACCCATAAGGGACCTGTTGATATATATATATGCGTAGATATAAATAAATATATATATATATATATATATATATATATACGCTTCCTGAGTCGCTCATAAGTTTACTTACTTACAAACTGTTGGAAGAAAGTGGAAATGAAATTTCTTCTTTGGTTTTAGTACAGGACCTTTTGGTTTAGTTGAGTTCGCAATTCTGATTGGTCAGAAGGTGTTGATTGATTTCCCAGAACAGGAGACGTGCAGCTGCAAATCACAGGTTTATATTAATTCGCCTGTTTTAAAGTAACACTCGACGTGAACCGATTTTAAAAACGTGTAATCATTGATATGGTGAAGTTTTCTGTATGACAGTCAGTGTCAGCGCTTTCTAACCGACACAGAGCTCATAAACTTCAGTTTTCACTTTATGATTTATGAGGAGTTTGCACTCTATGATTTTCTATAGATACATTTTCTGTTCTTTCTAAAATGTCAAGAAATAGTGAAACAAGAGAGAGACCGGTGAGGGAACAACCTTTTATAGCTATAACATAATTGATAACTTGTTTCACTGATGTTCCACAACATTACATGCAACTATAAATGGATAATAACTATGACATGTCCTGCATGGTTAAAAAATTAATACATTTTTTATAGTTCTAAATCGCTGTGGTATAAGAGCAGTGAAACATACTTGTGTGTGTTGTTATGGGAACATAATCAACTTCAGGGTTGTAATAGTTACTACTAATTAAACATTGATTATTTTCCTATTAAAGCATGCTCCCAAGAGCATAAGATGACTAATAATTTTTAATTAATCATATTTTTTTAAATGCTGATGTATGATCCTGTGTATAATAAGGATAATTCTATAATCTCAGTGAATATTTCTTGCCTATTATGAAGTAAATAATTACACATGAATGACAATGCATCCTTGTCACTGTGTCCTTGTTCAGTCTTCTCAAACAGGGTCTAAAAACGTCATTTTTTTTCCTATTGCTTAGTCCGACCGAAGCGAGTGTATTATTAATATGAACTGCACTCTGGATGTTGTTGGCCTGCCTGCGACTTTTAGCTGCTTTGAGCACTTTGTTTACATGCAGCCTGTAAGTGGAGATGGAGGGCAGCCCATACAATTCAGAGTACAGCAAATAGGGAGAGAAAGGATGAGGGTGGGGGAGAAAAAGTGCGCTCTAAAAATAGCTCCTGAAAGCCACATTCTGTCGCTCTGTAAATAGGTTGCTCTGTCAGTGTGGCACTTGTTATAAAGACAAAAGCAGCTCATCCGGTCCTCGTACTGAATCCATGAGCCAACGCCATCAAGAGTTCAATAGATAAATGTGGGGTCAGGCAGGAACCGGTTACGTCAGACCTCAATGAACAATAAATCAGAGAGTACACAGGTCTGCTTCATGCAGCTGAATATACACGCATTTATCAAATAATGGCCTTTTCATCGTGTAAGCAGAACAGAACTGAATAAATACGTGATCTAAGACTACTTTGGTAGCCAGTAGGATGGATTAGCCGATAAAACAGAGCTAGGTGATTTTTAAAGACACAATTCTGTGTATTTAGCGATACTGCTCAGTGAAACGCCACGCACGCCAGACGGCAGGCATAATTCGGCAGATATACTGTACAAGGTTACAAGGTGTCTTTGTCATCAGCAGCTGTGTACATGTACATAGTGAAGCGAAACAACGTATCTCCATAGACCCTGGTGCAGCATATAGCAACATACAACAAAGTACAATGTGCAGAAAACAACACACAGATATAAGCCATGATTGACAATGCTCCAGTGAAGCAAGCTGTTGCTCCGGTCGTCCAAGCAACGCACCAAACAATGCAAATGTGGAAAAGTTCAACGCTGAAGTGAGAATCAGAAACTGAGTACGAGTGCAACGTCAACTGTAGCATTGAAGTGCGGTTAGGGTTCAAGGTTTTTAAAGAATAATTAAATAATACGACATCAGAGAATGAAAACAAGATTTAAATTAGGTTAAAGGTCAAGCCGTCGAGCCGCAGATCCGAAACAACTTTTCAACTTGAAATTGTTTCCAGCATTATGGAAATTCATGCATTCAGTAGCATGTAAATAACATATGTATTGTAAATAACATCAAATATCCACTAGCTTAGAACTTGTTTGCTAGAGTAGTGGACAAATTGTTCGAACGCCTGCTGTTTACATCCACTGTGAGCTCATAGGGTACATCTGAATACTGTACTATATATAGGTGCTGCGGCCAGCGTCTTTTTTCAGAGCGCAGTTCCATGTTTTTGCAGATGCTCCGAGCGCTCCGAGCAGAAAATCTCTGAACTTTTCAGAAAGGCGCAAATGTCATCATTGTTGCTCCCTATCAGCCAACCGATCATACTGTCACTCCTTTTCACACAACCAATCATTGTCATAGAAAGAAAACCGACACAGCGTTAGCCAGCATTTCTTCTGCCACAGAAAAACGCTATATGGACACATGCCTGAAATGTTCCCCAGCACCCTGTCAGCACTTTTCTGCCTGAAAAAAAAAAAAAGCTATGAAGACGCACATTCTGCAGCTGGAGCCTAATAATAAGCGAAGAAGAAGAATTAGAAAAAATAGAAATTAGATGGAGGACTGAAGTGAAGCTGGTTGTTGCAGTGTCCAAGGGGTGTCTCTGAGAATGTACAAATGTACAGTACCAGTCAAAAGTTTGGACACACCTAATTCAATTGTTTTCTTTATTTTTATGACTTTAAAAGAGACTGGATAATGATGGACTGTTGTTTCTCTTTACTTA
>JAQQZR010000003.1:3163277-3174357 GCA_030068235.1 Notoglanidium macrostoma
CAGGTGACGACTTCATGAAGCTGGGTAAGATAATGCCGATTGCATCATCACGCTAAATGGTGGCTACTTTGAAGAATTGAAAATATGAAACATATTTTGTTTTTTGTTTTTTTGTTTTTTTTACATTTTTTTGTTTACCACATAATTCAGTATATGCCATACGTGTTGCTTCATAGTTTTGATGTATTCCGTAATGTTTTACAACGTAGAAAGCAAAAAAAAAGAAAAACCTAAGAAAAAGAGAAGATACGTCTGAATTGTGTCCTCACTTATAAAACGCACTACAGTAAAGATCAGGTAGTCGTACTTCCATGAAATTAGCACATGCCGAGTATTCGGATGCAACACTAGTAAGGCTCATTATCCAGTAAAATCGCCTATGGAGAGCCTTGAAGTTTCTACACAGAGCTTTCCTATCAGAAATGTTTCTAAGAACTGTACTTTGAAGGCTAGATGCTTTAATTATCCAATAAACCTTTAAAACATCCTCTTTTTAAAAAATAATAATAATAATTTCTAATATCACCATTGTAAAATGTATTAAATGAGTGGATGTTTAGAACCAACTACAGTTCTCTCGAGATTAGGATGCAAGAGTTATCGTCGTTGAAATAAATTCGAGCATCGTTTTTTGAGAATAAAATATGAAAAATTGAAATACTGAAATGGAGTTAGGCATCAGAGGTTATGAGTAAGGAAACAGGATAGGATGTGGGAAAACAATCAATAGCAGAGTGGTGTGATGAAGCAGAGTTAATGTTCCCACCTGGAAGGGGATTATTTTCCAATAACAGTACATTTTGTAGTGTTGTTCTTCTTATACTACAATTTTTTCATTAATTACAGATTGGCCGTTTTATCTCCAGTTTCCCTCAGGATCAATAAAGTATCTATGTATCTATTGTTTATTGAAGATAGGTTTAAATTGAAGGTAAATTTAATAGAAGCTGTCCAGCAGTACATGTTGATGTTTGCATCCACAATTGTAATGCACGGTTTGTCTAACTTACCAAACGTTTTATGTAATTTTACGCAAATGTAACTTACCAAAACTTTTACGAGTTTTTAAGAGATCTGACACACCCTTCATTCAATGTGGAACATCACTTACGTTATAACGGCTATAAACAGTCTTTTTTTATCTCTCTTGTCGTTATTAAGATAAAAGAATGCAACTTGTCCTATTATTGACACCGGAAAGTGGAAACTCCGCTGTCCAGAAGCCACGATAAAACTTAAATTTACAGCTTCAACTCGGAATGTTACGAAGCTCTGACACCGGAGACTCCTTCCGTAAATGTTATGTAAGCATCTCCTTACAGAAAACTTCACTGATTGCAAACCGTTATTTTAATCTGTTTATGTAGAGCTTCCGATAACACATTAGGACAAGCATGTTAATATACACCTGTGATTTGCAGCACTACTATTAGAGAAAATTAATGAACACCTTCTAACCGATCAGAATGGTAAAGTCTACTACAGTTTGCATTTCAGTTCTCACTGTACATTTATTAAACAACTCCAAAACATTCTGAAGTCATGTCAGAGGTTCGGTAATCAATTGTTCTATTGTACACTTTTATTACATTGTCTGCTTTATTATCCTCCATATAGAGCCTTAATAATGCTAAATGTGTCGCTTCTCTCAGCTTCCCGTGGATCTGATGCCCGCTCTGGATAACGACGCTGGTGTTTTCCCCGGTTATAAACCTGCCATAGGCCATGCATTCCCAAATACACATTATGCATTAAGGGAGGCATATACATAACTCATTCACGAGCCCTCGGTCACAGGAGATTCCTCTATGTTTGTGTAGAGTGTGTGTGTGACTGAATTAGGAGCTTATGGCCTTCTATTCTCACACAGCTGCTAATCAGATGTGCTTTCTCACAATGGGGGAGAAGAAAAAAGAAGTGTTTTTGAGTGAAAAATGGTTAAGGGTTAAAATATTCCAGAGTGTCACCGCCTGGCATTCCCTTTTTCACTTTAGTTATGGGCACGTCATGAACTCAGTCAACATTTTAAATCAAGAAATTATTTAAAGAATAAAAAAACAAAGAACTACATTGTGAGATTTGACTGTTGCGAAGAATTAAAATATTTTAGTTGAAACTTTTTCACTTTAGTCTGTGATTTCTCATTCCCTCTATCACGGAAAAAAACATGAGCGTGTAATGATTATGATGAAGTCCTTTTTTATTTAAATATGAAACAGAGGCGTACATTTTAATTATTAAATGCAAACGATACATTTAAATATGAAGTATAAATGAATAAAGAAAAAGAATATTTCAAATGAGCATTTCAAATGCGTTCATTGATGCCGTGTGAAAGCAAAGTGAGAGGAAAAATGGTCAAATATTTCGGAGAATCGTCACTCTGTGTGTGTTTCTTCGCTTTAGTCTGTGCTGATCGCTTTTAATAGATCAGGGAATAATCCACAAATATGACTGTGTAGGGATTATGATGAGTGTGTAAAAAATCATTAAACTATTAAATAAAACATTCTGAATAATAATAATAATAATAATAATAATTTAGAGTGTAATATTTGGCTAACAATGTGAACAAAGTGAGAGCCAAAATGTCTGAGAGGTAAAGTCAGGGTAAAAAGGTTGTGTCAAGCCAAGAAAAGAAACAGCAATGGAGAAGAGAGAGGTGTGGAAACAGTGTGATTCAGTGTGAGAAAGCAAAAGCCCCGGCTTAATGAGAGGAGCGAATGATGAAATGGGAGAAAATTAGCAGCGTTGCCTTGGAAAGAAAAAGGAAACTGGCTTACATGATGAGTCACTTCATTACACGCTCATATTTTAGGATTTTGTGGAGATAAATGGAAAGAGAGCAGCGCAGGCTGAAGTCAAAGCGGTGACACTGGAGGAGGTCACAGGCTGCGGTCAGCAGTCAGCCTGGCTCCAGAGAGCATCCAGTTGCTGAATGAATCATAATCACACCCTCCACAATGTTCATCATCTACAAAGCTGCAATAATTATCTGCCTCGCTGTTGTTCAACCATGTTTAAACTGTTAGCAATTACAAAGTAATCAACCCTCAATCAGAGACACGCGGCGGCCCGGGCTTTCTCAAAGAAGCGCTTTTTGTCTATCAGACGCAACAGGCCAGCTGCTTTCTCTCCCAATCACAGCCGATCCATCACGCAACGCACTAAAAAGAGCCATTTATTCTCATCGAACATGCTGACGTGTTCGTCGGCTTGTTGCTATTCTGTTATTGAGGATGAAATACAGAGCAGGTGAGTCTAACATGATAGATACGGCTGATTGAACAAAAAAATCGCATCCTCTAAACATGCCATGATATATAATCTAGTAAAATAACATAAAATTTAAAATATTATTATATATTACAATTGTTAAATACTAATAAGAATTCTTGGAAGAAAGATGTAATGGAGTAAATGAATGAAAATATTAGAATAAAATATTGCGTATATCATAATATATGCCATTTATTTCCCATAAATAAGTAGTACATTTCATTAATAACAATTATTAAATACGTATAATAAAGTCTTTTAGTAAATAATACAAATGTCAAATTCAAAAACAAACTAAAGTATTAAATAATATTTGACATAAAATTTCAGTTTGCCAACATTCAAGTGACGTCAAAATTATTACCTGGACTTATGAGATTGATTGTTTATTAAAACATAGAACTTTATTCGATAATATTAAAATTAGGTTTTAATAAAATTTAAATACGTTAGATTATTCAATAAAAATATGTTAAAAATCCTATAAAGTCTATATGTTTATATCTGTGGTTATAGGCATCAAAACATAAACAATATATAGCATGAGCAACACTATATGCAATATTTAAATGAGTATTATGTAAGATAAGAGAACTTGTGTAGAAACTTGTGTTGATGATACTCTCAGGATGGCACATTTTTCGTTCGGAAGAAGCTTGTGGTTTCTTCAGTTTGTCCTCCGAACTAAAGCAAAAGTTTTCCCTCACAAGCTTCTAAGTAAAACTCCCTTAGGATGCTCAGAATCGTTAACCGTCCGAAACAAACCATTGAAAGCTTGTATTGTCGGGTTATAAAGGCGTACCGAAGGCCGTGGTCAGTTATCAAACGAACTCATGCAAATAAACCTGCATGTGGAAGGAAGAAAACAAGCCCTGCTGTGTTACCTGTTCAAATATGGACTAGCGATTAGACAGATTCACTCAGACTTGCTGGGAATTGCCCGTGAGAGAGGTAAGTAGTGGACGTGAAAAGGTCAAGTCTTCTGGGAGCCACTTAAGGAAACAGCTAGTCAGGCTTTGCAACCTTTTGCACCATGTCTTGCTTTTACAGAGAGTCTGTGATACTCAGGAACATCACTGTGGAGTCCCAAGAGGAAGGGCTTCTTTTGTTGCTTTCTTCTTTTTTTTTGACAGTTATCCATTTACTTTGAGGTTTGGAGTGAATGACGCACACCTGTCGCTTTCGACAAACGGCTGTACATCTCACTTCCTTTCTCTCTATAAAGCTGACTCTTTATCCATTTCACTCACCGTCCCAGTTACGGCACGTCCAAGAGCTAAACCACACACGCAACACTTTCACAACCACAAGCCGTACAGGAAGAGTTTCCTAATGCAAATACACGTGGAAAGCTACAACATTGGTGCTTGTATGTGCTATAATGATGTTCCTACAGTTATTCATTGACAGTTATTTATAACCAAAAACAAGAATTGTTTTTTTCTAAGAAAGTTATAGTTTACGTTACTATACCACGTTGTTTACAAACATGCAGACTTCTTTTCCTTTATTTACGTTTGATTCCTACTACTATTATTAGTTTATTTATTTATTTTGTATCTGTACAGTGTCCTCAGAGATTATGCATTATTGTTAGTATCATTTTTCATGTAGAATTCTATACGCATACGGTCACGGTAGTATGTGTCCAGATTTTTATTTTTGCCTGCAAATTTTCAGCAAACGCCACTGCTATCATTTTTACAAGGCTGCAATAAAATTTAGGTTTCGCTTCTGTTATATTTTAATAGCCACTAATTAAGGAACTCTGGAAGAAATAAAATGAACAACTGCTACAAGAATAGACCTGGACATCAGGTTGAGCTGTCTGGTGTTACAGAGACACGGATCTGTGATTCATTTGATCCTCTGAGAGAAGTATAATGGAACATTTGTTGCAATATGAATATCAGCATCCTAAAATCTGCTAGAGAAATGAAAAGCATGCAGGAAAAGGAAAACAGAAGTTCACCCACCGTTCCTTCTCTCTCTCCCTCTCCCTCTCTCTCTCCCTGTGTCTCCTGGACTTGTGCAGTAGTCCAATGAGGATGACAGCGGCCCGAATGCCGACCTTCTTGGACTGAATGTTGGAATCGGACATATCTCCTGGCACCCGTGTTGCTCTTCCAGTCTCAGGGTCCCAGGTTTCAGTCCAGGGCTGTGTTTAATTTCACTGCTACAACTGACTTCAGTGCCACCGGCTGTGCGAGTCAGAGTGTGCATCTCCGTCTACCTCTCGCCTTCTCTCCCTCCCTCTCTCTCTCTCTCTCTCTCTCCTTCCCTCTCTTGTTCCCACAGCCTGCCCCTGCCTATACCTGATAGGAACAGCGCAAAGCTAAACCCCACCCCTTTTCCCTCCCCGCCGCCTTTCTTTCTCCCCTCTCCACCCCCTTCATGCTGTATTTGTTTCCATCTGTGTGCAGTTCTTCCAGGCCTGCTCGTACCTCCAGAGCTGGGACTTTCCGTTGGATAAAAGGACACATTCTCACCCTCTCGCAACCTCTTACACCTCTCACCCTGACTCACTTCATGTTTTCTTTTTTAATCTTCACCTCATTTTGACTTCCTCTGCTTTATACTTACACACACAGTTCATCTTGCTGGTCTTCTCTTCCTATCAAGGACACTTGCACTCAATAGCATTGTACATTGTGTACTGTGTCATCAAGGTGTTTCGTCAATGTCATCATGTCTCTTTCAACCAGCTGTGTGTGTGTGTGTGTGTGTGATATCTGGCAGTTTTAAGTAATATCCGACAGTTGTAACCTCCACGGAGTATTTGCCTCGTCATCACAAGGAAAATTGCTTTCTTACTATAAAAACTGAAGCTTTCAATGTAATAATCTAAAAAAGCAAAATGTTTCCTGTTGCTCACAGAGCTTAAGGTTAAGGTTAGGATAGGTGTAGAATATGATTAATTAGCTGCACTAATAATTGTCAGTAGAAGGTCTTCACACAGTTAATAAAGCCTAATATAAAAAGGCTGAGTGTGTAAATGTTTTAGCTAATAATACCTAGCAGACTGACAACGTTCCAGTAATGCCGAATCTGATGTAAATAACAAAGCACCCACAAAACTCCATAAAAGGCAAAGCTGAAAATGACAAAATGGCGACTAAATTGTGAAAAAGAGTCTCCGTGTGTACTAAATCTTCCAGTAATGCACCGCACCAGCTATCATAGGCACACACTACCACTCTCTTCTTTTATAGGGCGCCATTTCTTTTGGCCTAAAAGAATGATAAGTGTTATTCGTCTTAATTTATGGATTGGTTTTTGATTGTGTTCTTTCAATCACTGATCTTAAATGATTGAATATGAATATGGACAGGTTTGACCAATTTTTGTTCAATTTGCCAGTGGCACTGAAGCAATATAACCTTGACAATACGATCCATTTGTACCATTCTGATTACGCAATTCAGCCCAATAATCACAGTTTGCATAAAGTTACACAAAATCAGGAGGATGAAATGTTTCTGGATTTATTTCTTTTTCATGAATACCACTTTTCTTGCTCCTGCGAACAAGTTACAAATAAATGAGTTTGTATCCAGTTTGATGAGGTCCGTTGTGTCTCGGAGAACATTTGTGTGAATGTAAATGTCTCGTTTACAATAGTGAGAACTGTTGCTCAGTTCCGAGCTTTTGCCTCCCCCAAAAGGTTGTTATTGATCAGTCACTGAAGAGGAGGGTTTTTCTAAACTCCCTTGTGTCCTTCCTACCTTCCGAAACACTTGTTCATCCTTATAAAAGCTTTATGAACCTGTCCAGAAGAAAGCCTAAACCTAAACTATTAAGTTCTCAAATATTGCCACTAGTTTTCTGTCCTTCACGAAGCATCTTGTCTGCTTGTGTGCATTTGTTTGTATTTTCTTCCCTTGTCTTCTCATTGCCATGACCTTCTTCTTGCGGCTGTTTGTGTGAAATATCAGAGTTGCTGAACTTCAGTCTGTTTGATTTATTCAATGATCAGCACCACACTCTGTCCTGATAGAGTGGCTTCAATGTGACCTTGAAGAACCTGCTTCTTTACACACATCACTAGCGTGGTGGGTCTTCAGGACAGATGAGAAAACTACCTCAGGATCTCTTCAACGTCTAGAATACACTCTACCAATATCAATAACTTGACAAATAATATCATAAGCCAGCCCTTTGGGAAAGTATTATGGGTTCAAATAACTTCATTTTGATGATTTATTGGTAATATCACACTAATAATTTATCTTTACTCATTTGGCTTTTTATTTATTTATTTGTTTTTGACGTTGAGGTTAAAGCTTGCTCAAGAACCCAACCTTGATGTCCAATCTTCCAATCAGTTCTAATTCTTAATTCAACTCACTTTCAGTTTCATTTTATTTGTATGCACACAAAGCAGCTCTACCGAAATCTGGATGCAGATTTAGATCCCTGATGAACTTAAGCCAAAGGAAAAACTCCCTGAGACATCATGAAGAAGAAACCTTGAGAGAAACCAGACTCAAAAGGAAACCTCTTCTAGGTTACTCCAGATAGTGCAATTATAAATCATTCCTCTTTCATAAGTGTATACTATAAAGTCGAACAATAATAAGCGTGTTGAAAGGATGTAGTTTAATTGTTTGTATAATAAGCTAGTTAGGTCCAGACTTGGTTCTTATCAATGCCCAGCTTGTTTCCATTAGTTGATGTTTACAGTGCAGCAGGTGACGAGATTCAGAAAGCACGCTATAGTTACGGCATCATGGTGCTCATCATCATCAGTGTGGTACAACGATCGGAAATGACCCTATCAGTGCTGTTAACTATAATAATATAACCCAAATGTATGATGAAAACTACTTAGTTTCATCCGTTAATACAAAGTGATGTTAAGAAGTTAATAATGTATCTGACTACTTAAATTAGTTCATGATGTTTCACCACCACCAGTAACCAGTGGGATTGTGGTACATTCAAATGGACCATGTATCGTTTAGCAGCGAAAGCCAATAAAGAGCCAATAGGTCACAACCACATCAGAAGGAAATGAGAAATAGAAATAAAAATTTGCCAACCCTGAAACATTATTTGATAATCTAAACAGAAATTTTTATGTATATCTAATGTACTTTATACTCGAGAGTGCCCTCATCATGCATTACAATCATCATGCTCAAATTCAACATTGAACTTGAACCAACCAATTTGTGTTCCACAGAAATCATTTTGACACAGTGAGACCTAATATACTGAATATATCTTGAGGAAGGTCAAAACAGATATGACTTTTGGACTTTATATTATGTATATTTTTAAATTTTAAACAATGAACAGATTCTTCTTATGTCAATAACATATTATAAAATAAGTTCATCCATCCAGCCATCCATTATCTATTCCATGTATACGTTAAAGATCACATGAAAGCTGGAACCCAGCTGACTTCAGGCGAGATGAGAGGTACACCCTGGACACATTGAAAATAAAAACGAGTTTTATTCTTCCCCTCATTTTCTCAACAATTTGGCCTTACCTTTTCCAGCCCACTAGCTAACTCTCCTCCATATCATACAAAAGCTAACAACCCAGGAGGGTGAGGGCTAGCACGTACGTCCTCTGAGTCACTTGTAACCAACCTCTGTATCTTTTCTGAACTGCTGCTCATGCTGCATTACAGGGCAGTGTAACAGACATGAAGGAAAGCGTTTTCTGCCCTCTTCCTCATACATGAGCTCACAGACACCTACAATGGACTGGTGACAGGGAAGAAAGTAACACCATCCCTCCCACCTAGACAGCACAGCCAATTCTACTCACTCCTGATCACAGATGACTGTGACATTGTCAGAATATATTTTCCTGAATACTTACTGAAGCTGCAATTAACTTAATTTGACATGTAATGCTATAATATTACCAAAAAACAGGGGATAAACAACTGAGTGGTTTTGTTTCATTTCTTTCCAGTGGTTCTGAGCTAGAGCGCCAGAGAGCCGCTTAACCCTGAAGAAAAAAGAATATTTATAATATCCAGCCTCCACTAGAAGACATTTTTGATAAAGAGGTCTGCTGACTGCTAAATGTCAGTGTAAATGGCGATTGCTCAGAACTTCTGATAGCTACTTGATGGGAGTCTCAGTGATGCGCTGAACAGTGATATGGAGCATCTCCGTGGCCATGGAGACATAATGAGTGATGGATATGGGTTGAGACGTCTCATAGGAGCGCCGATGGCATCCCTTTGGGAGCCGCATGGAGAATAACGTGTTCCGGCGTTATTCAGCATTCTTCAATTCAAAGCATGCTGGAGGGAGGAACGTATAGAGAGAGATACAGAAACCTAGCATTACACCGTCAAGCTAAATGCACTTCAGAGAAACACAAAATCACACCTTTCCTCCCTTCTTCCCTTTGGTGAAGGAATACACACACACACACACACACACACACAAGTAAGTATGTAAGTAAAATGTACAAAGCACACACATTCAAAGCAACTCGCCCTTACCAAACTGCTGTACATGGAATAAAATAGTATAAGAAATAATACAGAATAAGAAATATAAAAATAAAACAGTAAAATAACACATGAACCAGCCACACAATTACTAACGTAACAAAAATGTTCCAGACTATCACATATCACCCCCGATCTCCAGAGTGTGATAAGATTTGAATTTCTTTTTGTTTTTTTCCAAAAAGTGACAAAAGCTCAGGTGCAAACATCACTTTCTCTCAGCGCACCTCTGCTTTCATTGCTACTTCACCTCACAGACATCTAGGCATCTTCCCTCTGAACCTCTCATACTCAATCTCTGTTAACATCAACCTCCACTTTACAGCAAATCCACTTTAAGGCTAGCTGACCACCAGTTCAGAGTCGTACAGTAGCGGCTCATCAATAGGGGAAGATGGGTGAGCGTCACCATTTATATCAGCCATTGATGATCTTCTTAAAGTCCTCCTACACAACTCCGTACAGTTTAAATTATGCTGATATACTAATTCAAATTCAAATTTTGAATTAATTGGCACCTAGTGGTCAAAATGGGAACTTCCACAAGCACTAATAGAGGTCCACCATGCCAGCTTTCTGAACGTATTTAGGAGAGGCGGACACAACAGTTAAGGACAGAGTTGCCAGATTGGGCTAGTTTAAACTACCCTGTGGTTAACAAGCCTCTCTCACCACCTTGTTTTATAGCGAATAATCAAAATGAAATCTAATAAATTTCCACAAAGCAGCAAAGTATAAAGTATAAGGTAAATAGGTAGGGATTATGAAGTGGATAATGTCCTTATAGCAGAAAGAAAGGCTGAGGGAGGAAATGAGGGGGATTTAATAAATATCATAATCCAAGTGCTCTGTTTACATAACGTAAACCTCTCATGGGCAAACAGGATAAAATCTACTCTTGAGATGAATAACAACCTTTCTAAAGTTTGTTTAGAGTAAATAAATCAAAGACGGCGTCCTCTAAATATTTATCCAGCACACTATAAGAGAACATAAGTGGGCCATAACAGAATCTAAATCAGGCATTTGTAGCTTTATTATCAGATTTAGTTTGACGTTCAGCAAACTAAAGACTTCTGGAAGCAGTAATCGTTGATAAGAGCTGTGAAAGATTTCAACTCTGCAGCTCTAATATGCTCAAAAACCAGAAATTCCCATCTTTGTATTATTGTAAGCCTGCTTACTGTATTTAATGGCTGTAAGTATTTTAATCAAACTTCAAATAAGATTTCAGGAGCTGGACAAATAGACTTGTGTGTCTGACGCACACCCACTTGAATTCTCAATTCTGATTGGTCAGAAAGGTGTTTTATATAT
>JAQQZR010000003.1:3180675-3192363 GCA_030068235.1 Notoglanidium macrostoma
AGATAATGCCCACAATATCATCAAGCTCAATGGGGGCCACTTTGAAGAATCTAAAATATGAAACATATTTTGTTTGTTTTTTTACACTTTTTTGTTTACTACATAATTCAGTATAGGTGTTGCTTCATACTTTTTCTTCATAATTGCTTTCATAGGTATTCAGTATTGTTTTACAATGTAGAAAACAAACAAAAAAGAAAAACCTATGAAAGAGAAGGTGTGTCCATACTTTTGACTGGTAGTGTATATTCTTCTGAACTTCTGAAGTACAGTTTTCTCTGCTACCTCTCCAGGTCTCGGTGAAGAGGTGACCGATTTGTAACGCTATAATATCTCTTTCATTCCTCCACTCCATCAGACCTGAGTAGGTCATAATCCTGTTTGTAATCTGAACTGGTGATCATCATCGCTCAGTACACACAGTACGATGAATCAAAATCTGTTTTTATTCTCTGTTCTTCATGATTCATGTGAATGATGCCTAAACTGTTCCTCAGCCCATGACAGAGCCGCTGCTGTGATTCACACAAATCTGTGGACAAACGTCAGAGTTTCACACCGGCTGTTCTTCTGACATACTGGTTTTTTATGAATGAAATTCTCAGATCATTCAAAAAGACTTTCTTCTTAAGGGTCTTTAATTTTCTTTTAATCTAATCTGACTTTTTATAATGAAGATCTAATTTATTAGCTTATTATTATAGCACATTTTCCTCACAGGTAAAAAAAAACTTTGATGGATTTTTTTTTCTGTGGCATAATATAATAACCTTCAATCTGTAGATGTTCCTTTCCATTCCTTAGGCTCAGTTTCTGCACACTAATTCTAAATCCTTTTTTAAAAATCCAGTTTCAGTAACAGCATTCTCGCTGATACAAAACTTAATATATAAAGAATATCAAAGCAAAGTCTATAACCAAGATTAGATAACTATTCTACCATTAGCACACCTTATTGGTTAAGTAATATATGCATAAATATGCTAAGTTGTATATGTTTTAAATGGATTAAATATAAATTTAAATCATTTAAATATCTGAGGAGAGGGCTGATGAAAAAATCTTTACATTAAAAAAAAACTATATTAATGTTAACGTTAAAGGAATGCTCCGGCGATTTTTTTACTCAGTCTCTATCCACCACATCTGTACTGTGCATGCATGTGATTTAGGGCAAATATCAAATTAATCATCAATAAATGTGTGATTTTACAGTCGTGTGCAAAAGTTTAGGCACCCTTGGTCATGGTACTTTTTTTGAGGCGATAAGAAATAAACACAACCTCTGCAGCAAATGATTTTAATGAGATAAAAATAATTATTGTAATTGTAGTAAGGCTGTTTGGATACCTTGCCTAATCAGTATTAAACAGAAACCCTATCTGGCAGATATCACAGCCTGCCATCACTTTTATAGCAAACCAGGAGTCTTACTATTCCTGTTTAATGAGTTTGCACCCACTTTTTCTTGCGAACATTTCTAGTTCTGAGCTATTCTTGGGCCTCTTCATAGCTTTTTCTTCTTCAGTCTGTCTTCTTGCTTTGTTTAGCATTGCAATCTGTTGTAGGTTTAACATTAGGTGTACCTAGAGATTACGGATGTCCTTTTTCTGCCTTTCTTGTGTCACTAGCATGGCTAACTTTATAAATGTATCTGTTTATTCTTGGGGAAGACTCCGGTCACGCACAATGGACTGGAGGAAATGAATGGACGGGCTTTTGACATCCCTGCAACTGCCACAGATGACAGATTTTTGTTTTTCATTTTATTATCAGAGCATTTGATTTATTCATTCCCTAACCCTAACCCTAACCTACAACCCAAGAAAAATTCTTCAGAAAAAAATGACCTACCCTTCATTTAACAGTCAATTAATAAAATATGTATTTTGGCCAGCGGTGCGCAAACTTTTGCATGCAACTTTAAGGAAATTCAAAACCTTAACCATTATCCATGTGTGTTCAAAACTATAGGCAGTATTATTGCGCTGTTTCATCAAATCAGCACAAATTCTCTGAAGTTACAGCTTCGTGTACAAACACTTTCATATAAATGTGCATAAATGCGTATTGACACTTCAACAGCTGCCCCTAACCTTCTGTTACAAGAGAACTATCTTTTCTCAGTACAGGGAAATGTGTCTCTCTCATACGCTACAGATGTGGTGAAATGAGATTATGTTGAAAAATTCAGTAGGACTCCTTTAAGGTAATGCAAATACATGACCACTTGTGGCTGAGATCAATTTAAACATCACATACATGGATGCCTCAGGAGGGAAAGAGATGTCATTAACGTGAAGTACCCTCAACCAAAGTCCCATGACTGGCTATGAGCTCAAATACAGAGGTATTAATATTGATTTGTGCTCCTGGTGATGTCCGTGCTCTGCTAATAGATCCGGCTAATAGTAAATAATCAACCATGATCAGGTGGGGGAGCTAGAATCACACACACACTCACAAATACACACATACACACACCGCTTTAGGGTGTGTTAGATCCAATCCTTCCTCCTGTCAAACCTGTCCTGCTCACCACTTTTGATTACTTAATGTTGTCATGTGAGTCTCCGCCAATCTCTTGGCAGATTAGCCTTCTGAGAGCCTTCAAACTGGTGCACTTTCTTGGGTTGCCGTGGTAACCCTTCGACATGTTCTCGCTGTGCTCTTTTTGTCGTTCTGCCAATGCAGTACGTATGACTATTCTACATATATACATAGAGCCTGATATCTTCACATTTTTTCTGATGTTTCTTGAACACTGAGCTGGGGGATTTTGGAACATGCACATGATAACGTGATTTAGGAGATTACGGGTTGCCAGATTGCACAGGATCCCATCAATCTTATTAAATGATTTTTCAAAGATTATTCTGATAGTTTGGGCTTCTTATTGGATTTTAAATGGTTCTATCTTTGTAAAAAAATAAAAATAAATAAAAAAAACTTCTGTCGTAGACACATGAAACGTCAAGGTTTCCCACAAAGTAACAGACCAAAAAAATCCATCCGGATGCAAGATTTAACCTTTTCTTCCAAGCATGTTCAGTGTCCTATAGTGTATTTGTTGTTTTATATAAAGAGCTGGACATATTGTGGGTTGACATAATGGTGCTGGAATTACATAATGATTCTAAATATCACAATCCACCACAATAATAAAGCCTGTGTGTGCTCCAGTGCACAAATTAGAGTCATCATGCTAAGGCCGGACCTGCGAGCCACCCAACAATAGCTCCATTGATCTGACCTTTTCCAGCCTCCCAGCACAAAACATTCAGCACTCGCTGAAAATGAGATATGACACATCCGGTCAGTGCAGCCAGATGCCCCCAGAGCCATTTCCCACCTACAAACAATCCAGTCATGCAATAGTAGGTGCAATGAGTAATTAACACATCTGAGAGCAATAAGATGCAATAAAGCATAATGCTGCAGAAACAAGGTTAACAGCGAGTGCGTATAATTAGTGTCACTATGACAGTGTGAGTGTTGAACGGAAATAGACACCAGTGTTCAGTTACCGATGCTGAAGCTCATAGCCGCAAGATAAGATGACAGCAGATAAAGTTTTATGCCTATTCCTATTGAAACGCCTGCTAGTCTGTGTGACTGAAGCTTCTGCCATCCTGCACCAATAATTAACCTTCTCTCAAATACATTTTCATTCATTTATTCATCTTCAGTAACAGTTAGATTTACAGCAATACTGATTTTTTTATCTGCTCATGACATACCATGTGAAAAAAATGTCATAAATTATTTAATCACCCAGAACCAATAGGTTAAAAAGGCAATCGAAAAAAGACAGCGTTGCTGGCATTTCAGGTTTAAAGGTCCACTATGTAGGATGCCCCTCCCTTACCCTTCCCTTTCCAAGTGTTAAAATGTACGGTGGCCGTCAGATGCCCGTAGCGCATACTTACATTGACGCTCGCTTTTTCCATGCGAAATAAAAAGTATGATCTAACATTTTTCAAAATTTGGGTTTTCAAACTTGTTAGCCAAACTCTGATTCCTCTTCTTTCTTCTTCCTTGTCTTCCCTCCTGTGCTTCCTTCTGGATTCACGCTGTCAACAACATAAAGTGGAAGGCGCTATCTAGAGGTTTTTTCCGTTCTGGGTTAATGTAAATGGTAGAATGACAGAAAATGGGCATTGAGCCAAAGAGTGTGTAAATCAAATAAAATCTGCCTCCAAGCATAATTTCTCCTCCGCAACTGATTCGGAATGCAGCTGTGTGACTTGTTTTCAACTTTTCTAAGTTCTCCGACACCACCTCAATGCACACTCCCTCCACTGGCTTAAAACACTGATGCTTGCCTGCAAAGCCAAAAACGGACAAGCACCCACCTACCTTAAAGCGCTCGTCACAGCTTTGGTCCCACCATATGTCAGGGTACAAGTAAGGTATGCATCAAGGCTCTGTTCTGGCACCTAGGCGGTGGAATGAACATCCCCTAGATGTCTGAACAGCCGAGTCAAACAACGACTGAAGACCTTCCTCTTCAGGGAGTACTTAAATTAGTACTTTATTAAAAAAATTTAAAAAATCTTGTGTTGTCTGTATGCTTTTTTTTTTTTTTACAATATTACCTCCCCAACAGAGTTATTTAGTCTGATAGTACTCTTCGTGAACCACTATCAGGATGTATTTATTGATCGAGACTTGAAAGCATTTCTGTAAGTCTCTCGGGATAAGGGCATCTGCCAAATGGCAGAAATGGAAATGGAAACGAGATGGGAAAACACCCTGAAGGTGTGATTAGTGATTTAGAGTAGTGGCCATCTGGTCACCCAGGTTCAACAAAATTAGGAAGACAAATCAGCCCATTGACTCGCCTCCTCCCCGCTCACTCTCTCATCCAGACCTATAATTACATTTGACCTCGTATGCTATTGCATACATGCTGCATCGATGTGTTTATTGGAATTGCCATGAATACAAATTACGAGCAAGGGAAATTCACATTGTGTATAAAAGTTCACCTTTCTCACTAAATCAGGAAATCCGTGCTGTACACTAATATAGGAAGTAGATTTTATCATTCAGTTATGCTAAAGAAGAAATACTATGTATGAATGTATATGTTTATTTCTATAATTAGGCTTATATGTTTATAGCAATGTACTGACAGGTGAGAAGGGAGACAAATTAAAGGAGAAGCCAACATGAAGTGTGTTATAAAGCTTTTGGAACACCAGAACAGCTTCAATCCTCCTTGGCATTGATTCTGCAAGTCTCTGTAACTCTGCTGGAATAATGAACACTGTTCTTGCAAAGGATTTTCCCTTAGTTGGTGTTTTGATGGTGGTGGTGGTGGAGAGTGCTTGTCTAAACTCCAAAAGCTCTCATAAGTGTTCAACTGGGATGAGATTTGCTAAGTTTGGAGGATGGAACATATGAGTTAAATCATTTTCACCCTCATCAAACCATTCAGTGAGTCTGTGATGTGGGCGGAGTCATCCCGGAAGATACCACGCCCATCATTCATCATAGGATCATCAAGGGTGGTCAGTCAGATGAAATTTAGATTTAGAAATTTAGAATTTAGACGAAATTTGCAATGAAATAAAGGAATGCACACCTCAAACTATTATACATTTTAAGTCTGTACATGGCATTGCTCTGGATAGTAATATTTATAAATCCAGCTGTATATGGCAGTTATGAAACATGAAGTGACCTCAGGATCATTAAGGTTCTATCTGGTGTTTTCGTTGATAAGTTGTTATTATTCCTTAATTTTTGGTGTAATATCTTAAAGAATTACATTTTTCTCTTCAAACTCACAGATAAACTTAGATTTAAGGATCTATCTGCCAGCCATTCATCATCCAGGATGAAGGCTCAATGAGCACAACATAGGTAGCCTTGACCAATCAACATCCACATTCTATTTACAATCTAACAGAAAAGAATAGAATTAAAGCCCCGGTACGGCAAAAAGAAAAGGAAAATAACTTTTAGCTGTATATGGTCTGTATGAGGGTGATAAAAATGTAAATGTACAAAACAGGTACAGTACAGGTCTACTGTAATTGTTGGTTTACAGTATATAAGCATTCTGGCACATTGGAAAGGCTTTAGCATAGTAGAAAATGAATATTGTTGAACATTGGCTCTTAGTTTTCAATGCACAAGATTAGTGAATCGATTCTTTTTGGGATCGACATGTGAACCGAAAGCAGGGTCAGAAAAATACGCTAGTATAACTTTTTAGTTTTTAATTGGTTCAAATAGTTTCTCTGTTTTGGGCAATTCAAGCAGAAACATCACGCTTCTCCTCACATTCCCACAAACGAATGATAATATTATTCACTTTAAAACACAAGTTATGTCATGAGGCCAGCAGGGTAGTGTACTGTAAAGATTTTCATACCATTGAGAAAGTCCTACTGATGTTTCTGCTCCTCAATTTCACTCAAATGTGTTTTATGAAGTGACGTAGTGTGTGCACAGTGTGCTTCATAACGCAGTTCAACTAATATCGAAATTATTGGCAAGTATTATTATTACCGATTTTTGCTTATTTTGTTGATTAGTTATGGCAACCCTTATGCATTTTTAGAATTGTAATTCTGTAAATAATCCCCATATCAGTAATCTGATTACAGGTTTTTTTTGGCCTGTAACTGATGGAATACAGTTACCCTTTTTGTATCCTAATGATGTAACGCTGTTCCATGTATTCCATTACTCCATAAGCCTGCGTGTAACTCAGACAGAAGGTCAGCTTGTAGACTGACTGACAATTTGTAAGATGTGTTTGTGTGGTCCGGAAACATGTATTGGGACTTATTTTCATATTGTTATATTATTTACAATGAAATGTAAAGTTTACTTGAAGGTCAAATCTTGTACCAGTTACAGATTTAAAAAGTAAACAGATAAATATCCTATATTTTAGATTTTAGAAAATATATTTACTTGTTCAAATGTGTTCGTTATTTCATGAGATGATGATGCTTAATGTTAGGAACCTTATTATCACATCAGTGCCACTTTCGCAACCACACACACACACACACACACACTTTTCCAAGGATTCATCACAGCCTCATAGACTACAGCCAAATCACGTGATCTTGTCACATGGTATTGCTGTTCTGATTACACTCACCTGTTCTGTGTTTCACCTTGTTAGTGTTTCTATTTCAGTCCTGCTGGTTGTTTGTTTATTTGCTAAGTCTCTGTGGTCTGTTGTGTGCTTCATATTGTGTTCCCCATGGTCTTATTTTACTCATTTTGTGAATCTTGTTTTGAATTTGTCTGTTATAATATAAGAAGCCTGCACTTGAATCTGTCTGCTCTGAAACAGGAAGTTTATAAAATATAATAATAATATTTTATCTGTGTTTGGACACTGTTCAAAAAATTGCATTCTCATTATCTGAAAATTTCAAGAATGTAAGTTTTTAAATAAGTGTAGTGGTGCAGTGCATCACAGCTCCAGGGTTCCCAGCTCAATCCGGAGCTCGTGTTACTGTCAGAATGGAGTTTCACACTTTCCCTTCGTGTCTGAATAGGTTTCCTCCGGGTTCTCCCAAAAAGACACTATAGGTGATTTGGCTACTTTAATTTGTCCCTAGGTGGGAATGTGTGCATGCATGGTGCTCTATATTAGACTGGTGTCCTATCCAGGGTGTATTCCTGCCTCACACCTAGTGTTCCCGGGAACGCTACTATGACCCTGACCAGGATGAAGCAGTTTTTAAAGAGGCTTATTTTTGCAGTATTGCTACCCTCAAAAATGGCAACTCACTACTCGGCGCAGAGGATTTCTTGGAAGGGTGAGCTTCCAACACTTTTTACTGTTTACACTTAGTTTTAAAATGTGTCTTAGGTGATCTGATCACAAGTGTAAATCTCCAAGACACATTCAATATGCATTCACTCAAACCACTTGCCGAGGGGCGCATTTGACCTCATATCTTCTGTAGTGTAAACGCTAATGCATCCTTCTGCATCCCCGACATGAACATAACAGGAAAATACTTCATTAATGAAGGATGTGGTGGTAGTTCTGCTGACAGCTTGCCAACGCTTGAATAAAATGGAGAGGAGCATAGATCTTGTCCATAGATCTGCACTGGAGTGCAAGTAAATAAAATAATGAAGGTGTGTTGCATGTTTAAAGGTTGTAACATTACCATGTCTGGGGACCTTTGACCTTCTAGTGAAAGTGACATAGTCAGTAATGAAATCTGAACGCAAGCAGTCAGCTGGACACCTTGGAGACGCATGATAGACACACGAGTAAATACCAGTGTGTCTCGACTGTCCACTTCTGACCTGATCTCCCAAGACGCATTTTAAAACCAAGTGCAAACAGGACCAATGGATGAATATGTCATATTGATTGCTGAATAGAGAAGAGCCTACATAGCTTTAGGACTTTGCCAGCTGGAGTGTCAAATCTTTGACATCTCGTATCTCTTCATCTTTAAGGTCTTATCTTATCTAATGCAATTATTATAATATTCCAATATGCTTAAGTAGGAAGTAAACATAGAAAACGGTTTTGATTGATCAAACTCATAAAACTTGTTAGACTTTACACGTATCCAGACAGCAGAAGTGTATATAAAACGTCAGAAATACACCTCAATGAATGACGTAAGTGTAAGTGCGCATGCGCAGGGAGTTTACCACTAAACGAAACTAAAGAAAATCTCGTTTGTTATTCTTTCTGTTTCCCACAAGCGAAACTTCTCACACTCAGGAGACATGGACGCTGAAGAAGAGCTGGCGGTTTGTGGCCACTGGTGAGTGTGAAGCTGATAATTAGGTGTCTGTGTGTGTATATCATTTTTATTTGTAGGATATTATAGTAATGTTTTTGTCCCCAGTGGTTTACAGTAGTTTCTGAAGGCTGACAGTGAACTTCTGTCGTGATTTAAAGAAGGAAGATTGTTGTCGTTAGGCAGGCTGTCTGATTACTGAATTTCACATTCAGTAAACATGAATCAGTTAAACATTTAACAGGTTAACACAATTTGGTCCTGCGTAAACAGATGAGTATTTTGGCAACGCCATTTGTAAAGTGAAATGAAAATGAAAGTGCTGCGGAAAGTTCTGCCTTTACTTCCAAAATAAAATCTAGTCGAATGAAATGAAATCAAATAAATAAAAGAAAGAAATCCAGAACAACTTTAGTACTACTTGGCAACTGTGAAAAAACTAATATACTAATGAAAATAATTAAATAAACGAATGATGAAAATAAATACATAAATAACCTGCAAGATTCAGTTCACATTGGCATGGATGCCAAGTCTCTGGAAAATAAAAATAAACAAATAAAAATAAAAATCACAAGTCGCTAGAAAAGCTTCATTCATTCATTCATTCATTCATATCTCATGTATGACTTTAAAATCCTGTTGTAATAATTTTCTGTATAAGGCTCAAAAGTCTGAAAGAATAATTGTGAGATTAAATATCTAAAGCCTACTAGGCTGTATGTTATGGGGGTTTTTTTGTTTGTTGTTGTTTGTTTTTAAATCAAACTTACAGATTTTGAAGTGAGAAAACTATCAGGACTAATAACATAGTTAAGAATATAAACTATATAATCTACAGCGAATATATTTATCATGACTTATTTATTTGAACTAGGATTAATTAGGTGCTTAACAACTTCACTTTGCAAACTTACACCTTACTAACAGTCGATATCAAGTGAAGTATTTAAATGTTGGAGGTTTTGGAAATGGTGCTGCTGCAGCGCCACCTGCTGGCTGAGACTTCATAAAAGCCAATAAAAGTGTCATTTGCAAAAGACTAGGCATCTGATCATCTGAGCATACTGTATTGTATTGTATATTACATGGTTTAATATACAGATTGAACTGTATTGGAGTTAAAATCTGCGGTTAAAGCAAAACTTTATCCTAAAATGCATTAAAGATTTAAACAATATTGCATGAGCAAGCGCGCAGTACTGCCGAACATCAGGAACAGTTACATTTTGTACACAATACTGCCAAAATATATTGTTTATGTTTGCTCCACAAAGAAGCCACACTCACTTTATAGCAAGCTAGCTAGCTAGTGCACTTTGAATTGTACATACAGTACCTGTTTAAGGTGCTTCCGGTGAAATTGGTGTCCCTTCTTGCGTTTCATCTTCATCTTCATATTTTACATCAAAAGTTATATTTATGAAAACTGTTTTGTTTGCCATATGTGATGCATTGCACCAGTGAGTTACATTCAGTGAGCATTTATTCTGTAAAGAGGCAAAACCCTACCGATTGTTTTTTTCACCGAACAGACCGAGCAACATAAAAGCGATGCAACCAGCTTTGCTTTTCTGTGTGCACTGTTTTCTTCGTGTCATTAAAGAAAAACAATATTATTCCAAAATGCTGTATGTTCATTTTTTTGATTCTCTATCATTTAAGAGTACTTTATAGACAAATCTACATCAGCAAGCCTGTTCATGGAATCTTCTCCATACTAATGAATTGCTTTAGTTAGACATTTCAGTGTTTTGTAGCGTTTGATTTTTGGTGAGACTTTCGTTTTGGAACGACTGTTCTGCAGCTTTAATATTCCCTAAACATCGTTCCACAGCAATAAAGAGGTGGTGAAGACAAACCTTCCCATGCACGAAGCTCACTGCAAGCGTTTCCTGTGTCTCTGCCCCGACTGTGAAGAACAGGTGCCTAAGGATCAGCTCGAAGAACATCGAGAGGAACAGCACTCTCCGGTCACTAACGTGTTCCACTTCAAAAACGATATTCTCTTAGCTTATTTAAATATCTCTGATATATTCTTCTCGTGTCATTTGTAAAATATCCGTTACAGGTCAAATGTAAGAAGTGCAGTATGAAGATGGAAAAATGCAAGCTGGCAGATCATGAAGTAAATGCCTCGTCTTACATTCATGCACTCAGTACAAAGGACAAAGTAAGAAAAAGACGATTCCAAAGGTGTTTCTGTATGTTTATCCGTGTCCCACTTTCAGGCAAACGACTGCACAGAGAGGCTTCAGACTTGCGAGTATTGTCAGCTAGCTCTCCCTTTGAGCAGTCTGAAGGAGCACGTCGTGGCCTGCGGGAGTCGGACAGAGCGCTGTGAGAACTGCAACCAGTACGTCATCCTGAAAGACCAGCTCCACCACACTCAAATCTGCACCTCGAAGGACTTCAGCTTTAAAAGTGAGTCTGTCTTTCTGTTTTTTATTCTGTCTAATGTTTGTGTCAGGGTCAAAGCATACGTCTATCAATAAAAGTTGAGCGACAGTCTGGTTGGTTCTGGTGCATTTTGACCTATTTTTGGGACTTTACATCACACAGGAATATAAGACAGGACCTCACTTCCTGTTTAGAGAAAAAATATTTTATATAGTAGAGTTAAAAAATGACTGTTTATTTTGTTTGTTAGGACAACTGTTTCCATTTATAAGCATGGTTACTTTACTACAGTTGGATTTAATGTTTGTTTTTTTTAAAATATATACTATAAAATTAACAACCTGGGAATTGTACAGTTTCTCGCGTTACGGATTTTAAATTTTTGGCAAAAATGAGTTTGTCATAAATAAATTATTTACCTGCTAGTAAATATATATGAGGGTTTTTTTCATCTCATAAAAAAAAAAAAAAAAAAAAAAAAAAAAATAAAAACCAATTAAATAATAAATTTTAATAAATAAAAAAAAAAAAAAAAAAAAAA
>JAQQZR010000003.1:3204838-3232211 GCA_030068235.1 Notoglanidium macrostoma
GGAAACCCACGCATGCACGGGGAGAACATGCAAACTCCACACAGAAAGGCACCCTGGGTGACCCAGGGATCGAACCCGGGACCTTCTTGCTGTGAGGCGACAGCGCTAACCACCGCACCACCGAGCCGCCAAGTACAAATTTTGTTATAAATATTAATTTTATGAATTCTGCATTATTGAATCGGTACATGACCATTTTAGATTTCCAAACATAATTTTTCAAAAAGAATTGTTTATATTTTTAAAATGTTTGTGTGTCAGTAAAGAAACCAACATATTACAATATGAGACCACTTTTTAGACAAAAAAACAAAAAAGCAACATTACTTTATAGTTTTGATGTACTCAGTAATGTTTTACAACGTAGAAAGCAAAAAAAAAAAAAAAGAAAAACCTACGAAAAAGTGTAGGTGTGTCCACACTTTTGACTGGTAGTGTATATACAGTAGAGAAGGAAATGCATGACTTAACAAGGATAAAAAGTAACAGAATTACATACACTGTGTGGTAGATGTAATTACTCATAAGACTCAATACCTGTTGTAATTTTAAACTTTACCAGTTTTGAGACACTTATATAGGAATGGGATTTACGTCAAGCTGTGTCCGTCTCTATTATTAACTAATCTACTCATTTTAAAGCTAAACGCGGTGTACATTATATACTGCAATGTAGGCGTACTCGTCGCAATAAACATTACTCGTTAGAGCTTTAAATCTTGAACATTACATTCTTCCCATGTAGTCTTGTCCACTAAAAGTCTTAACAGATAATTGAAAATGGGTAATGCAGGTAAAAACGACAGATTGTGGAAAATGAACACAAGGAAAATATAGGTTTTGCTTAAAAACGAGGAACATCATAGTGCAACAGATGTTCAATCATGTAAATCACAACTCAGAGGTGAAGGTTTTAATTGTAAATTTGGTAAATTGTGTGGTTCAAGACAACTTAAGTCAGAATAAAATTCAGATCAACAAATTCTTATTTCAATCTATAAACTAAATCCTTTAACATGTTGCCATGTAGTTAACCCTAAATCTGCACCCTGAAGCCCTTCCCCTGTGAGACGTCCGTCCCTGAGCGGTTAAGTGATCCCAGACCTGACCACATGTTGAGAAAATGCCGAGATGCGCTTTTTTTTCATTGTATACTCTGCAAAGCCGCAAAAAGTCCAGCAGCGTAGTCCTCCTCTCTGCCTCCATGTGCGATGCTGAATAACGCAGGAGTCAGCATAAGCTAAAAAACTGTCCGCTTTACAAAATCTAACTTCAAAACGTTGTGACCTCGTGCTGAGGTCATTACATGCTACTTTTTTTTCATTTAGTTCTGTTTGAATGGGAAGAGAGGAAGTGGTCTTGGTACTTTTTCATGAATCACCGTTGTCTTTAGGGATAATGGTGACGATGATGCACCTTTTACCGTAACCACACCGTGTACAGTTTCAATGGAGTCACTTGTACAACTTGCCTTTAAGCCTTTGATTTAATATTATTTTGTTTATCTAAAAGCATAGTTCTGTAACTTCACTGAGATTAATTTATAGTTATGACACTGAGGAATGTAAATCTGCAAGTTTAAAGGGTTCATTTCACATATAGACAACAATTGCAGTGTTTTGTAGCTGAAACGCTTTCTTTGTTACTGCTATTTCTATGTATTAATCCCTGACTTCACTCACCCCGGATTAGTGATACAACAGCAACGCTTACTCAAAGCAGCGTGGTGATGCATCATAGTCATGAGGCGCAGTTCCGTCTGGAAATGTTACTAATGGACGTGAAGATGGCATCATGATCAGTCTCTAAGGAACTAGTGTCTAAATTAAGCAGAAGCGTATTCACAGACGATCAGATTTCTGTTTTATTTCAGCTTCAGGTATCTAAGAAATAAAACACTTAGTGCTGTTACAGGAAGATAATCAACTACAGAGCACGTGTGATGAAAAACTGCACATCCTGAAGTGTTTTATTCCTCTTCTACTTCTTAGAACATGTCATACTTTTTATCTGTTTATAGTTACATTTAAAGGGGCCAGCTCACCATTCCCAGAATCCAATTCTTAGTTTTTGTTTAGCAGATAACTGCATGGATCGGTCAAAAGAATTGAAAATCGAAATACCGTACCTTCATTTTCACGTTACAGTTCATGATCTATGGCCTAAGATGTCGCTGCATTGTTGCATTCTTTTTCTTTTTTTTCAAATGTAACACATAGGAATATCGATGCCATCAAAAATGGTAACTCGCTGCTTAGTGCAGAGGCTTCTGGGAAGAGTGAGCCAGCCCTTTTAAAGGTCCACTATGTAGGATTTTGAGGGTATCTATTAGCAGTATGAATATCATAATATACTTATGGAATTCATAAGTATGTTTTCATTAGTGTATAATTACCTGTAACTATGAATCATTGTGTTTTTGTAAGCTTAGAATGAGTCCTTTATATCTACATATGGAGCGGGTCCACCTCTACAGAGTCGCCATGTTGTACAACTACAGTAGCCCAGAACGGACAAACCTCATGAGAGCACCTTCAGCATTTTGCGTTTTTACAAGTGGCAGTGTGAATCCGTAAGGAAGCACCAGAAGGACTAAGAAGAACGAAGACAAGGATGCAGAAAGTAGAGGAATCAGTGTTTGCTGGTGCTGGGTAACAAATTTGAGAACCCAAATCTTTAAAAATTTAGGATCATTCTTATTAAGCAGTGAAAAGCAAGCGAGTGAATGTAAGTACGTGGAAGTACGCTACAGGCACCTGATGGCCACCGTACGCTCTAATATACACTTGGAAAGGGAGGGGTAAGGGACGGGCGTTCAGGTGGTTGAATCCGACATAGTGGACCTTTAATGTTTTGGAACTCCAGCAAGACAAGATAATTCCTGTTATTTATTATGTTGTAGCAGCAATGTCCTCCGACCTGAAAATTTCCTAGTTTAAAGTTGCTTAAAAGTTGACACTGGAGACTCCTTTCATATATGTTAAAATAGATAAACAAATTTAAAAAAAGACTCCTGAATGATGCAACAGAAAATCGTTCGAATTCCAACCATGACGGCCACAAGCTAAGGGCACTTATTTGGCTATTCTGTCTGGTGGGAGGGGCATACTCTCTCCCCTGTCAATCACAAAGACACTAGCCAATCACAGGCATCTGTGAGCTCATGTATGCAGAAGAGGGTAGATAGCGCTTTCCTCTGAGTCTGTGTTCAAAGTTTTTTGTACAAACCAGATAATTTTTGTATATTTTGTCTGTATATGTCCCTTCAGGGCAGTGGTCACCAACCCTGCTCCGGGAGCTCTACCTTCCTGCAGGTTTCATCTCCAGCGAAAATCCAACACACCTCTTTTAGTTGATCAAGAACTTCTTAAGGCATGTTTAGATGGTCCATGTGGACATGATTATGGTTGGAGCTAAAGTCTGCAGGGAGGTAGATCTCCACGAGCCGTGTTGGTGAGCACTGCTTTAGTGGCTCCACACCATATCGATGATAATAAATGTATTTTTTAATCTGTTTATGTGTCAATAAGCGATATCGCTTTGCAGCTGCACCACTGTCAGAGCTGCCGTTATAGAAAATTAATCACCACCTTCTGACTAATATGGTATAAATAAATAACACAGTATGGTTTCTTCTAAATTCAAATAAATTATAATTATGTACAGGACTCATGTTTTGCTAGAAATCTGAAATCATTCCGTAAAGTTCAATGATGTAATTTGTGCTATTGTCAGAGCATTTTTGATAAACCACAGCAGTGCTGCTGCCTGCACTTTTCACAGCGGCAGGAAGTGCCTAGGGTACTTTTACATGAATCATGACCTGTTTGTGCCACAGAGGTGGGAGAGCGCTCAGGTCAATATAAAGGCTCTGTGTTTCAGTTGCAGTCAATCACAGAGGCACACGGTGCAGTAAAGATGGAGCTCTTAGCTGTTGCTGTACTGTTAGTGACAGTGGGACAGTTGTTTACGAAACCTGTTCCTGTAAACAAGACCGAGAATTGGCTGTTAGCAGAGGTGAGGGAAACATTTTCGATTTTGGTATTTGTTCTTTCAGTCAGTGCAGAAATATCTGGGCAAGTGAAAATATCTTTTAAATAATTATTTAAAAAATGCTTTTTTTGTAAGGCTTTTAAGTCTTAGTGATGGAAGGAGGCTAACTGATATTTAATGGTAAATTGTTCCAGACACAGAAATACATGAACGTTTCACTCTAGACGTGTTTTTATTAATTTGAGGATTGAATTTGTCTTGGCAGATCATTTTTTACTTCTAGAAATAAATTTTTAAACATGAAGCACAATTTCAAGCTTGAAATAACATCTAGATACCTAGAAATAGGGTTAATATTCTGCCATAATTAGAAATGTTGCCTAAATTTGTCTATTTTCAATTAAATATTTGTCAGGTGAATAATAGGAAAAAGAAAAGGACCTTTTTTTAGTGCAGCTGTTTGCATTGTATATTTCTGTGGTTACTGGAAATTCCTTTTTTTTTTCACTACATTCTTGCTTCTTTTTTTTTTTATTATTATTTCAATTTTATTTACTATTTATAATGTTTTAAAATTATACCTTATTTTATTACACATTCTTACATTCTATTTTATTCCTTTACTTTCTGTCTTGTTTATCATTTATATGACATCTGCAATGCACTTTGTTACATTTTAAATGTAGGAAAATATGCTATTAAATTGTATTATCAATAATGTAAAACTATCTAAAGGTTTTAGGTGGCTATATCTAAACACATCACTTTCCTCTATTTGTGTTTAGCGATATATCAGACGGTACTACGGCATGCAACCCGGTCTGCTGGGAAGATCCAAGTCTTCAGGTATGATGACTGAGAAGATCCGTGCCATGCAGTCTTTCTTCAAGCTGGAGGTCACTGGGAATCTGGACGACAAAACTCTGGAGTTCATGAAGAAGGCCAGATGTGGTGTGCCAGATGTAGCAGAGTACAATCTGTTTCCCAGAAAGCCCAAATGGCAAAACACCCTTGTGACATTCAGGTCAGTCTGTTTTTTTGGTAAATTTGTGTTGTTTTGCTGTTATGCTTATGAATTTTTTTTTTTAAACTCTTACCCATTATTGTACAGGATAACAAACTATACTCCTGATCTGGACAAGAAGGATGTGGATGAAGCCATTCATAATGCCCTGAATGCCTGGAGTAAGGTGACTCCTCTGAAGTTCAAGAGGCTGCATGAAGGAACCGCAGACATCATGATCAGCTTCGGGAAACTCGGTAGACTCACTTCACAAGGATTCAGTTCATCACAGAAATGTTATAACATTCTCAAACCTGTTGTCATTTGTCATCTGGGTGTGCTTTAAATGACAGAACATGGAGATCACAACCCCTTCGATGGCCCTGAGGGACTCCTCGCCCACGCTTACCCACCAGGAATAGGCATCGGTGGAGACACACACTTCGACGAGGATGAAACGTGGACAAAAGACTCACATGGTAATGTACAATGCTGAAATAACTAATAATAGTTGCTATGTTAAAACATGAGTCCACAACCTAAAACCTATTTTTTTCCCATTAGCTTTCTTACTTTTTATCTATGCTAAATTCCACAGTTATACCACAGCACGGCTGAATTCTTGTTTCTAATTGGTCAGAAGATGTTGACTAATTTTCGGTAACATTAGCGCTAACAGAAGTTCGGGCTGAAAGGCAAATCACAGGTCTAGATTAATGCATTCATTCTAATATGCTATTGTTTCTATAGTAACAGAGCTCATTCGCAGAGACTTGTATAGCAGACACTCCACATAATCTATAAAGACCAATAACAAATGGATTTAAAAAAAAGATGTTATTTAAGGATGAAACAGTTTGTAAAGGTGAGTTTCCAGTAAAATGGATGTTCCACAACTATAAATGCCACTATAAACATGTTGTTATAAACTCAATAAAATGTTGTAATCGTAGATAAATTGCTGTGGTGTAAGAGGAAAAAGATATTTCAGAATGTTCTCTCAGTGAAAAATAGTCATCTTTGGGGTGATATCAGGAACTCGACTTCCACCACACCACACTGTTGGTGATTATGGTTCTATTATGTTCCTAAAAACAATATCTTGGCAAGTGGAAACAGCTAACTTTTTTCCTGAACAATATAGTTCTATGACTGTTTGGTTCTAAAAAGGCTAAAAGATGTTGTGAGAACATTTTATATAACAGTTAGTTCCGGTCCACTAATGTGATCGGTCAAGCAGCATTCCAAGAAAGTCTATATGTCCCATAACCGCACTGGGATGTTTCGCTGTGTCTATATCACGCCATTTGTCTGTGTTCACAATATAAAATTCCACTACCTAGTTCAAAACAGTTACTACAGTAGTGTTAGCGACATCATCAACGGACAAAACAAACGATACATGTTTCTTATATAAAACTTATGACTTAAATTTTGAAAGCTAATTTCACTGAAAGCACCTTTAACTGGAATGTACACATGAATGTGAGTGAGTAAAATGAGTGTAGCTTCTTTGGGTCTATTTCCGCTTGCAGGCAAAAATAAACAAAACATTTGGCCATATTCATTTCTTGTTTACTTTGTCATACTGTTCACTGGCAGTCATGCTGTTATATTGAATATGGCTGGGATTACCTATGGCTGAATCACAGCCGTGCTGTTTTTCAGTATAACCACACGCTTGCTTGTGCAATAACAGCATTGGTATATTTAACCATATCACCCCGCTTGTCTGTGTTCATGATTATAGCAACACATGCAAATTTTTACCACACTTACTATGGGATGCCAGTGAGTCTGTGCATTGGTATGGTAACATGCAGCACTTTATTTTTCATTGGCAGAGAAATAATAAACAAAATATCACACTCAGAATTCTGTGGTTATACTGAATATCATCATGACTGTGATTCAGCCACGGTTAATCATAGCCACGCTGAAATTCACTACAACAGCACTCTTGCTCATACAGTATTGCTTAATACAACATTTAAATACATTCACTGCCAAACTTTTTGCTTCCATAACATTTTTGTCCATCTGGGAAAACTGTATGTAATAACAATGTGGAGAATGCAGTGTAAAATATATTGAAAGGAAAATATATATTTTTTTGAGGACTTTTGAATGGTACGGTACTATGATACGTGGTGATATGGTGGTGCAGTGGGTAATGTTGCTGCTCAAATTATGAGTCTGTGATTACTTTTGAATGTTCTCTTCCCACAAACATACTAGTAAGTGTATTGGCTATGCTGATTTGCCTCTATGTGTGAATGAGTGTGTGAATATGTGTACATGGTGCACTGCAATGGATTGGTATCCCATTCAGAATGCTCGTAGTATAGCCTCCGGATCCGCTGCAGTAGTATAAAGTTGAATAAATGAATGAAGAGATCTACTGTGACAAAAAAAAGATGCATTTAAATAAGAAGTGTTAATGAGTTCCTCTGATTTCTTTTGCAGCGTATAACCTGTACTTAGTTGCGGCTCATGAATTCGGTCATGCTCTCGGCATGGGTCATTCTAATGATCCTGGCTCGCTGATGTACCCGGTTTACTCGTACACCCGTGAGTTCCCTCTGTCCGAAGATGACATCAAAGGCATACAAGAGCTCTATGGTAAATACAGGAGACTGGTGGCTACAAGACAACAAATTTAACGATATGCAATAAGCATTTCTTTTGATTTTTATTGCATGGCAATACAGTTATAACCATTTTTGTGTTTCTGGCTGATTCACAGGCCCCAACCCAGATCATGGGAAAGTTAAGCCCAGACCCGAGGCTCCAAATAAATGTGACCCTGAGTTAAGCATCGATGCCGTGACAGAACTCCGTGGAGAGACGCTCATTTTCAAAGACAGGTGCTTAACAGTGAAGATTATTTTCAGCGATTCTGACTCACTCCAACCAATGATGTCATCATTGCATCATTAGTTTTTAACTCTAAATTTAAATGTGTTTCTATTCCACTTGGCAGATATTTCTGGCGTGTGCATCCACAGTTCACTGAACCTCAACTCACTCTGATTCAATCCACATGGCCTCAACTCCCAAAGAAAGTAAACGCAGCTTATGAAAACCCAGAGAAAGACATCGTCATCATATTCAGTGGTTTGTGTTTCTTCCACATAATATATTTCATATGTTGCCACTGTTCATGAAAAAAAAAAAATTATAATTACAATAAATAATATTTGCACCCTGGTAAAAATCTTGTTGGACAAACACTTCAGCTATTTTCACTGTAAAACACCAAAAAATAAAAGAGCACACTTCAAAGAATTTATTTAGCACCCTTAGCTGAGTGAGCCAGCTATCTAAACATAGCACTGTACTGCCTAACTAGAAAAAGTTACACTAATATACATTATGTAATTAAAACCAAACATTGCAATCTAGCTAACATTGTTCTAGATATAGTATGCTAGCTAACATTAAGCTAACTGTCATGTAAGCCATGTTTGATAATAAGCTAGTAAATATTAGGCAAACTTATGTCATTTAAACCATAACCAAGACTAGCCAGTTAGTCAGCTAACATTAGGCTATGTCCACTAGCACACCAGTAAGCATTATGCTAACTATTATGCAATTAAAGTCATTAGCCAGGTTCGTTAGCAAAGCTAGCTAACATTAAGCTAATTATTTTGAAATTAAAATCATTAGCCAGCCTCCCTAGTAAGATATCTAACACTGGACTAGCCATTATTCCGAGTTTACTAGTACCCATGTTTGATAGCAAGCGAGATAACTTTAGGCTAAGTTCACTATCTAGCTAGCTAGCTAGAAAAATGCAAGCTATTATAAAAAAAGACAATGGTCTATGGGCAAGTTAGCTAATGTGTCTCAAACTATCATGTGATTATGACCAGGCACTAGCTGACATTGGGGAAACTATTTTATAATTAAAACCATTATCCAGGTTCATTAGCAACTTAGCTAAGCAAAAGACTAGCTATTGTTTTGCATAATAGTGGGCAAGTTGCTATCAAGTGTCAGCCTTCATACTCCCAGATTAGGTGATGAAGGGAGAAAGAGATACAACTGGCCTCTGTCTTGTAATTACTCACTGTAGTATTAGTATTATAAGTGTTATATGTAGTATAATAACTATGTACATTATAGTATTATTAATAGTATTGTTATACTCATATTTGTTAAATTTTTCAAGGTATCCGGATGTGGGCCCTTAACGGTTACAGTCTGGTGCCAGGCTACCCAAAATACATCCACAAACTGGGACTTCCTAAATCCATCCGCAAAATAGATGCTGCGGTTCACATTTATGACACGGGCAAGACTCTGCTCTTCACTGACGAGGAGTACTGGAGGTAAACTATATTTCTTATCTCACATTTCTAGCACACCAAGGCGATATTAAACTCAGAACACCATGTGTGCGGAATTTGAAGCTCACTGACCTCGATTTCATCCACAGTTACAATGAACAAAGAGGCACCATGGACAGTGGATACCCCAGATCCATAAAGGACGACTTTCCTGGGATGCGGGAAAGAGACGGGGACGAGGTGGACGAGGTGGATGCTGCCACCTACAAAAATGGTAAGGGCGACTTTTTCATGCTATGCACACAGTGGCTCATATTCAGTAGTTTGTTTGGTATGAGAAATGAAATAAGACACAATGGGGTGTGCAGTTAAAGGTAAATAATCAATGACGGGGTAATGAAAGTGAGTTACTGTTACCAAGTGGATTATTTTCCTATAACAGGACGTCCTGGCGTGTTCTATTCCTCTTATACCAAGTGAATGATTACAATCTAAAATGTATTTAAAAATGTAACATCATAATTTTTCACATTTTTTCTTTACATTTTAATTGGAGGACTCAGTCCTTGGTATCACTTCCTGCTTTTTTGTCATCATTTTTAAAATAGAACAAGAAGAACAAAAAAAAAAAAGAGAACACATCTTGCCATTTTACACTCCAATCAAGAATAACTATCATTTTTATCTCTGTGTTTCATTTTAAACAGGATACTTGTACTTGTACCATGAGAACCTGCAGTACGAGTACAGCTACAATAGACGGAAAGTTGCACGCGTCATGAGAGCCAACGAGCTGCTGAACTGCTGAGCCCTTACAGTGTGCATGTCTCTTAAAACATTTTCTTTATTACTTACTTTATAAAACAATGTGTGATGGTTAATTTTTTATTTATGAATTTGCAACTACTGAGCTGGTTCAGTAAAAACAATTCTGATTATTTATGCATGTATTTATAGTTTGGTGAAATTATACCTAAGGGCAGTGTTTATAAGGCTACATAACACCTACATAATCCCTTTATGGCAAGTGCCAGGTGCCATAAAGCCCTCTTTTCACTTGACTCTGATGTGTTGTGTCAGTTTGACATCATAATTGACAAAAGCACTATTTTTAACAATTTTATTCCCAATAAAGGGCTTATTCCAACAGGTGTCAAGGAGTAAAGACCTGTTTTGTCAATTTAGATGTCACCTAACTCAGGTGTTATGTCAAGTTGACATCATAATTGACAAAAGAAGTATGATTCTTGACATAAACCTATATAGATCTTATTCCAGATATATGTTTATTTTAAAAGGCGTCAGGTATCATAAGTCCTCTTTCAGTTCTCAATTATAATGTCATCTGATTCATGTTTAATGTGAAGCTGGCATCATATCTGATAAATTAGGTATTTATGACAACCTACATAGATCTTATTCCATATAAAGGATTATTCCAACAGGAATGTGGTCTTATAAAGTCTTAGGTCATTCTAACAGGTTTCAGATCAAGTCATGAAGTCAGTCATGATGTCAAGTTGACATAACACCTGAGTCGAGTCACTTCATAACCCACAATCCTCTATCTATGTTGTTTTATGTCAATTTTCAAAAAGACTTCTTCTGACACAACATCTGAGTCAAGTGACATAGAATTCTGATGAAATAAGAGTGTGTTATGACCAACAAGGGCCACGAACAGGACACATTATCTTTAACACCATTCCCTTAATAACATTAAAAACATTATTTGCTAGCTTATGTCACATTTTCACCATGTGACTAATATAGAATTACACTGAGCCACAAAGCCAGTCGTCGTTATGCGCTCCGAATCAGCTCAGAAAGTGACATAGCACAACGTCAACGAAAATCTATGTTGTAGAGGGCATAATAGCAATCTTTATAACTGTCGTTTGAACTAAGCCTTTATAAAGAGGGTTCATGTAGCCTTCTGAACACTACCGCAAAGTAAAGTTTTACATACAGTTTCATGAGCCTGGAAACATGTTGAATAATTAAAATTGTGAAACGCCTTTTCTCTAAATCTGATGTTGACGTAACAGTGAAATAAAGTGTTCTGTGTTGACTCACAGGCAGCGAGTATTTAATGCCTTATTTATTAGTAAATAAGGAAGTTTGAAAATTCAAATAAAGTCTTACATAAATATTTTTTTGTCTTTTGTCTTTGTGCTTTTTCTCTTCAATTGTGCAGTTTTTGCATTTGCATTCAGTTATTTTACTGATACTTTAATCCAGAGTGACTTACAACTGAAGAAGGATGCATTCCAAACATAGTATAACAATGGAGATTTTTTTAAACTCGTCCTGTGCTAGTTTGAAAACATTTCAGTGTGGACTGCCAGAAACGTATAGTTTTGGAAATGATGACACAGACACACACGTTCGCTTCCTGATGTATCCTTCCCTGATTCGTCATGCTAATATCATGACCCTGTCCTGGAAGTAAACAAACATCATCAGCCTCAACTACCAGTGGTGTACACAGCATGGGTAACGAATTACAAGCATTGCTGACCTTGTTGTCTTTGCTAGCAGCTATTGTGCATTTAAACGCTTTATTTTATAATGCTACAACTGCCTACATGTGCAGGAGGCGAGGTATTATTCGAGTGATCAGCAACTAAGCAAGCAACTTCAGAGTAGACAATCTGCTTCCTGTTAATACCGTCACACACATGCCCAGCATACGTGAATGGTCATGTGATATGTGTTTACATGCACGTTACTGAAGAGATAAAAAAAAATTACTTTAAAAGCTACTGTATATGTTTTTCTACGTTCAATAATGGCATGTTGGCAAAAACATTTGGGAATCATAATTATATGTAGCTTTGGGTTATGTTTAGTTTAGTTTGGAAAGTGTTTAAGCTGTTCTTTTTCATTCTTTGGAGATGAAATATTTATTTACTGTAAGTTGCATTTGCCAGTGTGACTCTACAATGACACAACATATCCTTATTTCCAGAAACTACACTAAGCTCACATCCCAAACCTCACTTGGCAGCTCCAGGCTTGAAACCTACACACGCACACTGAGCCAAGACAACCACAAAGATTTGCATATTTGTGTATGACGTGTCTTAGAAGCTGATTTTCTTTTATCACTACAAATCTGGAACCTCAAGACCATTGCATTATTTACTAGGCTTATTATATCTGAGTAGGTTTGTCTTTAAAGCATATCGAATAAAACTCATTTCAACATCTTAACATCGATGGGAGGAATGTGTTCTAAAAGCTCTCTGTTTTGCAAGGAAAATGAAACTGACAGACAAAGTCACACACATCAGGTCAGAAAAGGGTTTTTTTTGTCCTCCTTTGTTATGTTATTTTTGTTCTTGGTTTTATCCAGGCCAAAATTTCATGAGTCTTGTGCCAACACTTGACTCGTACAACACAAGTCAGTCGCCTTGTCTACGTATATACCGTATGCTGTATATAATGACTAAAAAACATTATGGCCATGTTTAACTTCCATACCTATAACTTTATTTGACTTTTGGATCAAACACAATAATACTGGAGCTGTGTCCTGTAGGATTTGTCACTAGTCTGGTCTGGCCATCTTGACTCAGGCTTCCAAGCGGGAGAAATAACGCTTGAGCTAAAGCTTAATAAGGAAATGGGAATTGCCCAAGAGGAAACTGGGAGGCAAAATCAGTGACAGCATGATAAAAACAGTATTGGTGTTATTTTATTTATGTCCAGGGGGATTTTTTAGCTCTTGTCCTACATTTTCCACAGAGATAAGCATAAACAAAATACAGCATCATGCCATTGTTTCTAGCAGCGGGATTTCATCGAGTTTTCCTTAGTGATAAGACATTTCATCATTCCAACAAGGTCTGTTTTTATTCAATGAAGAATTTTATGTAGGGTGAGTTTACTGTTTACACTACAGTTTAGCACCATTTCCTGAGTTCTTGACTTAGTTCTTGACTTAGCAGTTAATTTAGTCGAAAGTTTAGTAAGATTTTGTGCATTTGTGTAACTTAAGCCAGTATTATTGGCCTTTTCTCGTCTTCCTCTCTGACAGGAGTGGAATCCGATAACATCTTCTGTTGTCGTGTGTTGTGTGTTCAATGTTTTGTGCATTTTGAGATGCTTTTCTGCTCACCACGTTTGTAAAGAGTGGTTAACTATAGCCAAAGCTTGGAGCCAGAGCTGTAGAACCATGAAGCCAGAGCATGGGCAGTAGATACAGGACAGACAGTGGGTCCGCATTTCTCGACACTGTACGTGAGCATGCATGCTAATATTACCTGAATTGCAACTTAAGATGGTGCATTGGCTAACTCAAAGTGGCAAGTACAGTGTTATCCATTAATATCCAAAATACTAAACTGTAGTCATATCATTTTAGCAGGTATATCCATTTTCTTCATTGTTAGGAAAATATTTTAAAGCTTTGAATCATGACTGACTGAGGTACCATTTGGTAGCTAGCTGACTATCCATCATTTTACCCATTATTTTAACTATAATTATCCATCATTTTAAGTCAAATAAGTATAAATAGCTAATGTCATGTACCAGTTGAAATGATGAACAGCAGTCAACATTTGCACTCAACACAACCTATTTTTTGATAGTAGTATGTTACCTATCTGAATGAAGAAGTACATTCTTAATTCTCTGCATGTTCTGCTGGTGGAGTTCATTTAAAAACGAGATAATGGCTAAATTTTCCAGGATATAATGTGTGTTTGCTAAGATCATACAGTAAATCGTAAATTATTACGTGTTTGTCTGAACTGGTGAAAACAACAGGACGATTCCTGAAAATAATTTCACTAATTGTTAATAATGACTAACACTAACTGGCAGAGGAAGGGGTAGGGTTCAAAATTGTACTACAGACAGCCAATAGAGGGCCACAGAGACATTTTGGCTTCAGTTTTAGATTCCTGTTACAATGCGCACCCATATATACGATCATTGTACACAGAGATGTTCTTAAAAAGGAGACATAGCAATGCAAGCTGTTTTACCATTGATGAAAAACATAAAGGCTAGCTAGCTTTAGCTTGAGTCACGTGTATCAGTGTGAGCCAATGGTATCAGTTCTCCAACATCACCCAACACGTTTACAACAGTTATTCCTGTGGTACAGCAGAACACACTTACACAGACTGATACAGCAGTACTTAGAACATATCTAGCTAGCTTATAGGTTGGTTGATGTCAGAATCAAATTGAAGAACTGTCACTTAATGAAGTATAAAGTACACTAAATGTTTTTGTTTATTAGGCTATAATTTTGTGCATGTGTGGTAGGCTAAACGATAGAGTTGCCGTAAATCTGTTGTAACACCTCCAGCTGTCACTTGTCTCACAAAACGATTATTCTGTCATTGTATATATTAGCAGGTGGCATAATAATTGGCTAGTTTATGGCTAAGATGTTAAAGATCATCACAGAGGTAGTCTAATTGTTATGAAACTGATTGTTTTCCCAAAATAGGTGTTTGTTAAGGGAACTGAGCCACTTCTCCCATAAGATTCCATTGAGAATTGAACTTTATACGGTCCTTTCCAAAATGGCGGACGTGTCGACGCGTCGCTTTGGCGAGCTACTCGGCCAATATGGCGTCTTCCGATTGTTGGTTAATTCGAATAGCCGTCAGGCGTCAGTAGAGATTCGCGTGTTACAGAATCACACACACGAAGAAAACAACTTCCGGTGCTTCGGTTGTTTCGTTTTCATTAACCGTCACTCCGATTGTTTGCTGTTAATTCCTCTTTTTTTCACGAATATAGATGATTGTTGACGGGCTTTCTGTTTTTTAGGTAAATATTACGCTCAAATATCTACAACCAGGTCGTTTATTATCAGGAATAACTTTACAGACCGGTGGATTTTAGCTAGGCTTGTAAACACCGTTTATGGCTGCATCCTAAATAGTCTCTTAATGAATATGAAGGGCACTACGGCGCGCGCGGAATCCATTATTTCACACCCTATGTAGTCCACTCAGATAGGGAATAAAGGGTTGTTTGGGATTCAGCCATGACCAGACGGCATAAACGTGTTTGTATGAGTTTATTAACAAAAACTATTAATAACAGGTGGTGAATCTGATTTTAATTTAAATACTGAAGCTTATCTCTAACTATAACTAGCTGTTTATTCCGACTTTTAATTAAAAAAGGATGAATAATAGTTGAAATAGGTACTGAAACTGAACGCCACTTTTAGGTTTTTTTTATTTTTTATTTTTTTAACAAATGTAAAGTTTTAGTTTTTCTTTAAAAATAAATGTACCTCTTAGCCAAAGTGAACGATTTGACTACGGCTCGAAAATTCACCAGGATTTTGGCCTTTGTGTGTCACTAATCTTATATCATTTGTGTTTTTGTATCTGTGTGAATGATGTACTGGAGAGAAATTGCTTGTGTATAAACAGCATCACTGTGTGAGAACAATGTTTTTCCTCTTTATTATTTCTAATGCCTCTTTTACTGGTTTTACAGTAAAAATTTACAGCAAACATCACGGTTCACTTTTGTCTTAAGCATGTCTCACGAAACGCTCTCATTCTTTCCAGATGCCTAATGTTAATCCAGCTGGATCTTCTCTTCCACCTGTGAGTGGAAGTGTCGAAGATCCACAGCAGCTCGACCACGCTGAACCAGTGAGCTACAGCAGGAATCTTCCAGAGGACGCGCCTGAGCCTGGACTTTCTGTTCAGCAGGGTGTGTTGGACCATGTGGAGGTGAATCACTGCCCAGAGCAGCTTAATGCAACTGAAGAGAAAACCTCGGGAGATGATGACACAGCGTGCACTCAATCGAGAAACAGAGTAGATGTCATTAAAGAGATCAGCATCAGCAGCACTGCTTTTATCGGCCCAGCATGTCGACCGCAGCCTGTGATAGAGGACGAACTGAGCGAGTTTTATAAAGAGCTAGCACAAATCGACCAGCCCCAGACTGGAGAAGGGAATAGTGAGCGTGTCTCTCAGTCATACGCTCCATCAGATACTGTAGATGGGAATATTGAGCGTGTATCACAGTCGTGCCCAGTTGTAAAAGAGAAGGGGAATAACCACAGGAATGCCCACAGGCCTTATCCAGCTATGTGGCCACAAACAGACGACAGGAACACGCAACAATGGAGACCTCAGTCTCATTGGTCAAACCCAAACAGCTATCAAAATCAGTGGCACGTTCCTCCACCGAATGTTCGCTTCTATCCTCCGCCTCGACCCAGGAATCCCACGCCCCTGCCGTACTCCCAGCCTCAGGGATACCAGTACAGTCATACAGGCTTCTGGCTCGGTCCCGATGTCAGGCTCGATTCATCTCCCAGCCCTGCTTCATACGGGCCCCATGAAGTGTTAGAAAGACGACAGTATGAGGAGCAGGAATATCAGGAGTATCAGGACGTGAACCAACACGAGTATAGTGGCGGTCCATCCTTGGTGTTGATTTTGATGAGAGGAGTCCCAGGTTCCGGGAAATCAACTCTAGCCAGGTGAGTTTTGTATGCGCAGGTGAATCTATTAACCATAAACTCGTTTTATCAACATCACACTGGTTTCAGTTTGGTTACCGGTTTCCGGCATTACCTACAATGCCTTAGCGATGCAGTGGGATATTAGCTGCGTTCGGCTAAAGCTCATAACTCCGAATTTCCAACCTCTGATTAGGAAAAACCAAAAAACAAATGGTCCCTCAGCTAGGAATTCCTACAGGTCTCCTCAACCCGTGTGTTTAGCAAATGACGTCAAAACCAAACATGGCCAGTCACAGCATCCACATTAAACAAAATAGCGCTTTAAAAAAAATAATAATAATAAATGATACTGTATATACATTAGATTAATCAAAAATACAAATATAACACTGACTGTAAAGTTTGAGAAGGTAAATCATCATGTCATCAGTCATCATGGTTAGATTGTTGCTAACAAAAGATGAACATGGAGGCGTCTGTGATTTTCCACACTTTGTATCTCAAATGCGTTGAGTTAAGATGAACACAGCGTAAACCCTCGCTTCATCCCTGCCTCGGGAGAGAGATGCAGCGGCACTTTAGTCCTTGAGTCTGTTCGATATCTATGTTTCGGCTGCAATGACACTGAAGGTTGTGCATTTCTCAGGGAAATATCGTCCAGCGGTCCGAGTGGACTGATCCTCAGCACGGATGATTACTTCTACCGTAAGAACGGCTACCATTTTGAGCCCGCTCTGCTTGGAGATGCACACGACTGGAATCAAAACAGAGGTACATCAGTCCTGTGAAATTCTAGACTAAACACCTGTCGAGAGTAACGTGTGTGTAACATTGTTTGTTTGATTATAGCTAAGAAAGCCATGCAGGATGGGCAAACCCCGGTTATTATCGACAATACTAACGTTCAGGCCTGGGAAATGAAGCCGTACGTGACGGTGGTAAGTTACGTCGATGTGAATACAGCTTTTATAGAGCGCGTCTGTGTCTGCCGCGTCAGTTCTTTGCACTTTCTCTGATCAGTATTATTTCTTTCATCCTTTTATCATGTTTCAGGCTTTAGACATGGGGTATAGAGTGGAGTTTGTTGAGCCTGACACCAGCTGGAAATGCGATCCTGTTGAGTTAGAGAAGTAAGTCTGCTCACGGTGTGGATGTTCTAGGCATTTAATCAGCGTGCGGTGTTCAGCTTCCCTGTTTAATCCTAAACCCGGGTTAAGGGCTCGTTAGACCTCATCAGAACCCAAATGAGCTGCTATGATGTTTTAGTTCGGTAAAATGATCAGACAAGACGACGGGGCTTTAAACAGCGAGGCGTGATTTTTTTGGTTTGTTTTCAAATAATATGGAAAACCTGTTGCTGTTTCTGCAAAATCACATCATCTAAAGGATTTTTTTTTTTTTATTCCAGTCTTTTGAGATTTTTCTCAGAGATTAGTTAAAGACATTAAGGTTTTATGACTCCTCTATTATGACCGTTTAGCTCCTCTGAGGCCCCAAACACTGATGCTGTATAAACAGCTCCGCTGTGTCGACCGACCCGCCTATTAACCTAGGAATAAAGCACTTGGGGACATGCTGTCATAGGGAAATTATCAGTGGTGTAATGAGTAGTGTGAGCGGAATTAGGGTTGCCACTCTGAAGTTAGTTATATTTTCCTGTAATAGTACATCCTGGAGTGTTTTATTCCACTTACACCTCAGCAGTATGCTGAATTTTAACTATTACCTTTTTTATTTATTAAAGAATGACACAAATTTGTACTTTGTAACACACTCACACCACCCCTTCATTGATTTGTTTTCTTGTTACAGCATAGCCCAAAGTGTTTTAGTAGCTACAGTGTTTATTTTATGCTACAGTGTTCATGTTACCATGTTGTACACTAACATGTTTATTTTACTTTACCGTTTTTATTTCAAGTTAGTGTGTTCATTTTATGCTACAGTGTTCATTTCACACTACTGTTTCTTTCACTACGGTGTTTATTTTACATTACATTGTTTGTTTTACACAACACTATTATCTTTATTTCACACTACAGTGTTTATTTCACACTACAGTATTATCTTTATTTCACACTACAGTGTTTATTTCACACTACAGTATTATCTTTATTTTACACTACAGTGTTTATTTTACACAACACTATTATCTTTATTTCACACTACAGTGTTTATTTCACACTACAGTATTTTTCAAACTACAGTGTTTATTTTACCCAACACTATTATCTTTATTAAACACCACTGTGTTTATTTCACACTACAGTGTTTATTTTACCCAACACTATTATCTTTAGTATACACGACTGTTTATTTCACAATACCATGTTTATTTTACACTACAGTGTTTATTTTACACTACTGTGTTTATTTTATGCTACCATGTTTGTTTTGCATGTCAAAGTTTATTTTACACTACAGTGTTTGTGTTACACTACAGTATATTAGTATTCTTGCTCATTTTTATTCTATAATCTTTGTAAACTTCATTTGTGTCTCCAGCAGGAATCATCTCTCCTATAACAGCATGACCCTGAGTGTTTATGGTAACTGAAATATACAGTGTTTATTCTTGCTTATTTTTCTCTCTTCATCACCAGGAGGAATCATCATGGAGTCCCGAAGGAAACCATAGCAAACATGCTGGATCGATTCGAGTACCCGATCAGCGTGGACATTGTGATGAATTCCTATGAGCCTTTTCATAAAAGAAAGGAACATCATTCCAGACCATACAGATACTGAAGATGACAAATAACCAGGAAAAATACATTTTTATATGTTGATTTTTAACAGGAATTAGATTTATTTTTTTAGTGATATTTATAATGATATTTTACTCTGCAGGTGACTTTTATTTAAACATACATTGATGTTTGAACAGATTGTAAAATAATCTTGAAGTCATTAATAATATTGATGCTAATTATAAGTTAATAATTATAAAGATCTCCAAGGAAAACCTCTGAAATGTATTTTATGGAATTAACTGTAATGCTTGATTATATTTTCCGAATTGGAAGCAGTTGTTTTTTCTTGTAAAAGCTTTGTATTAAATGTCTTATGGCCATTCATATTTTCAGCATAAAATCCAACAATGTAATTTTAGATACTGATTAAACACCAAGAGTTCACATTACTTTCCCTTCCCTCGGGAGAATTTCCTCTCTCTGACCAAATATAAACAACAGCAATGAACCATCAATAAAATGAACAATTTTTGTTTTATTGAAAAATATTGAATGACAGCAGGTACATTTTGTTCTTTCTTCCTATTCAGAATTTGTCATTTTTAATGTTTATGTATAATGTTATTTGCTGTTTGTAATACCAGTACTATTACAAAAATTGTAATTGTATAGTACATTTGTAATAAATACATTTCATTATTGTAAGCTTTATGGGTTTTTTTTTCAAATATTTTATTTTATATTCTTGTTTATCATGCTCCTCTTCCTCCTCCTCTTTCCACTATTACTAAATAATAATAATAATAATGTATTGTTTATAATATAAATTATTCATAATACAATGATAATTATTATAATATTCACCACCATCATTTTCATCAACACCATAATCATCACCCTCATCACCATCACCAATTATCACCATTATCATCACCATCACCAATCTCCCATCACCAACATCATCACCATCACCCATTATCATCACCATCACCACCATCTCCCATCATCACCCATTATCACCACCACCATCACCAATATCATCATCATCACCCATTATCATCACCATCACCCATTATCACCACCACCATCACCAACATCATCACCATCACCCATTATCATCACCATCACCACCATCTCCCATCATCACCACCATCACCCATCATCACCCATTATCACCACCACCATCACCAACATCATCACCATCACCCATTATCATCACCATCACCACCATCTCCCATCACCACCATCACCCATTATCACCCATTATCACCACCACCATCACCAACATCATCACCATCACCCATTATCATCTCCCATCACCACCATCTCCCATCACCACCATCACCCATTATCACCCATCACCACCACCCATTATCACTACCACCATCATCAGCATCCCAATCACCATCATCACCCATTATCATCATCATCATCACCACCACCATCATCACCATCATCACACATTATCACCATCATCATCACCATCACCAACATCATCGCCATCACCAACATCATCATCACCAACATCATCACCACCATCACCAACATCATCACCATCATCACCATCATCCCCATCACCATCATCATCATCACCATCATCATCATCACCACCATCATCATCACCACCATCATCATCATCACCACCATCATCACCACCATCATCATAATTATTGTCCATCATTTTTCATATCGTCGCGCGTGAGTGTGTGTATGATTCAGTATTGTTTTATTTATTTTCATTCTGCAAAACACTGCTTTCAAATGTATTGGCACCCCAAAGTTATTAAACACTGTGCGCGTGTGTCTGTCTCTCTGCATGTCTGTCCAGTAGAGGTCAGTGTTGGTCTGTGCTGTGTGTGTGCGGTGTGGATTGGTGCAGCTGCAGGCAGGAATTGGCGCCATTTTGAAGCGCAGCGCGGAATCGTACAGCGGCGGTGTGTGTAGTGTGTGTGTGAGGGAGAGGGATACACTCATACACACACACGCGCGCGCGCGCACACAGACACGGCGGCGGGCTGCGGAGCTGATCAACACTCAGGTACACGGCGCTACCCGGACGATTTATCCCCGAGAGGTGCACTTATACATACATATATACACAAACATACATGTGTGTGTGCAGGAGATTTCTTTAGGATTTAGATTCCTGTAATGGCGGTTTTGGAGCTCGAGCTACCCGATACTAGTGTAACGTTAGCTGTAGCATGGCTAACACTAATAATGTCCATTCTCTGTCTTTCTCTTTTTATTGTAACTGCACCGCGTTTCTAAAAAAAATGCTTGCGTGAAAAGCAAGTCACATTTTTCCCCTCATGTTTTCTTGTTTGTGTTCATGCCACGAGGTTGTGTGCTTTATTTCCCTTATCATTTTTGACGGCTGGTGTTTATTTGTTGTAGCTAGGCTAGGCTAATCAAATGTAGCTGTTTATCTGATGAAGCTAACCGCACACCCGAAAGAAACACGGAGCTGCTGAACGCTGCGTTAACGCTGTTTATCTGCTCTTTCTACCCTGCTAGCTAACAAAAATGTCCTCATTTGGGGTGCGATTATATTATTTAGCTATGTGGCTAACATGAAATCCTTGCTAGCTTTATGTGGACGTCCATTGTGGGGAAATTTGGTAAATGTTGTTAATTATGTTTCGCTTGCTAGCTGTCAGAGTCTTCGTTGCACTGTTTGTGGTCGTGTTGAATTAATTACTTAGCAGTTAATGATCTCCACGCCCCTTGTGTGCGTGTGCGTGTGTTCGTGCGCGCGCGTGTGTGCGCGCCCGGGTTTTTGTATCCTCGTGAGGACCAAATATGAGATTTTTACTATCCTTGTGAGGACAATAAAGGATGATGGTCCTCATAGTGGTTTTAAAGATTTTGTAAACAAAAGTAAAAAATCCAAAAAGTTTCCTTTGCATTACTGGGGTTAGGGTTGGGTGCAGGTGTAGCAATAATTAGCTGCAGTACTCATTGTCAGTGGACGGTCCTCACAAAGATAGTAAAACCAACCTGTGTGTGAGCGAACATGTTGGATTGTTGTGGGCTATCAAACCAAGTGTTTGGGTTATCAGTGCGTTTTAATGCTACATGAGATATAGATAATGTGTAATTGATGGTGTTACACACACAGGGTGACTGTGAGATTGTGTGTGTGTGTGTGTGTGTGTGTGTGTGAGAGAAAATTGGGGGTGTTATGGATCATCAGACCAAGTGCTTGGGATATTGGAGCGTTATAATTCTGCATGAGATATGCATAACGTGTAACTGATGACATTGGTATCACTGTGTGTACAGGTTTTTGTACCCTTGTGAGGACCAAATGTGAGATTTTGCTGTCCTTGCGAGGACCTCACGGCGGGTTCAAGGTTTTTGTAACCAAAAATAAGTAAAAGAGCCAATACGTTTCCTTTTCGGTACTGAGGTTTGGATTAGGTTTAAGTTCAGGTGTAGCATTAGTTAGCTGAATTAACCATTATGTCAATGGACGGTCCTCACAATGACCATAAAACCCAGACGTGTGTATGTGTGACCATTTTATATTTTAACGAATCATAAAAGGAAGCACTTGGGTTTTTCGCGCGTTCTGAGGCATGACCTGCATGAGATGGAACTGGTGGGGGGGTTGCTTAGAATTGTTGAATGCACATTTCTGTAAAGTAAATCTTGACCCCAGAAAAAAAAAAATCTCTGCGATGCGTTTAAAGATTCTGGTGCTGATTTTCTGGCGGATTGGTGTTGTGTTCTTGTTATACGTGGTGAGATGTTAGTGGTCTGAGTCCGACATCACGTCATTTATTGTGAGGGGGTAAAAAAAGACCCGTATTCCTTTTCGTTCACGTCTCCTAGGCGATAAAACTCACACCGGGGCAGCAATAAAATGACTACAGGAGGAGGGTTGTGCTTTGTACGAGTGCAGATGTTTGTGTATCTTTGTGTCATTAGATAAGTAAGGAGAAGAAAGTGGAAGTGATTAGTCATTATATACAGAAGATTAAAAGCTGATGATATAGAAATATATATCGGAGTAAACGCACGTGTGGTCTTGGGGTCATTGTGTATTTTACAGGTGTTTTGTTCATCCTGATTGGTCCTGTATGTGTTGTTCTTCGTCCTCTGTTGAGAAAATTGCGAGCAGAATTTCCTGCCGTTTTTCTCCAAATTCGGCGCTGGTATGATTTTGACTCCAGATACACACGTCAGTGATTTGTGAGATGTTCACCTGCTGCTACGTGCTGGATTCAATCTTCGTGTGTGTATCAGAGACCCCAGATATTAAGCGCTTCCTGAGTCATGTCCAAAAATGGATTTTTCTTGTCTGCTTTGTGATTGTTTTTGGTTCAACCCAAACTGAAATGCCAGCGTCTCGTCTCGTCTCCATCGTCGCTTCGACCGCTCGGACGCCGCGTTGTGAACGGAACATGATCTTGTGACCACATGACACAAGAATCCAAGGTTGAAGTCATCAGCTCTCTAGGAACTTCCTCCTCCTGTGGAAATTTTTATTGCTGTCCTGATGAGAGAGTTTTATCTCTGAGGAGACGTGTAAAAAATTTTATTACCAATGTTCCTCTGATAAACAAATCCAATCTGAATAGTGGTGGAGACGTTGGAGCAGATGTTGTACTTAAAGTCCCAGAAAGCAGTGCATTGATAGAACTTGTGTGAGAGATGGACTGGCGTCCTACCTGCTATGTAGTGCTTTCTCACACCCTGTGTTTCCGGAATAGACTCTGGATCCACCGTGACCAGGATACAGCGCTTACTGACGATGAGTGTAAGAATAGTCGCAGAACTTGGTCATAAATTACAGCCGGATGATAAATTAATCTTTATCTCGCTGGGTATTTTAATTTTTTTGTTCGTTTGGATCCTCTTAGACTTGAGTGATGATTTCTCTCATGTTATCAAAATATCAATATATCTCATGTTGTTCAAAAGTTCATCTGACCGACCACCTTTATCCTCTGCTGAAATACTCCAGTCATGGTGGGCGTGGTCTCTTTCAGGATGACTCCGCCCCCATCCACAGGGTACTATCGCATGCTGAATGGTTTGCTGAGGATGAAAACGGTAAATGATCTGGGCTGTACATCTCAGCTCAGTTTAGCACCTACGGGAGATTTTGGAGTGACGAGTTCTAGCTCTTTTTCACCAGGATGGTGCCGGTACTGGTGTGGAGCCAGTCCTACCTTGAGAACCGGCCCACATTTCAACAGGTTTTAGAACTGCATGCTATGTAGTGAAAGTTGCGTTTATTTTTGTTTAAATGTTACCAGGATACAAATACGAAGGTAAGCGAAAACCCATGGAAGACAAAGTATCTGCTTTGCTTTGCTTTTTATGAATTTACTGTTACTAATCTTGCATTTGAAGGCCACTGTTGGCTCGACGTCTCACTGCATTGGAGAAGCTCCATGTTTTCTCACATTGGTGGCGAATTTCTTGCAGTAGCCCCTCCCATAGCCACTGACGTCAGTGGTGCCAACTTTTGGACCAGATGTTTTGTGGAACCGACTCTGACAACAGTCTTTTTTCCGGTTTAAATGCGTGGAACTGGTTCCAAAGGACTATAAGGCAAATTGATCTTTTGGATCTCCATCGCTCAGATTCTTGTGAAATGAATGCCAAGCTGTTCTGGTGGCCCAGGACTAAGGATTTTAATCAAACATACATTGTAAACAGCCTGTGTTTCTGCAATAACAATATTCCAGGACTGGTTTCGCAGCAAAGGAGATTATAAAATGTAAAAGTTTTATAGCTGCAAGAATATTTCTTTTTTCTGTTATAGGATCATATCTATATTTATTTTTGCCAAATCTGTCCATCTGAGGTTTCCGTCGTTATTGAGCGTTTTGCCGCTGAATAATTTCTTTGTTCTTGTACATAAATAAGCAAGCTTTCCAATCTGATCACTCGGTTAACATGAACGAATCACCAGAATATTACAGTCAGAGTGAGTTACACCTACACACAGTCTGAACAAAAACACAGTTGTTTACACAGACATAAGACCTGAAGCATATCGGGTGCCCATGTTTATATCATTCATCTGCCAAAAAGCCCTAAAAAAAAGTAGTAACGTCTTACCAGTAGCGCCGCCGTGCTTGGAGAAAGCGGGAGAGATTCTGTTTCAGATGAGGTTATTGTCGTGCTTGGCTTCTTTGTGTTTTGCTTTTAGGTTTTATTTGGTGTACGGTTCTTGGAGACAGCGGGGTTCCTGCACTTTATTGACGAGTTGCATTCACTCCAGTTTGATCAGTTTCTTTATAAACTGTACTCCACTGACTTTTGTCATTTGAGCACCAGAAGATGAATTTCTCACAGCACTGATGATTAGTTCAGAATTACATATTGTATCAAATTTAAAACCTTAATCGGTTTTATTTTGCGTAGCAAATAGTTGTCCCACAACTGTATAATTTGTTTACATAATCTTCCTATCACTGCACTTGTTCCAGCACTTAACGAGTGTCCAGATTCCTCTGGAAAGATATTTCAGCCACTGATGCACCATCTGTTGCGCTTCTTCGTCTGACTGTAAGGCCTTTCCAGGCAGTGACCCAAAAAACATGGAAATCGCTCCGAGCAAGAGCTCTAATTTCTGATATCTCAGATCCTTAATTTATGTCGTACTTTTACATTTTTTCATTGGCTCGCCCAGCATAGTTCACACACTCGCCTGTGAACTTTATGTACATTTGAAGGATCACTGTGACACCGGTTTCCAAGTCAAACTCTATAATGTTTAGTGATGCAGAGTGGTGCAGACTGTGCTGGCTTTCACACACTGAGGCTACGTTCACACTGCCATGCTGAAGTGACTCAAATCTGATTTTTTTGCCTTAATGTGACAGGTCTGATCTTTTCAAATCAGATTTGAGTCACTTTCATATGTGGTCCTAAATCCGATACGTGTCCGATTTGCGGCTATACGACCTGAAATGGGATGTCTCCTGTTTCAATCTCAGATGGGAATTCATGCGGCTTTGTGCCTGTACGCATGCGCTGAGTGTCGATGGTGTCGTCATCAGAAAGCATGGTGTTCTGGCAATTTGTGCTACCTATTGAGAGATGCTCCTTAGCGGTTGCATGTTAGGTTTAAAGTTATGGTTTTAGGGTTAATTTAAAGTGTTAGGGTTGAGGTTAGGGTTTGGTTAAGGGCTGCGGCTAGAGTCAAGTTTATTCTCCATTGTCGACAGCATTTATTCACACTGCGGTAGCATTTTTGCCAAGCTTGCGCATGCATTCTGTTTCGGAGGACAGGAGCGTTCTCATTGAAGTCAGATGCAGGTCACTTGTTATGAATGTGAACCGTCACTATAGGCAAATCCGATCAGTATTGATCAGTAAGATTTGCGGTGTGAACGTAGCCTAACAAGCTCTGGTAAAACTTTCCACTGTTGTCGTGATTGGTGTCAGGTTTGAAGGTTTGAAGGCCACATGAATCATTTTTAAAATTTAAACAGTGACTATAATAGAAAAACCAGTTAGGGTTAGTGCTCAATAATGATCATATAGAATTTTGTATAGTATATGGTTTAACTTATATTTATAGATTGTTCAGGAGAACTGTTTCTGCTTTTATTCTTGATTTCTTTTGCTTTAATAGTGTATACGTTCTTAACATGTTGCTCGATGAAACGTCAGTAGCGTTTTTAAAATATCATACAAAAGCTGTCCTTATAGTTGTTATTTTTAATATTATTTTTTTGTAAAATAAATGAATAAAACAAAAGAGGAGATTATGGGCCTCATGTTTCAGAACCCCTGACCTAGTGGTAGGTTTAGGAACCACTGACCTAGTGGTAGGTTTAGGAACCCCCCCTGACCTAGTGGTAGGTTTAGGAACCCCTGATCTAGTGGTAGGTTTAGGAACCCCTGACCTAGTGGTAGGTTTAGGAATCCCTGACCTAGTGGTAGGTTTAGGAACCCC
>JAQQZR010000003.1:3299340-3313237 GCA_030068235.1 Notoglanidium macrostoma
ACACACACACACACACACACACACACACACACACACACACACACACACACACACACACACACACACACACAGTGATTTAGCTGATTGAAGGGGGTGGACCCCTGTCATGGCCACAGCACTCGAGCACTTTAATGTGATTAGATTGAGGAAGCAGGTCTCAAAAAGAGGACCCCGAACCACAAAGAAAATACTCCTGTTATTATGAGGTAAGAAAATCTTTAATGTTTATGATTGATAAATCAAGTGTTGTTAAGAAATGTTGATGCTTCCTATATGTTGATATCATACAGATTAATAATGACTGGCTTGTAGACTGGTTTGCCTGTTTATTGCTGAATGCTGAATGTCTTTCTTTTTCTACTGACCGAACGATGAATTCTGAGGGGGTGCAAACTTTTGCACTTGACCGTCTCTAAGACTACCATCAACTGATAGATCATGGGCTGCAAATCCTGAAAAGCTTTAGACAAATGTTTCACTTAAAACTTAACAACGTAAACAGCAGCATTGAAATAATTTCTTTATAGCCATTTTACTGATGCATACGTTTGATCTTGTGAAACAAAAAGAAAAGAAAAAAATACAATGTTTAAAAACATTATATCCATTCTAACATTTATTTGGTATTTGAAACATTTTCGTGAACATGTTGTTCTGTTTTTTGTAGAAAACCTGTAAAACCGAGGTGCATTTTTCATTATCTAGAAATTAAGGGGAGGGGGGGGCACAAACATTTGCACCGAACTGTACATTTAAAACGGTACATGCCCCGAATAATGGAATCGCTTCAAAGGACTATTTTGATACAGAGTTGGAAAGAAACTCTTGGGATTATGTTCAAGTTTGCTTTATACATCACTAATTGTCGATTGAAAGACCAGACGCTGGGAAAGTAAGAAAAGCAGACATTAAAACAGCTGTGCTTACGCATGTGCTTGTGCTTGTGCTTGTGTGAGGCGTGAGACGTGAGGTGTGTGTTGTCAGAGATGCTTTGAAGCGTACAGAGCTTGTCTATCAGCTCATCCTTGGCCTCAGGTGTACACTGTTCTTGCCATTAAACCAGACAAAACACAAGGCTGCCAATTCAATTAGTAGCACATTCAGTCCCTGCAAGCTGCACTTCAATTAGCACCAGACAGTGAACATGACCACTCACATCCACCTCGCAAACAAAATCCTTCTGATTACGGTGTATATTTTGACAGCTTTGACTGCTGGGGAAATGTATGGGGTTAAACAAATTACAGAGAATATGATTAGGTCAGTGATATCATGGTATTTAAGACACATAATGGCACATATTTGTATAACCTAGACAGGTGTGTAGAGATGTTTCTAGTCATTTCAGTACTAGTGGTGTAAACCTCAACAAACCTCCATGCAATACGATATCCTTTCTTGATATTCGATATTTGTCGATCCCATTGAATCTGCTACGATACGATACGACACGATTTCAGTTCTAAAGGCAACGATTTGATATTTGACGATACCAATGAAGCTGCTATGATATGATAGAATACAATATCGTTTGTTGTGATGTGCAGGAGAATGCTGGTGCAGTTCAGTGTTTTAATAAAAAACAATCAGGCAGAGGCACAAAATCAGCAGACAGAATCCAAAGGCGTAGGTCAGTTCGATGAGACAACCAGACTAGACTAGGCAAGGCAGAAAAACACTTAAACCAGAAAACAGTCATGATATCACACAGCTTGGCAGTAGTAGACACACGAGCTAGACTATTGCTTCACAAAGCAAACAATGAACTGAGAGTCCTTATATCGAAGTCCTGTGTGTGTGTGTGTGTGTGTGTGTGTGTGTGTGTGTGTGTGTGTGTGTGTGTGTGTGTGTGTGTGTGTGTGTGTTAAATGGATGCACCTGCCTCCAATTAGAAGTCTGGAGATTCAGAGAGTGGGAGTGGGAGTGTGTCTGCTGTGATGTCATTGGGTATGTGCTCATGGGAATCATAGTCTGTGTTGTAGTTTGTGTTTGCGGCTATATTGTCTGGCCTCGAGTGTTCCTGGGAATTGGCGTTTTCTGTGCAGGAGGCAGGTGCGGATATGTCATTTCTCTCTTACGGCAATGATTTGTTGTTTGACGATACTACAGAATCTGCTATGATATGATACGACATGGATCCAATTCTTAAGCAAACTAATCTGTCTTCCTGGCTCTGATCTGTTTTCTCTATCTATCTATCTATCTATCTATCTATCTATCTATCTATGACAAGGACAAGTTGCATTTTTGTAAATATCAATAATACATTAGTATATAATGCAATAATTTCTCATAATATCAACACTGGTATGTAATCCTATACCCATAGAGACATAGGACATAATACACTCTTTAAAATAACATTGTTCAAGTTCTCACTGGTTAGTTATGGGTTGTCAGCTGCCTAAAAAGGGTTCTACTTGGGACCAGTTCTTATTTTTAAATACTTGGCTTTAGGGTTCTACATACATAGACTCTTTAAGGTTTTCCCCATTGGAACAACTGAAGCACATTTTGACCTCTTTTTTCAGAGCACGTACATACACGTTTGCCTTAGTGGGTCTTTCAGTGACCTAGTCATATCAAATGTAAATATTTTATTATCTTAATTCTACTTCCTGAAGTGTCATTCGAAGTCATTTTTCATTTTCATTAATGCGTACAACGTTGACAAGCTCTTAATCTGCCGTCATGTCCGTCTCTGTTTAGACTCAGAAGAAGACACAAGGTGTGTGTGTGTGTGTGTTCAATAGAGCCGAAAGTCACCTTGTATAATTGCCCTGTGTGGCAGGAAGTGGATGTTGGAAATGTCCACATGACCTGGCGACAGCCATTGTGGCGTTTTGTTTACCGTTGATAGGAACGGAATCAGGGCTGTAATTAAACAGATGTTATCAGGCTGTTATCGGGACCAAGTGGCGCTTTAGCGGGTCACACTTTATTTGTCTGGGCACAAGTACAGCACTCAGACGTTACAGTTAAAGGAGAAGTATTCACTGGGTGTGTATTAGATTTGGTGCTCTGGATAGGGAGAGCAGGGAAGGATGATCTTAGATTAATTGAAGCATGGCAGGGTTTTCAGCTATCCTTGATTTACCCAAGTGTTTCTCAACTGGTCTTGCATAAAGACCCTCATTTATCCTTTATCATCAAATCACTGTGCCAAAAGCAACTTTCTAATCTTTCTCATTTATTTCACAATAATGCAATAGGTTATGCATTCACGCACTCAAACCAGGGAACAGTCGAAAATGCAATACCTGCTAAATGTCCAAGCAAATAAATACGAAATAAAACACATGGGGTTATACTGCCTTAGGAAAATAATCAACATCAGAGTGGTGTAATGCAACCAGATGCCAAGCAAAGTACCCGTTAGAACCTCAAGTGGATTATTTTCCTATACCAGAACATCCCAAAGTGTTTTATTCCACTTAAACTACACATGAATTCAATTTATTAATAAATGACATCATACTTTTTTACCCGTCATGGAACATCAACAAAACAAGTTCCGGAAATCCTTTGTTATTACCTCTCCTTGTCTCTCTTTTACAGTTAATAAACCCATCCCAGAAACCAGCAACTTGTCACGTTACAGAGAAAACAAACAAAAAAAATCTGTCCGGAAATATTCAATGCTGGAGACTCCTTCCATAAATGGCGAATGAACATCTCCTTAACCATATGAAGGATATGAATATGTGTCTTTATTAAATAGCAGCCTGTTTTTGATCAGTCGATTATCAGTCTTGGATTACATGGACCATTCCTGTGAATGAACTGCTACTATAGAATTGCTAATGTATTTGAATGAGAGCATTAATGTAAACCTGCGACTTGAAGCTGAACTACTGTCAGAACTACGGTTATAGAAAAGAATTTAACAAGTGCAAGATTACATGTTGACCCTTTACATATATACTATACAGTACAGCATATTATGTAGAGTATTATGGCTTATCATTAAGTAAATAATGTGTCTGCCTGTATTTCTGTAGTTCTGTAGAGTGCTTGCATTTCATAAATTCAATTATGAGTCACCATCTGCCCCGCAACACTCCAGATTCATGCCCTGCTCTCTGTATGAGGTCTTTATATACATTTAAACAATGTTAGGGTTAGTGAACTAAACCTACCAGAGACCAGCTGCAGCTTATCTAATCATAATCCTTGATGATTTTATTGAATCTATAAAGACATAAGGTTTGCGTCTACATGTGTGTGTGTGTTTGTTGATTAAGCTTGGGCTTGATTTACATTTACAGCATTCAGCAGATGCTCCTATCCACAAGCGAACCTGGTGGGCTTTAAACTGTAACCTGTACGTACAGTACAGTATCTGAAACGGACTACACTACTCCTACCACTACACACCCGTTACTGATTGCACATAATGACTGCACTGTATTTAAGGCCTGGATTTTGTATGTTCCTTATCCTAGCATTTGTCTTGTGTTACCTGCTTACCGTGTGTTGCTTACCACGTTGTTTCATATTCATGTGTACAATCTTAGTTTTTTGTCCCGTTCATGTTTATTTGTGTTTCACTTGTAAAAAATAAATCAATTGCAAACGCATCTCCTGTGACTAGACAGGTTGCCATTCACACATAATTTAATCGTCTACCATAAAGGAAGAATTTACCTGAAAAATTAATTTACATTCATATCAAATTCAGTTGAAGATATAGTTCGGCGTTCAGAGTTGTCTGGATTATTAATATCATTTCATGTTTGTTTAGGCAAAAGTTGGAGTAAGACAGTAGCTAAGATAGATTTTTAGTGGTTTATCAAAACATTACATACATGGTGTCCACTAAAGGAGGAAATCATCTCTGCCTGTAACAATGCATCAGTTCTGAAACAATAAAGTTCCACTATGTAGGATTCAATCACCTGAAAGCCCCTCCCTTACTATTAGAGCGTACGATGCACTGTAGCGTACTTTCCACACGCTTACATTCACACTCCCCTGCTTTTTCTGTGCTACATAATAAGTATAATCCTCCATTTTTCAAAATATGGCATCTCAAACTTGTAAACCCCGATTCCTCTTCTTTCTTATTCCTTGTCTTCCTTTCTTCTTCTTTGTCATCCTTCCAATCCTTCTGGATTCACGTAAGAATGTGAACCCTGGAAGGCGCTCTGTAGAGGTTTGCCCTACATAGTGGACCTTTAAGAAATGTTCATCGTTCTTGTATTCAGCGCATACACAAGTCCAAGGCTGTCAATTTGATCATTTGTTGTAATATCTGTGTTTAAATAAATAACTGCCTATGGATCCATACTTTTTGAACATCCTGTACATTAAGTTTTCTTAGGTTTTCCTTTTTTTTTTCCACAAAACTTGAAATAACGCTGTATGGGACATCCATCATCTATACTGGTTTATTCCACAGTGCTGTTGTATTCTGGATTCTGATTGGTCTGGAGGCGCTGTTTAATTAAGCTGTAGTGCAGCTGCAAACGCACTTGTAATATTTTATCGTTTCTGTAACAACTCATTCATGCGGACCTGTAAATGGATTTAAAAAAACGTTTAACCATTGTGTTTTTTAACATTTTTGGAGTCTTTGTAACAGACAAAAGTACACTTACATAAAATATTATATAAAGCGACAACGAGCCTTTATTAGCCTTTTAACCTTTGTTGTAACTGTGTTGGATTTTAAGCTACATCTTAAATGACAGGAGGGATGGATCAGCTAATTACCTCGGAGCTATGTTTATTTATTTATTTATTTATTTATTTAACATCACAAATCTAAGAATTGCTTGCTCCACACTGCACGGTCTGTGTGATCTGAATGCTACGCTTTTGTACTTCTGTGTGAACTTGTCGAGGGAATGACTGAGAAGCAGACGGTGAAAATATGAGCGTACATATGTGTGTATGTGTCTGGATGCAACATTACATAAGTCATCCTAACACGGCCCACGCCTGGAAGTGGAGCAGGAATTTGCTTCACTTTCCATGCGTTTACTGAGCAAGTCATGGCAGGTGAGACTAAAGCGTGCTCTTGAGTATAATAAGTAGCAATATTTACAGAAATCCTGTTCAGGGGTGCCAATAATTTTTAGATCAAACTGTATTTATTGTACAGTAATTGAACACAGTTAAGTTAAAGTCCTTGATCCTGTATCCATCATGTAGCTTGAGTATCAGGATCATGTGTTGATAGGTATCATATACGGAAATGTGCGAATGTATGTGCACCCTTAAATTGCTGATGGCTTAAAGCACTTCAGAACTTTGAGATGCAGTATAGGCGGATGTAAATAATCCATCAGCCTCTGTTGCCCTGTGATTGACTGGTGTCCCATCCAGGATATAATCCTGCCAGTGTAAATGGTATAGGCTCTGGATTCACCATGTGCCTGAACAGGATAAAGCGCTTGCTCATAGATGGTACATACACTCAGCTGCCACCTTTATAGAAACACCTATACAATCGCTCAATCATTCAGTTATCCAATCAGCCAATCATGTAGCAGCAGCACAATGCATAAAATCATTCGTATACATTCAAGAGCTTCAGTTAATGTTCAGACTTTGACCATGGCATAGATGTTTGTGCCAGTTTGAATATTTCAGAAACTGTTTATCTCCTGGGATTTCACTCACAACAGTCTGTAGAGTTTACATAGCATGGTGCAATAAACAAAAACACCAACTGTTCACTGATGGAAACTTGAGTACAAAACTGTTCATGGCAATTAAATCCTAAAGTTATCAAGGCAATTGTTGGTCTAAGGCATTGTAGCAAAGATGTTCGTATCAACATCAGTCCAAAGTGTTTCTAAGTGTAACTTTATGTCGTTCATATGGGGCAATCTTCAGCAGGAAAGAAGTGAGAGAAGAACTCCAACCAAAAGTAGGGCATCAGGATGGATCAGGCAGGTCCGGAGAGCAGAGAGGGTCGGGATCACTGGTAGCTCAAGAGTAGCATGTGTAGCTCAACAGAGAGAGAGAGAGAGAAAGAGAGAGAGAGATTATTAGGTATGCTCATTGTCATGTAATGGTTAAGAATCGTGTTCTGAGTGCAAGCAGGGACTCCAGTAAGACTAGCTATGACAGAATAGTTAGAAGGGAGAGCCAGAAGTTAACACAGACATGATGGCACCCTGGGACATACCGTGGCCAGCCACTCCACCATCAACAAACCTGAGGTCTATCGGTTTTGCAGCAGATATCGAGAACCTCAAGCTCAATGAATATAAACATGATAAAAACACACACACACACACACACACACACATCTGCGCTATTTCAGATGTCAGCAACTAATTACACTGAAATGATATTTCAGACACACGGCTTTCTCAATAAAGCACGAATCATTAATATATCTATTTAGATGTGTTGACACACAGCCTGGTTAAACCACAAGACCTTGGAGACTTCAGGCATTGCTGGAGAGCACCCAAAAATGAAGTTTCTAGGAAAACATAGACATCAGTGTAAACATCCAGTTGGCTGGAAAAGCTGGTGAGAGATGAACAATGGCAGCTTAGAGTCGCAAATATGTGCTGGATTTCAGCAAAATTTCACTAAAAATATTTTGTGAAGAACACGACTCTTACACACAACTGACTGTGTTCATCCTTGTGAACGTTCCCATCGGCAGTGCATGGTTGTAAGCCTCTCTGGATGTGAGCTGTGAATGCTAATAATGGCAGTAATGCCTGTAAGGTGCATTCATGAGCAGCCGGACTGACCCTCGTAGCTGCTGGGTGATGTAGATAAGACGTGTGCTGTGAGCATAAATTAGCCAGATCAATCGCCCGAGGTGTGAATTGTGTGGATTAGTGATCTGCAGCCCCCTGTGGCTCGAACCCGACTCTCTTTGTGCTCGGGCGTCTAATATACCGAGCCTCTAATGACTGGCCTGTCACATATGGGGCTCGAAAAAGCATTAAAGTTGGCCTGCTGTGTATCATTATTATTTTTTCTCCACCTGATCTCATGAGAAATTCATACGAATCGGAAAGGAATACCATAAATACCAGTATACCGTAAACCAATGTGTATTATGCCTTATAAATGCATTAAAACATGTTATGACCATTTTCATTATTATAATAGATATGACCATCACAGAAAGTGTTTCATAAATTCAGCCCCTGTTTTTATAACTGCTTGGTTTCTTTATTAATGCATTTATAACGTGTTCAATTCATAATGCATAATAAATATCGTGATAGTGTAATGCATTTTCATAAACCGTTACAACCATAGTTCTTGTGAAAATATCTTGAATATAATGAAATGTGTCTTACAACAAGGTAAGAATAAGCTAAATATATGATCATTGAATCTGTTTATAGACATTTTTTTATTCCTTAAAATCTTTTATAGAATTATTTCTCAAATAGATAAAGGGAATCAGGAAATGTAACGCATTTAAAAGTTGATTTTGTAATTATCTCATGCTAATACATTTTTGATAAATCTGCCCATAATACTTTCACTAGCTATTAAATCTCATAGTGTGCAGCATTTACTGTATTGCATATGATTGATAAACACACAGACAGACATTTTGTTCGAATAACAGTAGTTAATTTAGAAATAATAAGAATGTAGAACGTCAGGAGTGTGTTAAATGTTTTAATATGGGTTAAATCTATAGTGTGTGATGAGGTGTGTGTCCAGGCTGGGTTAAATTATCACCCCAGACAAATCCTGGCATAAGACAAGGATCTGATGTGAACCATCTGCGCCGGCTTGACGGAATGACAGGAATCTGCTTGGAGAATGGAAACGTGATGGGAATATTGAGCCAAAGATACAGGAATTGCCGGAATGTTCTAGCACGCTGTGGTATCGGCATTGCTTTGGATGGATGAATATTATTATTGTGTGTCTGAGACAGTTAAACATTACATAAGTGTCTGAGGTTGAGGCGAGGAGATGGAGGTCAGGGTGTTCGAGAGGGAAGCAGTCGAGATTCCAGGCTTAAACAAAGATGCGATGAAACTGTTGATTCTGATTGAGGTCGTACTTATTCTTGCTTTGAAGTGTGTGCTTTTTCAGCTTGATGGTGTTTTTTTTTTTAATGCGCTCCTTCTAATGCATTACAGTTTCTATAGCAACAGTGCTGTATGGTGTGAATGTAGATATGATAGTTTTCTGTAAAGACATGTTTATTTATCATTTCCAGTGTCAGTGCTTCATAACAGTAAGAGGTGTTACATATAATGTCAAGATGACTCAAAAACCAGGAAACCCTAAAAAATCCAGGTTAAGATGACGTTTATTAAGAGAGAAACCGGCTTCAGCTGCATCACAGAGGAAGAAGGTGGGGCTAAATAACACAACACAGGCATTTGTACTAGCTTAACACTAACAAAACCTAGGTCAAGATACAGAGAAGACAGAAGACACAAAAACAGACTCATTAAAACTCGGCACAAACTACAAAATGTATGAAACCTCGGCAATTATGGATAAACAAAGTTCAGACACATATGCTTTACATACTGTACATAAATACACAGATACATGAATACATAAGCCAGAATCATATGAAACATAGGCTTATCTGAGTGCAGACCGTCTTGTCCTGTGATGTCTGCACTGCCTGCAGTGTTTGCACATTTTGCACACATGCACTTTATGTTGTTTCCTGTTTCACACGTGCACTTTTCTACTTCTGTGTTGTCTTATATGTAGCACCCTGGTCCCGGAGGAACGTTGTCTCGTTTCACTATGTACTGTATCATGAATAAGGTCGAAATGACAGTAAAAGCCATTTGAACTTGAACTTGACACTTACCCAAACTGATCTTAATGATTGAATCATGCATCTTAATCATGAAAGAAAATTCAAAATAACCATAATTCACCGCCTTGGATGACCCTAAACACGCCCACAAAAGCAAGCTTCAAGCTTCATGCTATAACCGCTGGCCAGCTGTAACTTTAAGGTTTTTTCCCCGACATCTTCAAGACAGAGGAGTTTGCAGCTTGCAGTTACTGAGTGATTTATTTTTGTCTTATTAACTACAAGAGCGCTAAATAGAGAGGCTGATGTGGAAAGTCTGTTTATAGCTGCTATAACGTCCTAAAGGCTGATTTGTGCCTCTGCGTCGAATTTCCTCCGTAATTACGGTGTCGACTCAATCCGGAAATGCGATGCTGGAAAGTGGACCAACCGCAGATGTTGTGCTCTGCACTGACATGATATGTAGTTACATTTTTGGAGAGGTCCACGTCAGGATATGGCGTAAGGTACAGCGTAGGGTACGCGGCTTCACCGTACCTTACGGCGTAGATTTGGCGCAGAAGTATAAATTGGCCTTAAGTTACAACTTTAAGTGTAACTATAAACAGATAAAAAGTATGACGTCTTGTTCTTTAATGAATATAAAATTCGAATCCTATAAGAAGAAGAAAACACCTGCTGTTATTGGAAAATAATCAACTTCCTGATGTTAGGAATTAGCAGTGACTCTCATTGTATCACCCCCAACAGTCGTTGGTTGTTTTCCTCCATCAGCCCAACCCATCCTTATCTAATTTCTCCTTTTATATCTGACACACAGACAGATAATCTGACACCTCCAGAGATTTCTCCTTAAATGAAACGTGAGAGTTTGTAGTGGTTTAATGACTCACCTTTGGTCTAAATTCCAACCAGAGATTTATAGCTCTGCTTAGTTGATTGCATAAAATTGCCTTAACCACAAATGCTAAACTAAAAAAATAATGCAATTAAACGAATATTCCAACACTCCAGTCAAACACTCGAGTGCCACAGACCACACCGTAAAAAGGATTTGTGGAGAATTCAGTGCATGAGTATGAAAATGCATGGTGTGAAATCCAACCAATTCACCCTCGCTCGCTGGAATTCCTGTGAAGTGTGTGTGCGATGAGGGGGGGTTTTACAGCATTAACCGAGCACTGACAGAAGGCTTCAGGACTTTTTTTTTTTTCATATGAGAAACACCAACCACAGAAACAGCAAATAATTAAAGCAAAGTAAAATAATTGCATCGAGTGGTAGGTTGTCATGTTTGAGAAATCCCACAGAGCTTCAAGGAGGTGGAAAAAACATTCCTTTGTTTGCTGGTTGGATTCGAGAACGGCTTTTCTTAGAAACGGGGCGCAAATGGAAACAAGTAGCGGCATTGATCCGTACCTTATAGAGGAATGTAAGCATGTTTACTCATAGCAAGGCGAGCTGTGCTTGAGGTGGTGTCATTACTGATGGTGCGTGTGTGTGCTTATAACATTTTATAACACCATTAGACTGTCTTCTCATAATGCACTATGCAAAGGTGAAACTTCTAATTCATCATGTTAATGACTCATAATGCACAATAACGGCCGCTTTCAAGTATAATGCGTTTGCTTAAATAATTATAACAATGTGTATTATGCAGTATGAATGGATTATAATTCATGTGGGGTTTTATATGTAGCTAGATTTTTAAGATTTTTGAGGTAAGACTGATAGATAGTTTTAACGCACCACTCCCAAGTTCTGACCCAGCATCCTGCCTGAAAAACTTTGTTGCACTTCACCGACTGATTGTCTGCCTTATTGCATGTTTGGTTGAAGGATATGATAAGATATGATAAGATTTCCCAACATGCACGGGTCCTGGCTGTGGCATGCACGTCTTGTTTGGAAGTTTGATTTGGCAGGATCTCTTGCCCCCTGGCTCAGTCCTGAGATTGTCACTCAACCTGTTATCCAGTACATTACAGCACGTAGCCTGATTCCTATCAAATACACAACACAAATACAGATTGGTGCTGATTTTTTTTTTGAGCTCAGATCCTGTTTTGCTGTTGAAAATCACCAGTATACCAATGAACTGGTCTCAGGACCTACATTTAGCCCATTATAGTAAGAATTTGGTTAACTGGCTTGCATATAATGACAAATGAATACATTATTATGACGCATTCACAAGGCATCGTTATAATTGTTCATGAAAAGGCATTGCAGTTTACGGTAATGTTTACGATGAATTTATAAAATGTTAACACAACATGGCGCTATAAGTAATGTTTATAACACATTGTTATGCCAACATAAAAAAAAAACCCGAATTAATTTCTACCCCAGTTTATTAGTGAACCATGATTAGTCCCAGACATGCCTGCAAGTTCTTCGTAAAGTTCTTGACAAGCCGTGCTCAATCTTGTTTCGTGATTTCCTGATCTTCATTCTGGTATAATTGGTTTAATGAACGACAAAAATGAAATCGGTTCCATAATACACTACACAAAGGTGCTCATTTCTTTGGTAGTGGTGTTATAAAGCGTTACGAACGAGAGGATGACGTCATAACCTGTAGGGTGTGAACATAACCTCTCTACGTTGGCTATGTACATATAAAGGTATCAAAGTCTATGAAAAATGATACAAAATGACCAAATATGCAGACATATGCAGAAGAAGATTTCAGCTAAATAACAAATGCCTGGAATTTCAGTGCAATCCTATTTTCAAATAAAAACAGGGATAAATAAATATCGGAAAGCAAAATTGTAACATCTAGCCTTGACTATTTCCTCCTCCAGACCACCAGAGGGCACCCTGTCATGAATTTTAAATCCCTTCTTTGGTTGTGTTACTCATTTCCTGCTACGTAAAAGACATGGACTTGAACTTCATTGTGATAGAGTTACAGTTTGTCGGTCAATCTTGTGAGCTCTGAGCCGCGTTTTTGCCTAACACACTTTGCATCTTGATATCGATTTGTCCATATCTCCAGTGACTTTTCTTGTAACGACCCTGCCTGTTCTGATGTACAGTCTCACATACAAATATGGGATCTTACTCCATGTCCCTGAGTCCTGTGTTACAATAAACAGGTGCACAAAATATAGCTACACAATCATTTCTGTATATGAATTGGTGTGCAATTGATTCTGTACAATCTGTACAATTTTCGCAAACATCGACAACAGCGGAAATCAAGTGCATACAAACTCCACTGATGTCCTTAGAAGAAACAAAACATTGAACCGCAAAGAAGAGGATATGAAGGCTGAGAATGTCAGTTAAATTAAGAGTGCCATAGATCAACAAACATAAGTTTTCTTTTCATCTGTGAATATATCGAACTTCATTAAAGCTAAACGCACAATTTCTGCATCTTCTGCTCTGTTTCCTGCTGTAATACTAACAACCACTCGGAGTTGGATACCAAAGCGTGTAAAGCGCTTTTCAGAATTAGTTCACTTTTCTCTTTTCGAAAATTGCCCTATATTTATACCCTTTTTTTTTTCATTTAGAAAAAATTAAAATAGAAACAGGCTGCTCCACAAGTGTAATACCTTACAAATGTAAAAATCTTCAGTCGTCTTTTCTTTCCCTAACACAATATCAAATTAAAATGCTTTGGACAGAATTGCTGCACTTGACTAGAGGTTGTAACTTGTAAGTCCTGACCTCAGACGAGAAAAGAAAACACGCCCTCAAACACAAAATTGCTATTCGGGAACTTGGGATCGTCTTCTCGACTATAAGTGACGTCACATCAATATGGCTGCTCACAGTGTTATAAATAAACAAAGTCGCACTTCAACCTACAGACATTTTCACTTGTAAAATCTATCACACCGAGTATACACCGTTTTGTGGAGTAAAATATACACCACTCATCAGTTAGCTGGCTAGCTAGTTGCTTACAAATGACGAACATGGAGTCCATGTTTTTCCGCCCACATTTCATAGACGTCAAAAGTGATGTCTTTCGAAGCTACAGTGTACTGTACATGAACCACAAACCCTGAGTTGCAGTCGTAAAGCCTTCGAAGCCAGGGCTGTGTCTTGCTAGCTTACTTAGTGACACTTTTAATTTTAAACTAGATATGCAAAAACTTCATGCACACTTTGCTATCATTTTTGGACATTTTTATGGACAGGTTT
>JAQQZR010000003.1:3405885-3421253 GCA_030068235.1 Notoglanidium macrostoma
ACCTGCCCAGGGTGTACCCCGCCTCTCGCCCCAAGATGCTGGGATTGGCTCCAGCTTCCCCGCCACCCAGACAGATACAGCGCTATAGATAATGGATGGATGGATGGATGGATGGAGTCTTCAGTGTCAGCACTTTGTAACAGTCTGTAAACTTTTCATTGTAAGACTTCAGGGCCGAGGAACTCTTGCACGTTTTGGTTTCTTTTCTTTTTTTTTCTAAGACGGAGAACAAAAGCGGGTGACCAAATGAGGAATAAGACTCTTTTTGGATGTGATTTTAATGAAAAATAATTAACCTTGGAGAGGTAAACACGACTCCATTTTGATTTGGTTTGTGTCAGTTGATTATTTTCCTATAACTGCAAGCTTCCAAGTGATTTATTCCTCATTTATTCGCTTCAGTCGTGTGCCAGTGGAATAATATTCAAGAACAATGAACCTAGAAATCTGTTGAATCACCTTATAATCATTATTTTTTAAAATGATATTACATGCTGTTGAGTGTAAAAGTTTGTATACCCTTACGACAAATAAAAACATGACGGCAAGGTCGTTACCGGTAACAGTGATTACGTTTTTTAGGACGTGTCTCTCGTAGTAACACAACGGTCAAATGGTTTGTGTTAAAATATGAATAGTTGAAATGTTCACAAGATTTTGTTGTTTTGGAGATCGTTTTTAACACAAAGATTAATTTTCCATTAACATGCTCGGGGTAAATGCAGATTTTTGCAATTCCACGGAAATCCACTCGTATTCAAAACATTGTCACTTCCTAAGACTGTTGAGAGTTGTTCACACGGCGACAATGTTTCACATTAAATGAGTGGACAAATGTCTTATATTTCCTGTCTTAAAATTGAGACAGGCTTTACAATTGTGAGCACTAAGTCTTCATGAGGATAGCGTATTAGTGAATAAGTGCACATTCTCATACAAAAAAAAAAAGGCTGTATTGTTACTAATATATTATCCAGGATTTACAAATGCCAGATTTGATGGACACACACACACACGCGCACACGCGCACACGCACACGCACACGCGCACACGCACACGCAAACCATGATTCATCCATTCCATAAGAAAAGTTTCTACATATTGAAACGCTGGACTGACTTGAGACAGCTCGTCTTTTCATCCACGTTGCTTTGGAATCTCTACTGTTAGAGCAGCCTGCCTGTGGTTTCACTTTAATGTGAAACGCAGCGCCGTTTCCTCTGAGAGTAAAAAAGAAATACTTAATTGCACCCATGGAATGTTAGTTTTTAGTAGGGTCTGGATCTGGCCGTGCCGTTGCACAAGCTTGGCGCCGTCTTTCGGGTAACACGTAATGCTTGCACGAGGTCCAAGCTCCTTTTTTTTTCATCGTGCTTGGGGTGGGGGGTATTGGGACCTTGCCTTTTTTAATTAGCATGCAGATTTCCAAAACAAGTTAGCTGCTCTGTCGGTCTTGGCTATCACTTTCGGAAAGAATGTGGTGTTTTTTTGGTTTTTTTTTTTTTTTCTTGAAGAGCTGAGTGCCTGTGTTTTTAATGCGAACGTGCAAAAGCATTTAGAGTCATTCTATTAAGGAACAATTAATAGCTCATTACTGGAATGAGAAACAGGAGGTATATGATGCATTGTAGTGTTTGGTAAAGGGCATTTTGATGTTTCTTTTGTAGATTCACAGTTTCCCATCGACATCACGCCTGTAAAGAAAGATCACGACTTCTTGGATAAAGACCTCGTGGAGCCTTTATACCGGTAAGAAATGATTATATTTATATATACACATCCTTAATGCTGAAAAACTTGTGTGTCGGTCTGTGCTAAAGCATGAGTGTTGAAATGGATCGGTTCCCAGACTAACAGTGACTCAAACTGTAAATAAACAACCAAAGAGCTTGAGTTCAACAAGTTAAACAAATCGAAGCGTTCTGAACAACAGCCCACGTTTATTTGATTTGATTTGATCTGATTTCATTTTAACTGCTTCTCTCGTGGTTCATTCCACACACTGATTACACACCGAAGGGTCATAAGTGACTATAATATCTATGAGCTGAGCCTCTCCCGCTTTATTCGCTGCTTGTTTGTGCATGTACATACTGATGTGAAAAGAAACAGTCCAGCAATTCAGGTCGTCATGGAAACGGGCACGGTAGGAAAGTACAGGGCAGGAGAGCAAGACGCACTTAACACGACTTACACCGCTCCGACTCTAAACAACCCTTAAGCAACTCATCGAAATTCCAAAGCGGCTCGGCGTTGTAACCGAACAATGCCGCTACCTCCTGCTTCTCGCCTTCATTCACCGTGACTTTTCACTCCTTTCTCAAATCCTCAGGGAAGCAACAACTTCATTCCTGTGTGTATAAGGCTGAAAAATCTCCCCTCTAACACCGTGTTTAAGCATCAGAGGCTGGTTTCATGAGTGTGTGCTTTAGCTTGATGTCAACTCATGTCTGATATTTAGATATTAATTCAAGTAGTAAACTTTTACGTTTTTACGTTGCTTCGGGTTTATTGGGCCTCTTTTAGTAAAGCTGTGTTTGTAAATGTAGGCCAAACCAGCCTGAAAATTCCCAAACGTTTCAGGAAAACTGATTTTCTTTATACTCAAGCATCACAGCACAGTTCAATTCAATTAAGTGCTATTTATATACATTTTAACAACGGATGTTGTCACAAAGCAGCTTTACAGAAATCCGAATATAGTTTATAACTTTATCTCTAATGAGCGATCCAGAGGGAACAATTGTGAGGAAAGAAACCCTCGTGTGGGTAATACCTGAAAGTGTGAGTATAGATTCTCTTCTAAACTATAGAGTCAAGCAGTGCTAAGTGTGTTAACAGGAACTCGAGTATGAGCATCAGCTCACAGCAAGAAGGTCCTGGGTTCGATCCCCGGGTCACCCAGGGTGCCTTTCTGTGTGGAGTTTGCATGTTCTCCTCGTGCATGCGTGGGTTTCCTCCGGGTGCTCCGGTTTCCACCCACAGTCCAAGGACATGCAGATTAAATTAAATTTAAATTCAATTTAAAATGTAAAATTTAAATTTTCCAGTAACGCAGTTCAGCCATAGAAGCACTCCAGCCGTATACGATACTCTTTGTCAAGGGTGCCATTACTTTTGTCCTAATTGAATTTCTAGTCTTATTTGTCTTTACAGGTTTGTTTTGGATTGTCTTTAATATTAAATGACTGATTTTCGCATCCGTTCAATACACTTGGGTTTAATTGAAGGTGATGTAAACCTGACAGAGCAACCCGTGTATAAAATCTGAGTAACTCATCCCGTTATATGATTTGAAGCTGATCAATATTTGAAGCTGATTAACGTTTTTCTAAGTAAGTAGATTTTCATAAACACCACGCTTCTTCTGTAAACGTTCCTGTGTGTTATTTTCAAATAAATTCATATCCTGTTTGGAACATGAGGCCCGTATTGTGTGTATCTTGTGTTTTGTGTACTCTGCGTGCATTGCCAAAAATCTCTCGAGGGAGTTAGTTATAATACCATTAAGCCCCTGCTGCCAATTAAACGTCAATTAGATAGAAAATTAAGATTACAGGCTGTGGTGGTTACAGAGAGCATACTGCAATACTGCGAGCTCTACAGGAAAGAAATCTACTGTATCTATATATCAGCATTTAGAAATGAGAAATTAGAAATAAAATTATGTAATAAAATTATGTAATACACTGACAGTCATCTTAATAATCTAGAATTGTTCCAGTCTATTTAGAATCATATCTTAGTGGTAATAATTTTTTTAATTATTTGTCTTTAGCAAAAAATGAAGAATTTCTTACTTTTATAAACACACTACCGGGAACCTTTAATACCAGTACGGCCGGGTTAGCACACTATATTTTAGGATTTGGATCCTTTCACATGTCTTGTTTTTCATAAATCCTTATCCTTGGTTCTGAAAGTTTCCAGTCATTCCTGCGTCTATAGCATTATATCTCATTGACGTTACCATTCATCTGCCTTGTTTTAGGGCTTCACTGTCATCAAACAGTCAAGAATCTGTTTCCAAACAATAATTTGTCATGAAAGCCATAATCAACATACTATAAATCCTGCTAACCTCCGTTTCCCCACACATGCCCATCGCATGGAATGTGTCATCACTGTTTCCATCTTTACTACTGTTGTTTTCAGTGGCTATTAATACCTCGAGCCAGCGTTCCCACACAGGCTCAGCAGCCAAGCTCCAAGAGACCAAGGCTCTCTATTTACTGTTTATTAGAGATATCGTCAAGTCAGGAATAAAAACACAATTACAGTTATGTATTATAAAATGTATGACGTTGTAATTTTTTATCCATTTATACTGTAGATAATGTTAGTTCCACTTATCACTTACATTCTAGCAGCTATAAAAAGTCATACCCTCATTCCCTCTGCCTTTTCTTCTTTCTTGAAGAAGAGAAAGAAACAGCTTGGCGTGTTACTGAAGCAGTGTGAAGGCTTTGTCGTGTCAGAAGGTCTGCCGGACGCTGGAGACTCATTCCATAAATCCTAAACATCTCTATGCATTTTTTAACCATTTATTCACAACATCCGGCATACTCGTCCCTGTTATCTGTGTGTTATTTACAGAACAGCTTCTTTTTTTTTTTACGAATTTCCAGCTCTTCAAAAAAATTCATCATCAATAATCTGTCTCATCAGATAAACAACAGAAGGAGTTTGAAGCACCGTATTAAAAGCTTTACCGATACTTGCCATACCAATGCGTACCAATTAAAACCAGAGCATGGAGCAGATTTCTGCAACTAATTGGGTTTACTTCAAGCCAGACCTAGAGTTTTGGCGAGCTCTTTATCAGATTAACTCAGAAACAGTTTTCCCACTGCTGCTGTATCTTACATGGAGCACAGAAGGCTTTCTTTTCGTCCAGCTTTTTAGCCTGTCTTTGATTTGTTTTTTCTTATGCAGACGTCTCAACACGTTAAACAAGTGTGCCTCTATGAAACTGGATGTGAATATTCCCAAAAAGAAGGTAAGTGTAACTGGATTTTTTTTTTTCATTAACTCTATATAGCTCACATGACCACATGAGCTTCAGATTTCCTGGTTATTATGCGAGCTCTTTTTGCATACTTAAAGAACCACAGTGCATTTCACTCAGTTTCCACACACACTTTTCATCCTCCAAGTATAGATTCTGTGATATTCGATAATCCCTCATTGTATTGTGGGAGTTGATCAGGGCATTGTCCCTCACAAAACACCTTTAAGCAAATCGTCCTCCCTTCTGAATGACAGAGAATTGTTTTGCATTGCTAACTTCACTTTAAAATGGAACAAAAGACGCCGAGAGGAAACTGATACGTTTTGTTACGTAACACATTGTTTTACTGTTTCTCATCTTACTGACGGTATTTTTTTAATTTTCATTCATTTTATCGTTGAATTTGTGATTTAAATTTGTTCTCCATCATTGCCTCATTGAAATGTATTGTTTTTTGAAACCTACAGCAATGATCAGACCATTTTATTTCGGAGAGAATGTGTTTCTCTGGGTGTTTCTCTGGTGCAGATTCTTTGCAGATCTCCTTAAACCTCTGTATATGTGTGATCTACACCAAGCATGTTTTCTGCAAATGATTATGAATAAATGTAAAGGGGTCTGTGGATCGTCCCTATCGAGAAATCCCAAAATTTTCCACGTTGAACTCGACAAAGTTTGTTTGACCTTTTTAGGAGGCTAACAATTGTTTTTTTCATACCTGTCAACGTGTATGAAATAGCTGATATCAGCTATTTTGTTACCAATTTCCCAATAGCTTGACTGTGGTGGTTTTCGGAGGTTTGATGTGGGTCAAACATCTCAGCAAAACATACTTCAGATATCCTTGTTGGACAGGAAACAAAAATATTTTGTATCTGAAAAAGTCTCACTTGGGGTTATTTTCAAATCTTGCAAAATTTGTACCAGTTTGTTATCGCAATATTAGTCCTTATACAAATATTTCATTTGTGTTGTTTTCTATGAACTCTTTTGATCAGTTAGGTCTTAATCAGTTTAAGTGTATATATCATTCTGATTGAGTCAGTCAGACTCCTCGCTAATGTTTAGGTTGCGTGTACACATAGCTACTTTCTTGTTTCTACAGAGTGAGGACTCGGACTCAGATGACCTGTTTGCCATTAGCGACAAATGGACCTTTGAATGGAGCAGTCGTCGCTGGTCCCGTCTCCTTGACGAGGCGGGGCCCAGGGAGCCAGGGGATGAGACAGTTCTTCGGGCCACACCCAGCAGCGAGAGTGTCCTGACAGACCTGAGCGAGCCTGACGTCTCATCCTTGCACAGTGAAGGCAGCAGTGGAAGCACAGATCTCCGAGCTCACAGTGCAGAAGACTCGGACAGCTCGCGCTGTGCCTGCTCAGACTCAAGTGCCATGCCCAAGCTAGGGATTGGCCATAATTCCTCAGACCACCCTTGCTACTCCTCACTGCCTGTCAAGCATGGCAAGCTGGGCCGGATGCGGGCCAGGGACTTCCTGCGACGCATGGAAACTCTGCGTTCGCGTGAGGCGCTAGAAAATGGGTGCAGGACATTGGTGATCAGTGCTCCAATTCTTCAGCATGAACCTCAAGCCTTGAAGGCTCTCCAGTGTGTGGAGATTAATGGTCATGGTGTCTTGAGTTCACACTCGAGTAGCGAAGGTAGCAGCAGCCAATCCGGTGGCAGCACTGTCAGCACTCCAAGCCTGAAGGAACGCAAAGCTCACCGTGCTGAGCACAAGCGCAGTGGCATGTACCTGGATGACCTGGATGTCTTCTCTGGAATTGTTCAGGGTAAACGCAATGAATTCCGCTCTTATGAAGACCTGGTAGTGCACATCCCGAAAGACCACAAGCCTGGAACCTTCCCAAAAGCTCTTTCCATTGAGAGTCTCTCACCCACAGCTGCACCTCTCAGCAGGGTTCCCGAAGCCCAGCGTCAGCCCAGCATGAAAGAGCAGAGACCTGTGACACAGTGCTGCTCACGCGGCAGCCGCATCAGCATCTACGACAACGTGCCCGGCTCACACCTCTACGCCAGCACCGGGGACCTCATCGATTTGGAAAAAGAGGACCTGTTCCCACACTTGGATGATATCCTACAGCACGTGAATGGCCTGCAGCAGATTGTGGATACCTGGACCAAGAACGTTCTGCCTACAGGAGAGAGTGTGGAAAAGGGCAAGGTGGAGCAGGATGGGAAAGGTCAGGGGAACACGCAGTCCTCGAGTCACATCACGCTGGATTTGGAGGGTCACTCAGTGCTGGAGGGGCAGGTTACCCCCAGTGATGGGGACAGGGATGGTGTTTCACTTAATGAAACGGAATCTACAGGAATTAGAGAGAGGAGAGACTCTGGGGTTGGGGCTTCACTCACCAGGCCTAATCGGTAAGATATAGCTCTATATACGTATTTTCATAAACTTTTTGTTGTTTATTTAACTCTCTATGGATTACATTTTTGATACTGGCTCATTTCTTTGTTTTCTTTTGAAAACAAAAGAGTTACATGGGTATACAGCTATGTTCTTAGAGAATTTTCACACTTGAGTCCACACCCATTACCGATTCTGGGCTTGTTTGGGGGGAGGGACTCATAAACGCAGGTTTTCTTTTACAAGAATTTCTTTTGAACCGTGGATCAATTTTGAAATTCCATGTATCTCTTTTCTGCACAAAGGCTTGTAAAATGGTAGGTACTTTGTACATCCATTTCCTTTTTTTTGTATTTTCCATTGGTTTCAACATTCAAGAAGCAACAAAGAGCAATTATTGTATGCAAGTCACATACTCTTATGGCAATACCTGCAAACAAGAATCCATTATCTTATAAGAAGTTTTTTTAGCCATGTAGGCAGGCACATCGCATTTTTAACAATGCTCCCGGTGTAAGCACTTAAACCACAAAGATGAGCTAATAAGTGTTACAGTCCTGTAAAATAAGGTGTTGCGTCTCCTCCACTGACCATAACAACCCTTATGTCGCCATCACCTGAAACCTGAAACAGGAAGTAAAGTGACAATTTGGACCAGTCACATGACTCGGCATTCAGCTCTGAGGGTAGATAGTTTCCACACCTGATTTGGAAGTGAAACCTCAAGACCACCATTGTCGAGAGCACCAGTGATTGGTCTTCTGGACTGCTTCTGGGCTCAAAAGAGTTTTCACACGTCACCAAACATACCAAAAAGCGAGCCCGCGGTAAGCAGCTCCAAATCTGGAAAGAGAAGTGAAAACAACCTTAGAAATCAGGGTTCCTCGAAGGTTCTTTGAATGACTAAGAGGACACATCTTCTTAAAAGGCACTTGAAAGGTTCATCCTGTAGATCAAAGACGTGTTGGGGTGCCTGTGGAACCTATGTAGCTTTTGGTATGCAAATAAAATTTATTTTGTGTCAATTTGTCAGGGAATTTCACATACACAGTATTTTCACATATCACAGTGTAATGCATATAAATTGTTCTCAAATGTGGGTGTGGTCACAGGAGCTGACTTCTAGTCCACCTTTCAAGTGTCACAATAGTGTAGTAGTAGGCTGCAGTAAAACAATAGCATGATGCATACAAAGGAAATGATTTATAGTCATGGGATAGTATTTGTTTGCTTGAAAATAAACCTGATATGATGATGCCATTTAGCAGAAGAGCCCTGGATGTTGACCTGAGTGAGAAATTGGCCTTACTGTTGCCTTATTTGAGTTTCATGATAGACCATGCACTCTTACCTTGTTGACTTATGAATACTTTATGCTTAGATTTGTACCAACACTATTTATTCTATAAATATCTCATGTTTGTACAACACTTCACCTTCCGCCATGACTTTATTTCATTATACACACACTTTAGTCCATTGTTCTATTGTTTTTGTCTCTTAATGGTGCCAATAGTACAGCAGAACTACTTTCAGAGCTGCTGTATTAGAAAATTAATCAACACATTGGAATCAACAGTAATGACTCAACAATCCTGTCTTATTATTATAAGGATTTGAATGTACTGTACTTCTGTGTATCTGTATGAAGCCACCTTTCAGCCGTAACCGCTTTTCTAAAAGTAGATTAATGTTCTGTATTCAGTTTGCGATGGCCGAGTTTCCAGATCTCCAACCGCCTCAGCCATTCAGTGGCTTCCCTACAGATTACCAATCAATCAGCAGGACAGCTCAGCCTGCTGCAGAAGTTCTCTCTGCTGCGCCTCACTGCCATCATGGAGAAGTACTCCATGTCTAACAAGCATGGCTGGACCTGGTGAGACTTTAGATTTGTAAAATTGTAAGATTTTGTAGTACATTGGCTCTGCTGATTCCTCAGTAAGTAGGACATTATATAGAGATTCTGTGTTACTCTGTGACCTTAGTGTTGCATTTATGATAGTGTTGTATTTATTAAACCGTTCTCTATGATGCAGGTCAGTGCCAAAGTTCATGAAGAGGATGAAGGTTCCTGACTATAAAGATAAGAACGTGTTTGGCGTTCCTCTCATCGTGCACGTCCAGCGTTTTGGCCAGCCTCTACCTCTGGGCCTTCAGCAGGCTCTCCGCTACCTCAGGAGCCAGTGTCTGGACCAGGTTTGTTTATTCTGCATGCAGTTTTATTAAATTCATACTCAGTGTGTTCCTCTGTTGCATGTCAAAATACTATATGTGGTAGCCTGGGAAAACCATTCACCTAGTGATATTTCGATATTTTGTGCTATGTCTAGTTCTGAAATCTATGCATTTCCCTGAACTGAAGTTTGTTTTGCATTTGCATGAATCTCATCCAGAAGTAAAGCTCTAGCATTTTAAAATCTGCTTACCCCCAAAAGTGAAAAGGGAAAAAAAAAAATCTCATTTAAAGATTTCATGCGGCGCAAGAACACTGTAGACATTTTGACAGGCAGAATCTGATTTCAAAGTGAATTGATTAGGCTTATGTCAGTTTTGATCAAAGCATGACAATCGTGACAAAGCGTGACATTGCCTGCATGAGAAAATCACGCATAGCTACTGAGGTTTTAGACATCTTTAGGCAGACTGACTGTTTTTACCACCATGTTTTTTTAAACTGGTTCTTTACATAGCATGATCTTTGCATGAAGAAAGCCTTGTCAAGTAAACAAAAAATGTTCATATTGTTTTGGTGAAATATATTTATGGCTTCTTATAGCTGACACAGTTTTAGCTAATCCCATTTAAAAAAAATTTTTTTTTTTTTTTTTTTTGCCAAAATCTAGCCAAAGTGGCATCTCATGGGTTTTCCCAGATGTTGTATTTTGCCATCTCGTCCATTAATTTACCATCTTAAATAATCTCCAGGTGGGGCTCTTCCGCAAGTCCGGAGTGAAATCTCGCATCCAGGCTCTCAGGCAGATGAACGAGAACTCTCCGGAGGACGTGAATTATGAAGACCAGTCCGCCTATGATGTGGCTGACATGGTCAAGCAGTTCTTCAGAGATCTTCCCGAGCCACTCCTCACCAGCAAACTGGGAGAAACCTTCCTCCATATTTATCAGTGTAAGGGACATGAACCCACATTTCTGTTTAGAGTTCAGTCATTTACATTTATCTAAAACTATATTTTGTTCACTTGTCTTGAACCTTTAGTTTTCTGTATATCTTTGTAGACGTGCCTAAGGACCAGCGGTTGCAGGCGGTCCAGGCAGCCATCATGCTGATGTCCGATGAGAACAGAGAAGTCCTGCAAACCTTGCTGTGCTTCCTCAGTGATGTCACTTCCTCTGTGCAGGAGAATCAGATGACTCCCATGAATATCGCTGTGTGCTTAGCGCCATCCCTTTTTCACCTCAATATCCTGAAGAAGGAAAACCTCTCTCCAAGGTGGGCGTTCACAGAGAGCACAGAGAAAGTTACATCGGGAAGGTTTCTCATATTCAGAGTCTGGTTACGCAGGCTTTTCTATAAAAAAAAACTTGCCCATGGTTTCAGACCTTGAGATAAGCAGTGTTTCCAATTTAGATGCTGTCTTATGAGCAAATAAAAAAAGTTGAACTTTAAAATGGCTACACGCGTGTCGTGCTTATGTATTTAATAATGGCCTCGAATGGCATTCCATAGTTTTTTTGAGTATATTTGGAATCAAAGTTCTTCTCCTGCTTCTTTACAGAACCATGCAGAAGAAATACGCCACTGGAAGACCTGACCAAAAGGACCTGAATGAGAACCTGGCCGCCACTCAGGGCTTAGCACATATGATCACAGAGTGTAACCGGCTATTCGAGGTGAGTCTCACTCTCATTCTCATAATAATTTGCCGTTCGATTTAAAATTTTATCTCAAACAACCAGCTTGTTTGAAAAACTTTCCTGAGATGAGTACCCGGTTATTTTTCTTGCGTGACATAAATAGTAGAAATTCACTATTTACGTATTCAGTATGACTTTTAAGCTAGAAAAGTTAATAGACTTCACCTTAGAATGACCTAAACTTAATGTCATTTCTAGAAAATAAATACCTTTTTTGTCTCCACCATCCCCAGATTCCCCATGAAATGGTGACGCAGTCACGGAACTCGTATGTGGAGGCCGACCTGCAGGCCCCGACGCTGGAGGACTTGTGTAAGCAGCAGCGGCATGAGGAAGGGGAGGAGGACGAAGGCTCCTGGCCTGTGCACTTAGATTCCCGACTTCAAATACTGCTCAAGGAGGCACGAGACAAAGCCAAGGGCTGGGTGTCCTGCCAAAGCTCAGATAACACCGAACTCGCATACAAGAAGGTAGTGATGGAGATTTGGGCTTGTTTCTACTGGGTCTGTGTACTGCCTTCAGGGGTCAGAGATAAGAGGGTAGCTGAATAGGCTGAATTTTTTCACCTTATTTTCAAGTAAATTAGATAAGGCTATAGCGTTTAAGTCACTGTTTTTTGGGCTAGTCAGAACAAGGCTAGGTTTCGATTCACTGATTGGCTGAATCATTGATTTGTTAATAGTGAGTGCAAGGATAAGTATTGATTCACTGAATCACTGATTTTTTGTAAGCAGAAGAAGGCTAAGTATTGATTCACTGATTCATTGAATCTTTGATTCTTTTATAATCAGAACAAAGCTAAGTACTGATTCAATGAGTCACTTCTTTCTTCTTCTTCTTCTTCAATGATTTTTTTAGTCATCAGAACGGGGTTAAGTACTGATACATTGATTCATTGAGTCATCGATTCCTGGGTAGACATATACGCCTAAGCACTGATTTGCTCATTCACTGAATCACTGATCTATTAGAAGTCAGAAGAAGGCTAAGCATTGGTTCATTGATTCACTGAATTACAGAGTTTTTGGTAGTCAAAACAAGTCTAAGTAGTGATTCACTGAATCACTGATCTATTCACTGATTCACTGAATCACTAATTAAGACTCAGTATGTGAAATGCCCTGCTGTCCTGCAGGTAGGTGATGGGAACCCGTTGCGGCGCTGGCGTGTGTCAGTGGAGGTGGAAGCTCCTCCGTCTGTGGTGTTGAACCGCGTACTGCGAGAGCGCCACCTGTGGGATGTGGATCTGCTGCAGTGGAGAGTCTGTGAAGTGCTGGACAAGCAAACTGAGGTCTTCCAATACGTCCTGAACCGCATGCCCCCGCACCCCAGCAGGGACTTTGTAGTGCTCAGGTACATGACAGTTCACTTTACTTCTCCTGATGTTACAGCAATGGAATTACTCGATGTAAAAAACGTAGAAATAATAAAAAGATTACACGGTTTTCTCCCAGTATATACTCATCTACAGAATTATTGGCACCCTTTATGAAAATGAGCAAAAAATGCTTACCTATTAGACGAATAACTGACTACATCTTTTAACTCACCCGGAGTTCTGAACACATCTTCATTCGGTCCGTTTGCTGTGTGTGCGTTTTCACTTTCAGGTCGTGGAGGACAGATTTACCTCGGGGCGCATGCTCCCTCGTGTCCGTTTCCATCGAGCATGACGAGTGTTCTCTCATAGGCGGCGTGAGGGGCGTCGTGCTCGAGTCTGGCTACCTGCTGGAGCCCTGCGGCTCGGGCAAATCACGGCTCACACACATCTGCAGAGTGGACCTCAAGTGAGTACACACGCTGTCTGGTCACCGCAATTGAGTGCTTAGAGCTCATGTTTTTGCTAATCATGTTAACTGCTAATATTACAAAACTACCTCAATAAGTGCTTTTTTGTACATAATATTCCATTCCTTATCTTAATGATTATTAATTCATTTTAGCTAATTACTAATCACACATGCTTTTCCTTAATTTCAGCAAACACTGTATTGCTGATTTAACCTACCATGCATCAAAACTGTAATTAATAGTTGATAACATTATATGCAATATATTTATGATATTATGTACAATAATTACTAACATTACCGACTTTTTGCTACAACAATAATTTCTAATATTGCAGTTTTGCTAATATTACCATATAGCGGTTTTTTATATCGCTAATATTACATTATGTCTGTCTATCAAGATTAGCATGTAGAAATGTGCGTATAGCGTGAATAAGTTCGATTTTCTGCCGTCATGTGCTCAGAGGCAGAACTCCAGATTGGTACAACAAAGCGTTTGGTCACCTGTGTGCCGCCGAAGCCGCCCGTATTCGCAACTCCTTCCAGCCCATCCAATCAGATGGACCAGAGACTAAAATCTGAGTCCCATGATGCCTTAGTGCATGAACGGACATCTCCGCGAGGGAAACCCAGGTCCCGGGACACCCTTCAGCCAATGCTGTGACTCTTAAGATGCCCAAAGTGAAAATAAATAAATAAATAATAATAACAAATCAGCATTCTGCCAGTGTACCTTAGCTTTCATGTTGTTTGTCCATGTGTAATATTGTATTAAGTGTAATTATCATTATTCGTATTATAATTAATTCTATTGGTACATATTTGCTGTGCACATAATCTTATACAATGTATACAACATCTAAGCTCTTAAATGCTTCTGAGAAGCCTGTATGTTTTTTTTTTTTTAATTCAAAGCTATATTTGATCACACATGCTGCACAATCGCATGCGTGTTCCTGTATTCTGTGTCAGTGTGTATGTGTGTGTGTCCGAGCGTGTGTGTTCACATGTGTACAGACATGTGACCTGTACAGAGCGTGTTTTATCAAAAGGCTCACGTAGTCCAAGCATTTGCCCATTACATCTCTTGATATCTCATTTGCACTGGTATCAATGTGATTTATATGGTAGAAAATGTTACTCAGATGTAAGCTGGTTTTACTTTGTCTTTTCCTTGTTGATCATTCATTTGTGTCTGTCTGAGAAATGGGTGTTATTTTATTGTATTTTATTTTAACTTTGTAAAAATGAAAAAAAAAAAAAAAATATGACTTGGGTTTGACTTTCTCAGACCTGCTCTTGTAGTACTGGATTACGTAGAGGACAAGTCAGAGACAATGTCTTTTTAATAAACTATACATAAATTAATTATAAATAACTGGTTGTGTCTTTTTAAGGCGGTTCTCAAGCCGTGGGTGGAGATACGGAAACAGGTGGCGGTATAATTCTAACGAGCTCCTCTCTTGACGTAAAGAGGAGAGGCAAATCTCAACGGCTTGTCGAATCACATGCTTTCTGACCTAGGTAGCCAAAGAGAAACTGACGGGGTTGTCTTATTTCAGAGTCTGTGGGTTGTTAGGCGCTCCAGATCACCAAATGTATGTGCACAAGCACTGGAAAAGTGAGTCTTCCATAATATGTCCCCTGCAAATAGCATCTAATGCACCGACTTTAAATATAAGCAGTCACCTTTAAGCCAGAAAGACATCAGAACAGAAGATGCAGACTGAAGAAAGTCTGTGTTTCATTTACTTTTACATTTACATTCACGGCATTTGGCAGACGCCCTTATCCAGAGCGACTTACGTAAGTGCTTTGAAGTCTCTGTGAGTAAATATATTCTGAAACTGGTTTACTTGGACCTGGGCTAAGAATACCATCACACTAAAAACTCTGTTGGCAAGTAAAAACAAAAGATGCAGTACAGTGTTTCATTGTTAGAAACAATGCTTACTTTCTTTCCTGTCAAATGCAGCATGAGCTAACAAGAGCAAGAGACACTTGAATGAAAAACAAATAAAAGAAAGGCTTGTAAAAAAGAAGAGAAGAGCCAAGGCACTCGCATGATCCAATAAATAATAATAATAATAATAATAATAATAATAATGTAATGGGTTCAAAATATGTTTAAAACTGCACCTTCATCAGTGTGCTCTCTCTCTGTTTCTCTCTGTGTCTCTCTGTCTCTCTCACACTCTCTCTCTCTCTCTCACACTCTCTCTCTCTCTCTCTCTCTCTCTCTGTCTGTCTCTCTCTCTGTCTCTCTGTCTATCTGTCTGTGTCTCTCTCTCGCTCACTCTCTGTGTCTCTCTCTCTCTCT
>JAQQZR010000003.1:3437240-3448034 GCA_030068235.1 Notoglanidium macrostoma
TTGATTGCGTCAAGAAACTATAATATGAGTGTATAGATTTACGCAGCGTTGCCCCGAGGATCCGTCTCTGACTTGAATAGATTCTCTCAAATTAGACGTAGAGAGCACTATCACATTGTAATCAACTATAGACCATTTTTATATAGCTAACAGACTCTGAGAACATTATACTGATGAAATAACAGCGGAGAAGCACACATCCACAAGACGTGAAACATTATTTATGCTTCGAGGGATGTGGTATTAATTACACTGGTATGATGATGTGGTAAGGGAATCTGGAATAGCTACACAGATCACTCTATTATATATATATATATATATATATATTTGTCTCAGTGTTTCTTGACATTTGTGCAGTAAATGCTATGAACCCAGTGTCATAGCTGCAGAATAGTCAAGGAAAGCAATTACCTGGAAGCTGGAGCGTCGAGGAGCTCCTGAAGGCTGATCAGGAATCCACCGTTATGGTTAACGTACTGTAAAAATGAACTAATATGGTGTGAATCGACATCACTAGCCCTCTCATGGAAGGCATAACCAGTAGAGGAGCTGAGAAAGCGCTCCCCATCACCAGCTACGTTAACAGACTGTTAGCTAGCCAACCTAACACATACTGACATCATTAAGCAGGGTAGTTCCTTACCTGATGATTTTACCAAAGCGCTGTTGAATTCTGAAATCTGATTGGTCAGGAGAAATTTTCTACAAAAGCAGCTCAGACAGTAGTTCCTTAGATTAATATGCTTATTCTAAAACACTATTGTTTCCATAGTAACGACTTGACTTAAGTGGTGCTACAAGACTTGTATAATTGTTGATAGGGTGAAATTTTTTGCGAGGAGACATGTTTAATTTGCATTTATAAAGGAAGGCGTGGCCAGTGTTAGTGCTTTGTTACAGTCGGAGGTAAAGCTGTAAAAAGGTCTGTTTTCCAGTTTGCACTTTGAGATTTTTAGTCAGCGTACTTCCGGGTGAGTTCAGCAACAAGGAAAACACAACGCTGGAGAACGCACACAAGTGGGAGGGGTCCATCGAATTTTTATTTTGAAATCGGCCTCAAATATAAAGACGTTTGATCGGTGCTTGGCAGTAAGCACGGTTTTCTACGAGGTGCCGTTTAGACCATGTATATCAAGACAGCTTGTCCGCATACTACCTTTACCTTGAACAGACACATAAAGAGCTTGCACGTGTGCTACATTTACCTTGAACATATGCTACATTTTCACTCACACATAACAGATAAAAAAGAGATTTCAAATTCCGTACCATTCCAGATCTTGCAAGCAAACGAACAAAAAAAACCCACTCCACCTTTGTTTTTTCCCGCCCATGCCTCTTCCAAAGCTCCATATTTTAGTAACATGACAGCTGACATTTTCATCTTATTAACTTAAAGAGAGGAAACAAAGAGAGGCTGGTGTGAGAATGATCGTTACAACATAAGGGAAAACATGAACTAACTTGTTTCGTGGATGTTCCACAACGTTAAATGTAACGACAAATGGATAAAAAGTATGACTTGATGTTTTTTAATATTTAATTGTAAATACTGACAAAAAGAAAAGACTTCATGGCATGATGTTATTGGAAAATAATCAACTTCAATACTTGATCCACAACACTGATCAGATGATTTCAGATTTCAGATTTCAAGTTATACGCAGTCATGCAGTGAAATGACAGAATTGGCCTACTCCAAGATTGTGCAATAGAAGAAATAATGAAATTAAGAAAAATAGGAATGAATAGAAAAAATTATGAAGGAATGGTTAGGGGTTCAAGCCCCAGAACCATCAAACTGAATTAAGTCTATTTGCTTCAGGGTTGCTGTATCATGGCTGAGCCAATTGCTCTGTCCCTAGCTTCATGGGAAATCTGACCCCATGTGAAGAAAAGAATTTCACTGTACATTTATGTATATGTGACAAATAAAGACTTCTTCTTCTTCTTCTTCTTCTTGCTCTATGAGCATGACCAGTTGTGCATTATTCCATCCTCAGAACATGGCTTAACACCAATAGTGTACTTTTATTCACATGTCTTGCCTCATCATCATTTTTCCTTCAGAATGCTGCCACTCTGACATCACTTCAGATCTTTCTGACAACCACAGCGTTGTTGATATCAGCAGATATCCCTTTCCAGTGCTACGTTAATGACATACCATCGACTTCTCAACTGTGATTATGTATTTGCTATTTTCATTGCGAATTGTCAGCTGAATACGAACAGCTCATTGCACACATTTGACCTTGTGAACCTTCTGGAAGGGAGAACGATTGCTTTTGTTCGCAGTTCGGCTCTACAAGGCCCATTCTTGTCATCGCGTCTTATCAGAGCTAATTAGGGACGGAATTGTCGTTAATCTCCGTCTGCCCCGAAGACCACAGCGAAAACCGTAATGAGGACGCGGTGCAGGAATGAAGCTGGCACGACGCCGTAGGAGTTGCTGTGGTTGGAAATCAATTGTTTAATACAGTTCCGGTGAACACGAACCTGTTTGCTTTTATTGTTGGCCATGGAGTCGTGTCAGCAAAATGTGATCCGGCGCGGCTCATAAGGTGTCTGTCTCCTTCTTGCTGCTGTGTGTATAACTTCTGCAAGGATTAAAGGATAATGAAATTGCATTCACTGTCAATACAGCATTCTTATAGATGAAATGAGCTGCTGCACAGATGTTGGCTTTGTTTATTCTTTGTTGCGTTAGACCTAATGTTCCTCAGGAGATACGACGTATCCGAACTATTTATATTTCTTTATAGTCTATATGGTAGATTAGACCTCTCTGAATCTGCACAGCATCGAAGGTCTTATCGACATGGCCTTGATTTAGCATCCATATTCAGCAGGCTTGTCATGGAAAAGCTTCTGGTGTGATTCTGCCATCACATCTGTACCTGATACACACAGATATTTGTACAAAAGGCCATTTCAAGCAAATTTGTTTCAAGCAAATCTTCATAAAAAAAAAAAAAAAAAAAAAAAAAAGAATTAGCCTATTTCCGGATGATCTGTTGACATAAACACGAGGTTCTGTTCCACTAAGATCCTGTTATCTAATATTATTAGGCGCATTAACTAAAATGAATAAATATTTAACAGTTAATCAAACATCAATTATGGAAACATCCTGAACATCTTGCATATTAATCTGTAAAATTTACATGCGATCTTCCACCAAGATTTGATTTGTAATGGACTTCTGCATAGATTTTGTTTTAGTTTAAACGTCTTTCATTGACCTGTTGGTGTATTTTCACTTAGGTTGCCAGTTTCCTACATTTCCCGCAATGCCATTTGGCCACCTGCTAATAATGATGCATTTAGATTTAGCCATTGCTTCATCTCTACCTAAAGAGAGTGATGCAGCGGCGCTTTAGTCGCTTAGTCTGTCCAGCTCTCTCATCCCCTCACCTGTACTCTCTGCTCAACCAGATCAACGTTCATCCTAATTCTGCTTTCAATGACATGGTGCACGTCATTGCTAACTAGATTCCTAACTAGCTGAGCTGAGTCTCCGGTGTAACCCAGCACAACTGCGCTAAATAGCTGCACCGCATTGCATCGTATTGCTTGCACTAATGTCTCCACATCTTCTATGTTGGAGTTCTCATTTTGATGGTGTTGAGCTTCACTGGAAAATGTTAAGCATCTAAAGATGAAGCGTTTAGTTTTTAGGAGCTAAGAGCCTAACCTATCTAGTTATCGTTTTAAAACCTCAACATATTTTTTTTTTGTATTAGGTGTGCCTGCGTCACTTATGCTCACTATAGAAATGTTAGCGTGTGTCAATTATACGCAGCATTTCCTGTAAATGTACTTTCTGCTTAGGAACTGGAATCTAAAGGTGAAGTTCTACTTGAAGCAATGAGTGAAAGGGTTTTTGGCCGGCACCGCTAGCAGTTTTGAGGTCATTCATACCTACAACAGGGAACATGGTAATGACTGATAGCGCTGTCCCGCTCTCCTGTCGAGCCACGTTAGCGACTCTGACTCCTGATGAAGAGTGAATACCTGGGGTAAGCTGTGAAAAGATGGAAGTTTGCAGAAATTGAAATAACTGTTAGTGATTCACAAGTGGTGTTTTCTGGGAAAATGAGATGTAGATGAACTCAGGCTAATTTGAATTTATTTTGGATCAGTAACACATTGGATGTTTTATTTGTTCATAAAAAAATTGTTTTTTTTTTTTCTTTTTTCACCGCTTCAAAAGCTCAAGTGGAAAGTGGATTTTATTTGATTGGAGGTCGTGGTTCAGTCCCAGCTGGTGGTTACTGATAATAAACCCTGGAGAAACACAATTTAACCTCGAGCTGTTCATTGGAACCCTGTAGTGAGGTAATGGAAGTCATTCGGGACATAACCACCAGCTGGGTTTTGCTTCACAATTATGACTTTATTATGAAGAGCTGAGTGTTATCTAACCAAACAGCCTATGTGTGTGTATTGGAGTATAAAAAAAAATTTCATCCCAAAATTTCCCAAGCTTCGAGATCAAATTCTGATTTTGGGAAGTACAGGTGTAAAGTTTGCCCAGTGTGTAGTCTACAGAGGTGATAATTAACACTGGAGGTAATCAATCGCCAACACTTGATTATTTGCAGATGTGGTAAACTATTGGTCAATATATCACATATTCCTTCCTGTATGTGCATTGCCCTGGTAAACGTTATCTCAAAATTTTGTCTTTTGTATTAATGTTTTTTCAAAGTTAGTTAGTTGCCTGGTTAAATTTAAAAACCGAAACTCTACAGGTGAATGCAAAAGAACACAAGTAAAAAAAAGACAAAGAAATGTAATTTATAGCAACAAGGCTTTAGTTGGTCATATTGTGCAAGTCATGTAAGGAATGTTTTGGATTGTAATGTTATAACATGATACACCTGAACTGAATCTCGATAGTAATAAATTGTCCAGGTGTTAGTTATAATAGTTATGTTTCAGAACCAAGTCTGTGAACCAGGCGAAACAGACCTTTGGACTTAAATTAGATGAGGGTCAAGGCAGGAACATCAGTCAAGGAGAAAATTGCTAGGCAGTGGTGTTAAAGGAAAAGCAAAGCAGCTGTTAAATGCTATTGAATCCAGTAATTTCATGGTGGAACCTGTGTGCAGTCAGTTTGTGTATGTGTGTTTGTGTGTGTGTGTGCTTCTGCAAATTTGTCAAATCTTGTTTGCTTTAAGCATGCCCTGTAACTGTGTCTAATGCATTTACTTTGGCTTTTTACATGTAAACCATGAGTTCAGCACTGCTGTTGCAAAGTGGAGATGTGAAATCCTGCATATGCTCACATAAGCTCTTTAGAAGCCTACAGTTATTATCACTAATCCTGTGTATGAATCTTGCATAGCCAAAGTAAACTAGATTTGGGTGGTCAAAAACAGTGGTCAAAAAATATGTCATGATAATTATAGGAATTTGTACATATATCATAAAAGCGACCAACCAATGAATTAAAACTAACCACCAGCCAACCAATAACCAAATAATAAGCAACAAACTAACCAATAACCAGTCAACCAGCTGACCAAAAACCAACCAACCAACCAACCAATAACCAACTAGTAAGCAAGCAAGCAACCAATAACCAACTAGTAAGCAACAAACTAACCACGAACCAACTGATAAGCAACAAACTAACCAATAACCAATCAACCAGCTGACCAAAAAACAAACCAACCATCTAACCAACCAATGACCAACCAACTAACCAATAACTAACCAACCAATAATAATAATAATCATCAACAATAATAAACAAACCTATCAAACAATAACCAACCACTCATCCAACCAACCAATTTAAAATTACATTCAATGTAAATTAAATTAATTTGACATACATATATATAAAAATATTCAGTCCTGGGCAAAGAAAATGAGGCAAAGCCAATATTGCAAAACATGAAGCTTTTAATGGTCTCAACAAAAATCACTGGGCAGAAAATGAACAAGAAGTAATAATAAAAAGCGCTCCTGAGACGTCGGCCTTCTTTTGCCGGTCGATGCTTGTTGCTGAAACTGTCGGGGGAAAAGCTGGAAACAGTGAAGTTCACTTACATAGTCTTCTGGTACACAAAGAGAAAATCATGAAAAGACTGAAGTGTATTATCTAACTTGTCTGGGTGTTCAAAATGTTCCAAAATCTCTTCAGTTTGAAGACTTTAACATCGAGTGGAACAACACGGACTCTTCTTGCTGTAAAACGCCGTCTGCAAGTTTACCCACAAAACTTCAACCTCAAAAGGAAATCGAGGGAAAAGCCGCACCACACCGATTTACTTTATCTATGTGTTTCATTCTTGCTCATTTTCCTGACCAATGATTTGCTGTTGAGACCATTAAAGCTTCATGTTTTGCAATATTGAGTTTGCCTCACTTTTTTTTACCCAGGAGTGTACATGTCCATCATATTTATTGTTGATAAATGTTCATATGTAGTGAATATATATGAGATTGCAGATCCAAGCCAAGCATTTGTTGAATTTACAGTATATTTGGATATGATGAAATATATAAAATAGCCAGCTGAAACAAAACAAACAAACCAACCAAAAACTACCAAACAGGAGTACACTACCAGTGCACATGAATACCACCACAATGCTGTAATGACTGCTTGGAAACTGGAATTTTTCTATGCGCTCAGACTTTAACAGATAAGAGATGAGGTTCGTTTTTATTCATCTTGGAATGAAGAATTTTCCTAGATTTAGAGGAGTTGCATCTAAATTATTATATATCTTTGTATAATGTTATTTATTATTATACATCATTAAGTGGTAATTTTGAGTTTGCACTGTGTGCTACAAACTCACGAAGAAAGGACTTTCACGGAGAACTTAAAGGCAGCACAACTTTACCCACTTTAACATCATACTTATAGGACCGGCTAATTGTTTCTCGCAAATTAACCAAGCAAATGTGAGCACCATTGGCTCACATATATAAATAAAAGCAGTTTGTACAGCTCTACTTCTCCTCACTTGCACTATTAAAAGGCTGAAATATTTGTACCAAACAAGAAACATCCCTTGCATTAGATAGTTGTTAAAAGTATTAAAAGATATTAACGTTGTCTACAAGTGTTTCATATTCACAGCTTACGATGGCTTGGGGGGGAAGGATTTAGATCTTCCTGTGTTAAACAGGATGTTTTGTACTTCACAGGAGCCATTTCAAATTCGTGTTGCCCCAGTTTCAGTGCCTTCTGGCAAAGCAGCACATCTGAGAACAGGAACACAAGAACACAACCAACCGACTTCTGAGATACAGCATAGAGACGTTGTACACGAGGGCACATTTATCGTCTTGTACATACAGTTGTAGCACTGGCTACATGTTGTAATGACTGCTTATTGATATTGGAAAATAATTCAAAGGGATAGAATTTTGTATTTCTTCCAGATTTGCCCATGGGAAGAAATGAAGTATATCCGTCTATCTAAAGATGCGATGCCAGACGTGCTTACAGATTTGACATCATCCAGATGTGATTCAAAACACGCGTCAGGGGCATGAAATGAATCTGAAATATTCACCTTATACATTGAATGAATCCGGGTTTGAACAGAGGTATGCTTCCATACCTCTATTTAAAAATGGCTTTGGGTTTTGCTGAATCGCAGAGAGTTTATCAAGGTTTTATGTTTGCAAAAAAGAAAAGAAGACAAGTACATCATCATGCTAAGTACCCGCACGGACTAAACTGAGGCCAAGATCGTTTTCGAGATCAATGAACCATTATTATAATTTGTAAAAGGGGCACATTGGAAGTATTAGAGTTTCTTGTAATAATGGGAATGGTGTAAAAATATATAGGCATAAATATTCATGTTAAACACATATACAATGTACTGTATGTACTGTGCACACTACAAGCTGAACAAAAATAATATGAAAAAAGATTCAGCAATTTTAACCATTTATCATTTCTGCATGTTCCTAATCACCATTTTTTCCATTAACATTTTAATCAGCACTTTAAACCATATTCCTTTGTTTCAGCTTCTAATTAGTGTTTACTTCACATGATTCATAATCACACCTTTTTTTAAAAAAATAGTAATGACTTTTGCTGCATTCTTAATTTCTTAACCTTTATCTTCACTTTTTCATCATTTTTTTTTTTTTTTACATTCATCTTACATTAAGGTTCTCTTAAGATTCTTTACTAAACTATTCAACCGTGAACTTGAAAATACGCCATACATTTCCATGAATAAAAAACTAAACAAAACAAACGAACAAAAGAAACAGTAGGCATTACATTTTCATTGTCTGACTGCAATCCAATCAGTCATGTACATTTGAACTTTCTATAACTATAGTAAACAACTCCATCAAGTCAAATTATAATCTATAAAACTTTAACCTGGAAATTAAAAGTCAGTTTGTGCTACCCACTGAGAGGTGTTAGTTTAAGGTTAAAATTTTAACTTTCAGCTTTAAGTCTTAGGGTTAAGGTTAGTATTAGGTTAAGGGCTACAGATAAAATTGAGTTTATTGTCTGCTATCAATTCGCGCTACAGTAGCATTTTTTGACAAGGTAGTGCAAATCAGCAAAACACCGGCAGCACAGCAAAACAACTATGCAGGAGAGCTACAGCTGACCAACTGTTTTATCTTCCAGAGCAAGACGAGATGCATACATTAGCCACCAACGCATCCATTTTGTCCATTTTTTGTTGTTGGTGACGCAGATTGTACAAAATTGTAGCAGTGTGCACATGTGTGACGTTTCAAAGGACCGACGTTGCTCTCATTACAGTTAGATATAGCTCACTTGTAACTACGAATTTTAACCATCAAGATAGACAAATCCGATCTGAGCAAAAAATCAGAATGAACAATGAGACATGTAATTGTGACCGTAGCCAAGGCTAGCATTTCTGATCTTCTCTGAGAAACCTCTAGGGATCAGTAAGATTCACTAACCATTCTGAACTTTAGATGCCATGATCAGGACTCAATCATAGTGGAACTTATTAGGCAGCCACTGTAGCTTAAAAAAGATTGGGGCTCTGATGTAAATGTGATACTTCACAGAAGCATTATAAATGCTAATACCTACTAACTCTCATATCTTACTTAGTTGTACAAATTGTGTCATTTTTGTAAACTTCATGGGGAATATACATTCCATTTATATCTTCGGAGATGAGAAGGAACTTGATGCACAAAAACCAATGTATATATGATGAGGTTCAGCATGATAGCTTGTCAAGGCTCCCAGGAGATGATTGTGATCTTGCTATATATTATTTCTCTCTACATTATTTTCTTTCTTGGCAGTCAGTCATGCTGTCTGTGTGTAAAAGAACCCGTGATGCTCTCTGGCCTGAGACATGGCAGGTTATATTTGGTGTCTTGCCAGGTGAACAGACTGTGGCCCGGATGGCGTGTGTCACTGAGGAACGAACCTTCCTGGCTTGCTACAGCTGGGTCGAGCTGCTCTATCGATGGGAGTCATGTTCCAATAATCCGTGGAGCTGTCGTGACCCCTCTAAGGAGGGTGTATCTGTCTTTTGGGTGGGAGATGGTTGGAGAAAACACACAGAGATTCCACCAGTCAGTGTGTCCTCGAAAGCAGTGTTTGTGGATGGTGTGGCTGACATCGATTTCGAGTGTTTTCTTAGTTGTACTTGTTGGAAAATTCTCTATTTAGTGTGAGGAGATGAATGCAGTTGTCTATGTCTATGCCATAGGAAAAATCCGGTTTTTAATTGTATTTTTAAAGATTTAAATCATTGTCAGGGACATTACTGATGAGCACAAGTACAGAGCTGCAATCTAGAAGACATATATGAGCCAGAGTGGCATGTAAATTCAGGACATTTGATGAGTTTAGCACAGGAGTATTCAATTCAAATTTGTGAAGGTCTAGCTATATAAAATTCCTTTCTTACAAAGCAACTAAACAATACGTAATGGCGACAACGGTTACCTTTCAATGCTTAACGTTTCGTGATTTTTTCATAAATATAAAAAGTAGAACAAATTCTTCAGGGTCCGTAGGCTACTTTTCTGTAGCCGTTGATTTTTCCATTTGATCTGGTGATAGTTTCAGCAATAAACTTCAAAGTAGTTTTATTCATTACTAGCAATCTGGAGCTATTTTTATTATTTTTTTTTAGAAAGCTCAGGATTTAGGATGTAGGGAATTAATTAGTGCTCAGCAATCAGATAAAGGTGCCCAGGATCACAGTGTTTTGTTTTGTTTAAAACTTAATTTCTTGGTTTTTAGTGCATGTTACTTTCTGATCTTTGGCTTGAAATAACAACTGTATTTTTTTCTAAGCCAAACCCAATTGTACGGTGTATAATTGGAGCTCTGAGGAACTATTGCATTGTACTATGTAACATAAAAACCTAATCAAATCTTGACCACAGATTGTAAAGTTTTGTATCATTTTGAATCTTCCATATTTTTATTTATTCAGTATATTCAGTTTCACTGAAGAGCAGAGATGGTCTCCTATTTGCATGAAAGTTGAGAGCTGGAATTTTGGGATAATGACAGATTCTTACACTCTTCTCTGGTTCTGGTGTATGAGAGGAATTCTGTTGTGTTAGCTTACCTTCTGCATTAACATTAGAGTGACTGTAATCCTCAAACTGTGTTTCAGTGCAAACAGGCATTGATGGTGGAAAACAGAGCATGTCTTGATCTTGTCAGCATAGACAGCTTTCACTTGGCTCAACTGTTCTGCAGACACTCACACACACACACACACACACACACACACACACACACACACACACACACACACACACACACACACACAC
>JAQQZR010000003.1:3465217-3480553 GCA_030068235.1 Notoglanidium macrostoma
CATGCAAACTCCACACAGAAAGGCACCCTGGGTGACCCGGGGATCGAACCCAGGACCTTCTTGCAGTGAGGCGACAGCGCTAACCACCACACCACCGTGCCGCCGCAACTGTTTTATTCCATACTTAAATAAGACATTATATTTTTAATACAATATTCTGGCGATATTGTAATTAAAGGTCAATCATTCATCGCTTTTAATCAAATTAAGTGAAATTAAGTGAATATGTCCTCATGGTCTGCTAGCTGTCTGCTCTGTATGTTCACTTAAAAAAAAAAACGGTGCTTATACACAGCTCTGGCTCCGTAAACAGGGAAGTAAAGGAAGTGGCTCGGCCCGAGACACGCAACATTATTCCATCCAATCAGCAACAGGGGGCATATTCCAGCCAATCACAGGGCAGGGGGAAGTGGAGGGGGGAGATGGGGGTGTCGTTGTGATTGTCATTGCTTTGTCAATGAGCGTCCATGAATTTGAGAGGCGGGGCTTCTGAACGGGAGGTGTGTATTTGTTTGGCTGTTGAGTTCAAATATCAGCAATCTTTCTCCAGAATCGACGACTCCGCCTTTAAGCGTTTACAATTATAGCGAAATGAAGACTTAGAATCGGCACGTAGCATTTCCAATATTCATTTTCACTCAACTGCTTTAATTGTTTTCTTTCTGAGCGAAGACACTGCCATACCATCGTTTATATCCTGTCACGTCTTAGCTGTGTGAATCTTACTGATATTAAAAGCAAAGATTTTTCATGCTGAGGGAAAAATGACTGTATGATGTGCAGCGCAGACAAATGTACATGTATTAAAGGTGCGAAAATATATAATTAAATACATGTAATAAATCTCCTGCACTCTAACATGCCGAATATATATGTATTCCTATATGTATAAATATATACATTTATCATGCATTTGATCAGTTTATTAGCTCATTTGAACAATTTGACTATCATAATACTTTTCAGGGTGCGTTCACATACGTAGTGTTTAATTGAACCCTGGTGTAATTTCGTATTCGGTGCAGTTGGAGATGTAGACGTGACACCAGAGCAATCACACTCCGAAATACCCAGCCTGAGACCATCAGGTGATCTTGTCATGGTTATAATGGAACAGCCGGCTCAGTAGCAGTGAGAAAGCATTTCAATCCTGAAACGGCCCAAATACAGTAAGTGAACCAAACATGCAATGTATTTTGGGTTGCAGATGACATTTTGTGTAGCTGAAAGCTGCAAAAATGAGTAAAGTGCACACTGAGCCAAAGTACAGAGCTAAGTGTTCCAGAAATCTGGACTGACGAACAAAAAAAGAGAAAATTAAACGGTGGATGCGTCACACAAAATGGTATAAACTAACCATTTCTTTTTTTTTTTTGGAGTTGTCCCTGATTTTCTCCCTAATTTGGTCATATCCAACTCCCACCCATTAGTTAGGTCTCTCCCCGTCACACGACACCACCAACCCGGGAAGGTGAGGCTATCACGTGCTTCCTCTGAGGTACAGAAGCCGACCAGACCCTTCTTTTCAAACTGCGTGCTCATGCGTCGCCAAGGGGTGGCGTAACACACTCGGAGGACAGCTCTATCCGTCCCCTTCAGAGTGCATGATCTCAGACACCCATGACTGGCTAGTGTCGCTGTGAGTGTCTGGGGAGAGAGTGTAAGCCGTGTAAGGTGCATAAATAATATATATACTTTGGTTTCATTTTCTTAATAACCAACAATTTACTCTTTGATTAAAAATGAAAAAAGGTAATAAGCTTTATCGAAAAAATGAAAAAACTTGCAAATGAAACAGCCTCTTGCTTCTCTTTTCTTTAGCTTTCGACAGTTTGTAAACAGTGAGCTCTGATTTCTTGCTGAATCTGTAAATGAGCACAAAAGCTCTTTCTTATTTTAGTTATTTCGTGGAATTAGAGACTCCGACTACTATGTCATCACGTGTATTGCTGCTATTGTACGTTATTGCGCCCTCTACTTTCTAAACGACGCAATTACAGCTAGGAAGCACTTGGAGCTGAATCGCGGATCATTTATTTCCTTCGATTCGGACTGTCGTAAATTTGCATTGTTATGTATCGATGCACGATCTATCATTATGTGCATAATGGGTACTTCAGCCAAAAATGCTATGATCAGAAACTGACACTGACGAAGGCTTAAGGATGATTAGCACATGTAATATAACTGTTCAATATAAAGATTTAATCTCCAACTTTAAACCTATAAGATGAGCAACAAGGAAGGAGTGTTTAATAAAGTACTAGCGCGGTGTTTAATACCTCAGTAACCACATGGTCCCATGGTGGTCCATTTGCATTGATGGACGAGGTAGTTGTATATAACGCACCCTAGATTGTATACTCAGTAGTCTATTGACCAGTTTCTTGGCTGGCATGAGTGGATCCCAATGTGATATTCTGCTATTGTAGCCGATTTGCCTCAAGGTTCGACTTCTTGTACATTTTGGGATGCATTTCTGCTTACCACGGCTGTAAAGGGCCGTTCTTCTCCGATCTCTCTCACCAAGTCATCGTTTTCACCCACAGAACTGACGCTCACTTTTGGGTTTTTTTTTTGCTTTCACACCATTCTGTGTAAACTTTAGAGATATTATTGTGCGTGAAAATCCCAGGAGATTTCTGAAATGCTCGAACCATCCCATCTGGTACCAACAACCATGCCAAGTACTGAGATCACATTTTTCCCCCAGTCTGATGTTTGATGTGAACAATAGCTGAAGCTCTTGGATATGTCTGCATGATTTTATTCATCGTGCTAATAATGCATGATTTTATATACTGCGGTGCGTTAAAGTGGTTCTATTTAAGTGGCCAGTAAGGATATACTGTATGTATAATGCAATACTTTGTTTAAGCCTCTTTGTTTTCCGTAGCTTCCAATCCTGTTTTTTTTGAAGGAGGGCAATATTAGATTTTATTATAAGATTAGAAACGTCATTTCTCCCAGCAATGTGACACTGTTTGCGCTTTCATATAAACATTTGCCATTCACTGTGGTATTACGAGTGTAACGTTCTTCCCTTCATCAATTCAAAGATCTCCATTGTTTAAAGAAGCGTTGTTTAGGCTAGCTTCGCTCCTCGATTTCATTAACGATCTTCCGGAGAGCATGTGAGCTCTGCTTCTGCCTCTTCTCATGTGGTGACTCAGGAGATGTGAGAACACATTATTAAACATCTACAGCGACGACTGACTACTGTCCAGTGTAAGGTCTGTGTTTGTTAATGCTGTATTGTTTTCCTCTAAGCTTTTGTACCCCGTGCTTTGAGCAGAAATGAACAAATCACACGGGGCTGGATGGACTCGCTGCCACTTTGCCAGTGAGTGCTTTCATTTCATTCCTGCTGTGTGTTTATTGCTTGTTGTCTCGCTCTTAATCTGTGGTTCAAGCTGTTCCCAAAACTACAACCCAGTTAATCACTAATTACTGTTCTCGAGTGCTCCACTGATACATGAGAAAACATGAAAAGCTGTTTCAGGACCGTCTCAGGAACTCGGTATTCTAACACTGGACAGTAAACAATCAAACAAAACTTTTAAAAAAGTTATTTGTCATAGTGGTAAGAAGAAGAAGAAGAAGAGCAATTTTAAAGCCTATAGAAAGGGCAGATTTATCTGGAGGTTGCTAATGGGCTGGAAGCAGCGGTGTGGAGCTCAGGAGTCGCTGAGGATATCAGCTTTGACACATTGAACCTCTTAAATTTTGCCTGAGGTATAGTGCATGCGAGCTGCATGTGCAAACAGCTTTTACTGAGCGCTTCTACCGCTTTCTTTCTTTCTTTTTTTTTGTTAATAATAAGTCTCTTTCCATCCAGCTTACAGCCGCTTGTACAGAACAGCAGAAAGCCAAATATTTCACTGCTAGGTTGATATTAAGATATTCATCTTAACCTGCGCTGCATGAATTTTGGGTCTTGAGACGGAACATGGTTGATCTAATTGATTTTTTTTTTTTAATTATTATTTTTGAATTCATTTCACCTCAAGTCTAGAGGGTCAGCAGTACGAAGCCGATCTTGCATGAATTTGGCACAAGTATAAGCTTAGAGCTTTCGCTTTTGCAGATGCTAGATAGTAAAGATAATCCATAATTTCCATGAAAGAATCATTTAGATTACGCACCTGTCTGGTAATTAGAAATGATCTGGTAACTGATCATTTTTTTTTTAAATGGTTGAAAAAAAGAAAGGTTTTTATAATCATTTTCAGACTTTATTAGGCTTTATTAGTATGAGACCTTGTCAAGCATTAAATCTTTTTTTATTCATGTATTTATTTTAATATTATTTTATTATTTTGCCCAAATGTAAATAAAATTAAAACTATTCTAAAATTAATCATTTAGTTCTTTTTTTTTTTTTTTTTTTTTTTTCAAAATTTAAAATTCACAAATTTTGCTTATTTTATTCATTTCATTTGTTCACATTCGTAAATATAAATTGAGATCAATTATAAATAATTGTCTCTTTGACTCAAACATGCAGTTCCTCTCCAAATCCATCAACATTAAATGACCAATTTGCCTTAAATTAATTTTTAACATTACATGAAATTGATCAGGAAGCTTGCATGTTCATGTGTTCTGGTCTCTGTGACCTGTGAATGGTCATATTGAAGCCTGTGTGCTTGCTGCCAGCCTCCTGATGCTTCATCATTATCTCAGTAAGCAGGGTTTGGGGCTCTGGGCAGCTGTTCATGTGCTGGCTCCTGTTGTGATGTGTTTGTATGTCTGAGTGTGTAGTGTGTGGACACTCCTGTCTTTGTGAGGGTTAGCATGCAAGCCGGCTTGTCCTCTACAGGCTACCAGATGTTTGGAGACATATCTGAACACACACAGATCCTTCTGTCAACCCCACCCCCCCAATGCATTCTGTATCCTGTGTGTTGCTTTCATAAACATCAGTGGAGGAATATTTTTAGCTTCGGATACTTGCATGTGTTTTACGTTTATAGAAAAGTCATGCTGACATTCAGCTTTGAAATGCCCCTCTTGCTTTAGACTGTGACTGAGTGGAAAAACCTGTAAATATATTTCAACAGACTAAATATTTTAATCGTTTAAGTAGGTGGTGTAGTCGTTAGCACTGGCGCCTCACAGCCAGAAGGTCCCAGGTTCGATCCCTGGTGCCTTTCTGTGTGGAGCTTGCATGTTCTCCCTGTGATTGTGTGGGTTTCCTCCCATGGTCCAAAAAACATGTGAATTAGGTTAATTGGCTACCACAGGTGTAAATGGTCCCAGCCACTACGGGGCACAATTAGTGTGTTGTGGTGCCGGTCCCAAGCCTGGATGAATTGGGAGGGTTGCGTCAGGAAGGGCCTCCGGTGAAAAAACCCCCAGCCAAATCGATGAAGCGTACGACAGACGATCTGCTATTATATAACAGGGATTAAGCTGAAAGAAGGAGTTTAAATCCTAGGCTAGGCTACCATCCTGTCCAAAGATGTTTCAAATCTTGCTAACTAAGGCTGAGTGAACACTACACAACTTTCGCTGAAGTGAGCCAGGTTCCCATAACCCACGTTAATAAATAAACATGAGAGCTGTTGTCTGTCTATATGATATTTCGACTAACGATTTTGTACTGAAAGAAGAAAAAAAGATGTAGAGGGAATTTCAGTTGGGCAGACACGTCCAGCGAGGATTGCCTGTTCTGCAAAGAGAACAGGAGGTATGGTGAAAAGAAAAACAGGTATTTTTATACTCAACACGGCTTGTTCTTGTTTCTAAAAACCGGTTGGGTACGGCAATATGTTCTTACAGGAACAATATTACTGTGCTTACATTTTGTCCTCTGAGTTTCCTACACAAGTAGATGGATGATAAACTGGGTTCAGGGATCTGCTGCGCATGAGGGTCGGTGAATTTCTTCTCAGGCTGTGATTGGCTGTTTGTTGTCACTGTTATTCAGGCTACATGATTCATCAAAGAGAAAATCAAACGTGCTTGAAAATAACAGAGCCATGGCGAACGCGTGCAGATCGAGAAAATTGCATCACTGAACCCTTCCCTCTACACGAGCGAAGTGGGGTGGGGTGGAGGAGCGGTGCTGGGGGTGGGGTTGAGGGGTTCGTAGTCGTCTGGACAACTGGGGACGTTATTGAAAGAAACATGTTTAAACTGAAGCAAATGTTTCGTTTTCGGAACAATATATGGACGCAAATGTCAAACTTTATTATATGAAGGGTTTTTCCAGGCTCGCGCAATTACATCCCTTCATAAACCAGAGATATTTACACAATTAAGTTCTATATATTTAGGTCAGATTATAGAAATGTCAGAATACAGTGTTTTATCCGAAGAGCCCATAGTTCTGTTCTTGCCTCTTCCATGTTGCACGGAAATACAATGAGCAGGCTGTTTGATGGATACCGCATTGGACAGTACAAGCAAAATCCGTTTATTACATTCATAAAAATTTACTATATTGTTCCAATCAGCGATCTTGTGCAGAATATAAATCATTTTAATATGAATTATGCCTTCTAAAACCTCTTCTAACTGTTAAATCCCTTTCCTAATTAACTGTAACTTTAACTACAATTAATCACGTTATTGTCTCAGTAAATCTTCCTCAGCTGGCTCAGGGAGTGTGGGTTTGGTTCTCGAGTTATTTTATTGCTTTGTAGCTTCTCTAGCCTGTGGAGTTCTCTGTAGGACCTCGATTCAGACGTCCTACATGGGCTCTTCCTATCTATCCCAAAAATAAATGAGGAAAAATGACTTCAGTGTATCACTGTTCGCTTTATTAGGAACGCCTGTACAGCTGAACCAGGAGCAGAAAAATATATTCAAGTCCATCCACCTCAAGGATTGGTGTTCGGAGATGCTTTTCTGCTCACCACAAAATATAAAATCTACGAGGAACGGTTGTGTGTGTGATTTTGATATAATATCATTTTTAATAAATTGAAGAAAGGACCCTTAATGGCTGCTATAACGTAAACAATAACAGGAACTTGCATGTTTCATTGGTGATCCACAAGATTAAATGTTACTATAGATTTAACAGACCTGCTGTTCTTAAATTAAAATGATCATCTTTGACGTAACTCCATTTCCTGTTGTGATGACATCACACGCCTGGATTGTTGATTCTTTTCGAATAACCGTGTAGTATGCCGCTCTGTGTTATTTTCCGTACTTGATTTTTTGTAGATAAATTGTAATGCTTATTTTTCCCATGCAGAACCCATGGGGGATGCAAACTTTTGCACACATAAATGCTAGTTCATGAGTTTTCCTGGGGTGTCAGGACACTGGTGCCTCTAAATAATTTTCACACTCGTGCAGAATAATTTTCACTCGCAGAGCCCTGAACATGCATAGTGGCATCAAAGCGTCTTCAGAATAGATCTGCTTTAACAGTAATTACTCTACATGCCATTCCCGGTGTTTAATCAGAGACAGTGTATGCTGCTTTTTCCAATTAAATACTGTTCCTTCTGTGATTACTGCTATTCGACAGGACAGGACTATTCTTCTCAGGGCTGGGAAAATTGCGCAAGGTTTTCTTTCGACGTAATTGTTCTACATTGAACCACTTCCTTTTAATAAATGAGCTCTCCTAAGAGAAGCTAATTACTGCAGTCTCATGACTTCGTAAATAGGTGAAACCATTATATGCGGTCTCAGTATGTTCCTTGAGGCAATGGAGAAGTTTTACCTGCCCTTGTGGAATTTCAGTCAATTTTTCTTTTCAATTTTCTTTCTTTATGTATCAGACATTGTGTCTGTGGCGTCCCAGGAGAGCGCCGACTCAACCTTCCACCTCCATGCTATGAAGGCTGAAAATTCTTTTGGCTAAGTGTGTGTGTGTGTGTGTGTGTGTGTGTGCGTGCGTGCTTACTACACTTTCTCTGTAGGAAGTGCACTAGCTGTGTACACCTGCTGCTTTGTGAGATTGAGTGTGACCCGCTACAGGCAGGTCGAGTCATATAGGAACAGAGAGAGGAGAGAGGCAAAGCGAGTACACATGTCATTCCACTTCTCTTTCTTTTACCATCAGTTTATTGGTTAGACTCTAGCACAGATTGTGACCCACAGCATTCACGAGCTTCTGTTTCGGAATGAACAAGACATAATTAAACTCTCGGTCTAGGCTATACGGTAGCGCGTTCAGTTTTTTGGAGCTATTTTCTACAGTGTGAAACAATACTGAAGGCATCAGAACGATGAAATAGCACGTATGGAATTATGCGGTAAGCAAAAAGTGTTAAAACAGAATATGGTTCATATTTAGATTCTACACTTCTACAATTTTAGCCTTCTACATGAAGGGTTTTTTTCTAGTGTTTCCAGGGTCCAATTAATAATAATAATAACAATAATAATAATAATAATAAAGACTTTCCGGTTTATGCCACACCCACTTTGGGTTTAAATCCGAATACAGCTACAGATGTTTGGAGCAGTAAACAGTTACAGATTGTGTTATAAACTTAGTATAAGAGGAATAAAACACAACAGGGCCTACTCTTTCTATAGCCTATAGATATAACCACAATATAGATATATTTCTATAGATACACATCCCATTGTGTTTTATCCCTTACTTATTGTTCTCTTCTTTTTTCAATACGCTTTTCAAACTCTACTTTTTGGCACAACATTGCCATGACTTTAGGGAACCTCTTGTTTAGTTTATTACCCGTCTGTTCTTTTGGCACTTAGCATAAAAATAATAAAAATCCACCTGCACTAATGTTGGCAAAGATTTCACAATGCCTGGAGAACTCATATTAATTCAACGACGTGAACAAAAACATTTGGGGATTTGTTTTATTGTTGGGGTGACACCCAGCTGTCTGTGCACAAACAAGAACTATAGTGTGAAGTAGTGTTTCTAACTCTAATATTGAGCTGCTTATTATTTCATTCAGTGAAATCAAAAAGGAGCGAGCCTTTTTTTTTAATCTTTTTTCAAACAGCATTTTGTTTAGTTTTTTTTTTTTTTTTTTGCCTAACTACAGATTTCCCAAGCAAAGCAATATCAATCATTCAGTCTCTCTAAATTATACTGTGTCTTGCGTTATAATTTCTTGGAAGAATATGAAAGAAGTGTGTTATTATCCTTTTGCATAATTAGGGTTTTGAAGCTGTTATCACGACACATTACCAGCACGTCCTCCTTTGTCTCTCGTTATAGCCATCTGACCCTCGGTATTTTTTCTCTACAGCTCTTATCGAGTCGCTATTTTGCTGCTTCTTTGCCATTCTTAGCACTGTCAGACTCTCAAGCAGTTTCATTACCATCTGTCCTCTCCCAGAGGGCTCTGATTGGCTGACTGCGGTGCAGTCTGTCATTAATTGACTTGTACTGCATGTGCAGGTGTCCATCAGGGCTCTGTTGTAGGACTAATCAAGTTGTTGAAAATCCGGAGCAAGATTAAATGGTATGGTGTTGAAAATGAAACAGAAGGTGTGTTATGTAAAGCCTCTTTCTCTCTCTCTCTCTCTCTCTCTTTTTTAGCATTCAGGAGTTCTGTCATGACTACAAGAGTAAATTTCACACTAATGTCTAATATTAATGCAAATTATAATATATTGAGTCTAATTCCTTGGGAAAGTGGGTCCATAGGGGCCAGTTCCATTAAATTCCAGGTTCAGATATGATTTAAATGGGAAATGAGAGGTCTCGAAAGGACACTTGTTCATTTCTTGAAAGCGAAAAGGGTTCAGAGTGATCAGAAGGACGGCGACGCACTCGAGATTTTTTCTCGTATGGAAAAATTTCATCATGTACAATACGGGAATATTGAATCGCAGTTCTTGTAATGTTTTACATATTTTAGACCATACATAAATCAAAAGAGAAATGGATGAACTTTAATTTGATGTTCTGTTGAAGTTCCCCGCACCTGAGATATTCACATTTGAAAAGTTGACCAATTTTTTTTTTAGCCTACCCTTTATATGTAAAGCTTTTTGTGAAGTAAAACAATGAAACTGAGAGAAATCATGTCAGAATTTTTCCACCCTCAATGTGAAATTACAACGTATAAAATAGGCTTACAGACTGCTGATAGACTCTTACCCAAAATTTACTCGGGTGGTGTAATAAAATCAAAAGGTGCTTCGTTATTAGTATTAGTTTAGGCGTGTGCACACTTTTGCAACCAGGTTATTGTAACTTTTTTATTTTTCCTATTTTTTCCCTAAAATGTTTCAGAAACGTCTGAGGCCACTAATGAAAATGCTTTAATTTACTTAAAAAAAACCCCAAAAAAACCAACTTTGTTTAAAATAACTGTAAATATTAGTTTCCAATGAGAAGGCTTGGTGCCACTCACAGTATCTGGAAGGATGCAGCAGATAAGTGAGAGTAAGTCCAGTCATGTGTTATTCACTAACGCTGCAAAAAAACCACTGCAATTTTAGGCTATACAAGAATGACTCCAAGTACCGTCGAATTAAAATTTTCTTTTAACATTTAAATACATATAAATAAAAGAGTTAACAGGCCCATGATTGAATCAGAACAAGAAAATGTTTCACTAATGAAAAATATCAGTTTATGACACGGCTACTTTATCTTTGTTGTCACTAGATTGAAATGTATTTAAAGAGGTAAACATTACCTTGCAATTCTCGATATGACATTTCTGCTTCTGTGCAGGATCATACGCCTCCGATCTGGTGTTTCGAACAGCTTTACTAGAAAACAGCCATTCCGCTACAGAGGCTGAATGAATTCGCGGCTAGCGGCAGGTAACGATAAACCTCCAGTGGCAGCACACTTAAAACAGCTGGATTTCAAATGCGACTGTTTTTCCTTCAGAATATAATCATCTTTTTTATTAAGGAGACATGCATTATTGAATATAAGGAGGTGTAGAAAAGATATGTACTTACTTTATAAATCATATATACGCCTTTACATACTTTAAAATTTGTAGCTCCATGAAGTGAATATTTCCATGGGACACTTTGTCTGGCAGGATCTAAATTTGAAATGTGTGTGTGTGTGTGTGTGTGTGTGATAAAAAATGTCAAAATGCAAAATATAATCCTGCACATACACAATGTAGGAAACTAATTCTAGCTCAGCGCTTGTGATAATGGATTGCACAGTATTACTGCAGTATTACACGTATAACATTACTGCGTTTATTTGTTTGCCTCTTGGGAGGCTTTTGAAGCAGATTAAGTCTGACAAGCTGCGTTGACGTAACTGCAGCGCGATACACACTTTCTTCCTACAATGGAGAAGTCTCTGTTGATATTCATATTTGATGTTCATCAGTTGGAGTGTAGCACACCTTATGTACAGTCCTGTTCTTACTTAAAAGACGGGGTGTATAAAAAAGTAAACCCCCCCCCCCCCCACACACACACACACACACACACACACATTTGTCTTGCTGTTCTGATGAGGCCCTTTCACTGACATAAGGATTAGTATGTTTAAATAATACTTTGCCTAGACCTAAATCTAACCTTAACCTTAACCTGAAAAGGCTCTTTCCATTTTTATAAATGAATGTAAATGCAGATTTCCTTGTAGGGACCAGCTAAATATCCTCACAAGGTCAAAACTGCGAAATAATCCTATAATTGTGGGGACACTTGGTACTCACTAATGCATTATAATATTCCCTCGTATTGATGTTTTCTGTCAGCCTGCACAATTTGACTTAAATCCATGTACAGACTTTGGTGACATTTATACGGTAAGTGGCTCTGTGTGTGTGTGTGTGTGTGTGTGTGTGTGTGTGTGTGTGTGTAAGACTGAGAAAGAGAGGAGCCCCGTGAGGAAGAAAGCACCTTCGCTGCATGTGAATTATTCACCAGCTTTTCATTTGTTCTCCTGTGTAAGTCAGGCAGTTCAGTATGATGGAGCCGAGGCAATGCACGCAGTTCCCATCAGCATCTCATTGGAAATCACATGTCTTCCCTTCCCAGCATGGCCCAATATGCTTTGCTGATTAGTCTGATTAAATTGTACTTTTATCAAAGATGCAGTAAATGCAATCTTCCACAAACCTAACACTATTAAATGAGTAGAGTAATAAATATTATCTAACAAGAGCAGGCAGTGTTCCTGAGGGGGGAAAAAGCATTGCTGCAGGTTCCTGGAACCAAAGGATAACACCACCTTGTTAAACGTTATATTCTACAACTCCTGAATTAATTTTATTTCAAGTCCTCATCTAATGCAGCTGTCAATGAACTGTGAAGGCTTTAGTTAGTTTAGGTTAGAGTATATGTGTATTCACTTCTTTATTTCCTTTTTCTTTGTGTGTGTGTGTGTTTTGAGTTGAATTGTACATTAACAATGTATAGATTTCATTCTTTTGCTCCTGCTATACTAGAGGAAGACATTATCGTAGCATGGGTGTTCGGGGTAGATTAAATGCACTGAAATAATTACAGACCATGTTAAATCACAAAGTAATTCAGCAATTAGTTGGCTCAATTTATTTTGCGGATGCTCGTGAAAGGGATCCGTAAAGCCCTTTTTTCCCTCACGCCTCCAAACTAATGCTAAAATTATTATTATCTTGTTTCCCCATAGACCAAGATCAGTAATAATTTCCCAAATCTACCTTAAACAAGATTTTATTCATGCATTATAGTTTCTTGCACTCCACGGCGTCGATTCTCTCGACTCTGATTAGTTGTTTTTCATGACATTAGTGCAGCTATGTTAATTACATTGATATGTCGTTGTTGCTACGGCAACTACTTATCCAAGGACTTGAAAACAATGTGGTGGACTTTTCTGTAAGGAGACTTTTATTTACTGAAGGATTTATAAAAGGAGGTTCTGCCGTCAGTGCTTTGTAACTGTCAGATATAAAGCTCTAACTTTACGTTTTCGGGCAAAGCCTAGGATTTTTGTTTTTTCTGTAACATGCCAAGCTGTGATTTGTTTGCCTTCTTCATGAAGTGAGAGGAAACAAATAGGCTGGTGAGGGAACGACTGTTTATAGCCGCTGTACTGAAAGTAATAACTTGTTTTGTGGATACTCCGTAACATTAAATGTAACAATAAATGGATAAAAACAATTGTAATTCTTGGAATATTTCTTCGGTATAAAAATAAGAAGGACTAGAAATGCAGATCCCAAGTTGGAACCACTGACGTCAGTGGCTATGGGAGGGGCTACCGCAAGAACACCCCTTTTCCACTATCAGGGAACAGGTTCTTGAACTTTACCAACACTCACCTGATCTCATCACTTATGCTTTGGTCCAAAATGCAATTCAACCAACAAAACACTTCATACTTCACCCAAAATGACTCATTCTGTCGTAACTATAAGCGTAAGCTCTCTCCAATAAGACTATGGCATGCAGTGCACAATGAACTAAAAAACACAAACAAATCGATGCATTGCAAAAATACATGTATTTTGTAATATTTGCATGGTTTTGTGCTGTATTGAAAAATAAAAGAAAGACGTACGGGACCTCTTACTGCAGGCTATGTTTTGTAATCCCAAACAAATACAGTAAATCTGAGATTCTGCTCTATGCTTCCTGGCAGCTCTGTGCTACATTTCTTATGGTGTGTTTAGTATAACAAAAGCGTGCAGACACATTTCATTTCCTCTACAGCAAGTGAAATAACAGCACATGATTGTACCACTAGAAGTAGCCCTAATGCTTATCCATTGTGTCCTCTATATGTCTTATCCATCCCTACAATTCTCCATGGCCCATAAATATTTGAATATTTATATATATTGTTGCAACACGGCAGATCCCACTACTAAGTGTGGTAAATGTACTGTAGTCGTATTCTTGGGTCACTCTCTCTCACTGACCGCCCATGACTTACATATACAGCAGTAATAGTGGAAAAATCTCGTCACAATGGCAACCGACCAAAATAAATAATTGAATAAACTTTTTGCAAAGCTAAAATCAGAATAATTGATCTCATTTCAAGCGTATAGTTTCATTTATCTGTAAAAATGCAGCATGTTTCCATCTACAACGATCTAAATCTTGTTAGGTTTTGAATAGAAATTTGCGCTTTTGAACAGAGGATCTAAATGACAAATGCAAAATTTGTACCGATTTCAGCTGGTAGTGAACATATTCATGAATTTTGGAAGACTTGAATCCAAGCAATGCAAAAGTACACACAGTTTAGTTCACGTGGTCTACTGATACGGCGAATGTGTTAAGTGGTTCGAAAACCTGGACGTGGTATTGAGACGAGCGTGTAAACGGTAGTTTAAAACTGTGATTGAGGTTTCGTCCTGGGAATTCAATCCAGTGGTATATGAAGTGGCATTTCCAAGCGTTACTTTAACCTTTAGAATTTCCAGCACATTACATAATTATTTCAGCAGCGTAACCTTGGAACCTTGAAATGGAACAAATTGGGAAAAAGAAAGTTAAAAGGACGATTCGGAGCTCGTGTGCGCGCGCGCGCGTGCGCGTGTGTGTGTGTGCTCACGCCTCCGTGCCCTGTCTTTTCCTAATGAGCTTGATGTGTCCATAACTGATGGCTTGCTAGGCAGGGGGTCAGAAGTAATTACCCAGACAAGGACAAAATCAGCATGGCATGAGGAGGAGCGGGCGAGGTGCCGCAGGGTATTAGCAGCATCCTGAAGGAAGGAAGCTCGGCCCAGAAGACGAGCTGAGGAGACGGCGTGGTCAGAAGGTTACACAAATGCAGTGATGTCATGCCTTTAGCAATATGGCCAATTTCTTTTTAACATTGTTTGAATACTCTCGCTCAGAAGAGAATGAGAAGGAACTTGTAAACCATATGCTGCACATATCAAGTCATTTTGCACATAAACCTGACCATTAACAAATATTTGAGCTGAGGCGGTGGACGTGGGGGAAAAAAATGAAAAGGATTGCTAAGCAAGTGTCTCTGCTGAGCAAAGACAAGGATAGAGTTTTCAGCATGAACCATGAAAATCTCTTTTTCTACAGTCGATGTGTATAGTATAATAATAACAACAGCAACTTTGCTGATATTAAAACATTGTTATTATTAACATTATAATTGACATTATAATCATTGACATTGATGATCTGGCAAAGTCTGTGTGTTGTACTTTTGAAATTATATTTGATATACTATATCTACACAACAACATTTTTGTCTTATTATCTTATTAAAAAAAGACAGGCTGACCAGGGATCAGCTGCTATTACATAACATTACGCGCGACTACCGAAAGATAAAAAGTACGCCGTGTCATTTTTTAATAACTACTTACATTTAGAGTCTTTCGCTTTTTCCGTGCTAAATAATACATATGAGGGAGGCACGGTGGTGCGGTGGTTAGCACTGTCGCCTCACAGCAAGAAGGTCCTGGGTTCGATCCCCGGGTCACCCAGGGT
>JAQQZR010000003.1:3490528-3509502 GCA_030068235.1 Notoglanidium macrostoma
TCTGTCCATTTATCCATCCATCCATCCATCCATCCATCCATCCATCTGTCCATTTATCCATCCATCCATCCATCCATCCATCCATCCATCTGTCCATTTATCCATCCATCCATCCATCCATGCATCCATCCATCTGTCCATTTATCCATCCATCCATCCATCCATCCATGCATCCATCTGTCCATGCATCCATCCATCCATCCATGCATCCATCTGTCCATGCATCCATCCATCCATCCATTCACATGTCCATCCGTCTATCTGTTTATGCATCCATCCATCCATTCATCCTCCATCCATCTGTTTATTCATCCATCCATCCATCCATCCTTCCATCCATCCATCCATCCATCCATTTGTGAAACATTGGTCAGTTCTGTATAGATAACCATAAATGCATTACAGTGCTGCTTTTTCTTACAACCAGACTTAAATCCATCTGTCCATCCATACATTCATCCATCCATCTGTCCCTTTATCCATCCATCCATCCACCTATCCATCCATCCAACCAGCTGTCCAATTATCCATTTGACCATCCATCCATCTGTCCATTCACCCATTTGTTTAGTCATCCATCCATTCATCCATCCTTATGGAACATTGGCAATTTCTATGTAGATAATAATAAATGCAATATATGACTGACAAATAACCACACTAAAATGCAGATGTGAGTATCTCAGAACTCCATCAGATCCTCTGATTCACCTTAAAAGCAAAGCTAAACGCTACAGGCACACCATCAGACTCCTGTGGCGCCTGTGTGAATCTCATTTAAGCCATTTAACATGGCTAAAATTTAAGGTTGAGGTACAGTGTGAGGGGCTAAATGTGATCTGTACAGGTTTTTAATTCTGTATGTCTGTGCAACAGAAGATTGCAAAGGCACATGCTTTGACATTAACATATGTTCAGAATGAATCAGTCTGTCTGAATTAGAGACACATGCTGAGACAGTGAATGGTGCCTTAGGGCTCAGTCACATCTAATTTCATATCAAAGGTGCTGCCATCGAACTTAGATAAAATAAAACATCTGAGACACCATCTGAGGCCCTTGCATTTTTTACTGCGCATGGAGTATTTAATCTGATTCAAAAAGTGAGCAATATTCAGCAAAGTGTGTCAAGCCATAAAAATTAATTGAAAAACTAAAACTGTAAGGAATATTTTAGGATCTGTCAACAAATCCATCTACAGTGTTCCATCACCATTTGTCAAAGAAACTACATTCAGTAAGTCATGCACTGAAGATCTCTGGGTGGAATCATGTTCCTTTACTGCAAACTGAGTGGATTTCTATACGGTGTTTATAAGAACTGAAGATTTAAATGAATTATTATGAGTGATGGCAATGATCTGATACCCAGGATCGACATCAGGCTGATACTAATAAAAAAAAAAAAAAAAACAGTGGGGGAAAAAAGAATGAATTATATCCTATCCTGTCATTAATAGAAAAAATTGGAAATGCTTGCATATAAAAAAAAAAAACAAAAAAAAAAACGCTTTAGTTAAAAAAAATCAACAATGTAATTCTTAAAGGTCCACTATGTAAGATTTATGGGGATTTATTAGCAGAAGATGGAATGTAGTATTCATAAGTATGTTTTCATTAGTGTATACTTACCTCTAACTACAAATTGTTGTCTTTTTATAAGATTAGAAGGAGCCCTTTAGATCTATATAGTGAGCTGGTCCTCTGCCATCGAGCTGCCATGTTGCACCACTACAGTAGCCCAGAAAGGACAAACCTCTAGAGAGCGCCTTCACATTTTAACTTGTAGCGTGTGGATCTGTATGGAAGCACCAGAAGGACGATGAATAATACAAAAGGAAGACAAGCAAGAAGAAAGAAAAGGTAACACTGTGTGCTGGTGCTGGCTAACAAGTTTGAGCACAAGTTAAAAAAAAATGGTGGATCATACTTAGTATTTAGCACAGAAAAAGCAAGTGAGTGTGAATGTAAGTACTTGGAAGTATGCTACGGGCACCTGATGGCCACCGTACGCTCTGATGCACGCTTGGAAAGGGAGGCGTAAGGGGAGGGGCATTCAGGGGGTTGCAATCCTCCATAGTGGACTGTTAAAGGAAAAAATACTTCAGAAGTATAGCAAAGCGTTAGTAGAGAAATAAATTTGTATTGTGCCATCATGAATTATTACAGTTGGACTTTATTATATATATATATGTATATTGTTTTTAAATATAATATTTAATCGTCCCTCCTCACACAGCTCTAGTTTATTTACAAGAAATGTATAGTGGTGCAAGTTTGTTCTTTGACCACTATGTACACCATCTGTCTCTCTCTCTCTGTCTCTCTCTCTCTCACATGTGACCCCATAGTCCTACATCACACATGAGCCCCAGGCTGTAGCCTGATAAAGGTTTATATCCAGCCCACCAAATGAATTTACGATCTGTTTTCTAAATTAAAATCGACTTATGGACTGTAATTGAATTGAAAGATTTGAGGGAAGAAAGCCGGTCTCTGTTATACCCCTGGGACGAAACAGCGCAATAAACGCAGGGCCATAAATTCGGCTATTGATATGCTAATGTTGTATACTTCTTCATTAATAAGTTAAAGATTTGACTCTGTTACCACATCTCTTTGCTAATTTGCTGGTTTTACAGCAATATTTACACGCTCACAACCTTTTGTGTTTATCTGTTGTGTAATTACCATAAATCCACCGTGACCCCGAGCAGGAAAAACAAGTGCTAAAAGCAATAATAAGCTGTTAGTGTTGCCAAATAACTGCTCACACTTTATATGCACCGCTCATACTGAAGTTTTAAAAGGAAAAATAAAACATTTGTGGATAATAAACTCTTGGATGCTACTGTACTGCACTAAACGTGAGCCAAAATCAGGTATAAATCTTAAAGTGAGATGCCTGGCTGGATGATTACTATAGTACAGGTGATGGTACATTCCTAGGCATCAATCCATGCGCGCACACACTTTCACACTCACACTCACACAGAGATAAGTGTAAGCATGCTACAATAGAAGGTGACACATGGACACACTCCCTCCATCAGTCCACAATAAGAGATAAGCAGAAGGCCATGAGTTCAGCCCACTGCAATGCAGACACACTGTGAAAGAAGTGCCAGTGGAAATGCAGACTGAACAAGTAAAACAGTACGTACACAGCGAAGGACTGCTCGGTCCTCTTCTGGGAGCCTCTGGGAGAAACTGTCACAATTGGTGCATATTAGCATTTAGGTCACAAAGCTTTATGGAGCAGAGAGTGTAACGGAGAAACACGCAGAACTTATCGCTCAGGGTAATTAATGTGGCATTTACTCACCGGCTGCAAATAAAGCTGTGTATGAAGCAATATCACTATCCGTATCTGTGTCAGTTTCATGCTTACAATATTTGTCCATTGTTTTTGCTAACATGGTAATCGGCCTTATCTTTTTTTTTTTTGTACTTTACAAAATAGAAAATGAGCAGCTGGTAAGGGAAGAATGGTTTATACTGGTTATAATGGTTTATCGTTTATAGTGATAACAGGAACCGACCTGTTGTGAGAATGTTTCAGAACATTAGCTCTAAATACAACGGGCCCTATCTTACACCCGGCGCAAAGCTAGATTGAGACAGACGCAGTTGTCATTTTCCCGTCGAGAGCCCATGTTGCTTAAATAGCAAACGTGCGTGCGGCCATCTGAGCCTGTCTGCGCACTCATGCGTCTTCAAATGAGGTGTGATCAGGCGCGTTGTCGTCGTCACGCTGCCGTCCTGAGGCGGCCGAAAACAATTGCATGATTGATCGACAAAAACAAAGTCGATGGCGCAGTACTTTTGAACGACGAGCCCGGCACTGCAACCATTTTTTTCTGTTGTTAAACTAGAAAAAGTGGATTTGGACTACATGCAATGCTCAGACCGTGTGATTAGATCGCTGAAATACTGGGTCCGCAATCCAGTCGGCAAACCCTGCTCTATTCTTCCAGTCCATTATTAATGCAAATTAAATGTGATGAGCATCGAGATATTTATAATTGAAACATTTTACACATTGCGTATTGGAGATCATACATTAGCGTTGTCTGAGTTTTAAAAGCACATAATTAACAGGATATGAACGCAGTAATTATGGCTGACCGGAGCAAACTCGTGAATATGTTCGGTAATGGCATCATTGTTAAAACTATTGATTAGCCAAAGGTCAGGCTAATTTATTAGCACAGTCTTGCTGAAATGCTGTTACAGAGCGCTCTAGAGCTCTGCTGGGAAAACCTCCAAAGTCCATATTTGTCAAGAACATCTAGAAATTAAGACAGGTGGACAGCTAGAAAGCAAGCCGCTGCACTTAATCTAGCAGTACTTCCTGCCTGTCAGATTTAATGTCGTCAAACATTGTCACCTGTCAAAAAGGTTCATAAATTACAGTGGTAGTAACCAAGTGATGTCGAATAGCCAGTAACACACTGCGCACACACATACACAGACTCTACAGTGAATTCACCATGGTGACCATCTCACTCGGTCTGTGTACTTTACCATAGTGTCTAGACTGAACAGATACAGTATGTCAGGTTATATAAGGAATAAAACACGCTGCATAAAGATGATTCATTTCCAGTGATTTAATTCGTCTTATATAATGGTAATAGTGCAATGATCCAAATTTGACATGTCATATGTATTAGCCATTTACAGTTACAGTTAAAAGCAGGGTAGGCAATGTTGGAGAAACCTACAAGAATAAGCTAGATTTTGAAAGCATCCATCTGAAAAATCCCTTCAGTGCCACACCTCCAAAACACATGAATGCACACTGCCTGACTACTGCTGGAGAAAGAGCGTTGGGGAGAGGAGCCTGGCACGTCAGTATCATATCCAACTGCCTCGTGTCTCGTTTACGTGTAAGAATAACAATTGTTAGCGGTCACATATGCCGACAGGCTCACTAGCTTTACCCAGCCAAACCCAAAAAAATGTATACACACTTCAGGATCACTTCTACACATAAATGTTTAGAAGCTAACTTCGAATATGCTAACACTTTGAGCACCTCTTGTAATTGTAGCGGCCAAAGGTGACTTGTATTAATCTCGTGATGTCTGAATAAATTTAGTATTAAAATATTTATACAAGGGCGGTGCGGTGGTTAGCACTGTCGCCTCACGGCAAGGAGGTCCTGGGTTCGATCCATGGGTCACCCAGGGTGCCTCTCTGTGCGGAGTTTGCATGCTCTCCCCGTGCATGCAGGGGCAGTTTTGTATAGCCAATCCATTCATGAGTATATTCTTGGGAGGTGTGAGGAAACCGAAAAACCCACACGAACATGGAGAGAATCTGTGACATTAATCCGGACCGAGGATTGAGCCTGGAGAGATGTGAGGCATGAATTAACTAAAGAGAGTCAGTGCTTTTAGTGTATTTATCACAAAGCAGGCCATCCTGGGTTTACTGGAAAAGAGTTTGCATAATATAATAATTCAAAGTGGTCAGGTGAAGCGAAACAAAACATATCAATTGCCTTATGACATGAACTCATCACAAAATTTTAAGCATTTCACTAAAAGCTAACTGCTGTTATTTAGTCATGCGAGTTTCTCATCCAGACCTTTATAAGCGAAGAATTTAATGTAACTGGACCTTTATTTCAAACCCCCTGCTGCATGGTTTCACATCATACAGGGTATCATCAAGTTATCTGGATGAGTTTTTGTTGTTGGTTTCTGTATCTGTGCCTGTTAAAGATGTTTAAAAGGGCAGTGAGTTACAAGCCACCACATTAAGCAACTTTAAAAGGTCAGCATTTAGAAATTGTCAGTCTCACACACTTCATAAACAGGATGTGTATAATTGGACAGGTTTCCTTATATCTACTGCAGGTGTTTTGTGGTCAGTGATTAGCTGTTTGATGCCTTTATCAAGCGACATGAAAAAAAATTATATATATATCCAGTTTAATAGATAATAAATGAGGAAACTTAATCAGCCATCATGGTGTATACTGTATTTATATATCAGTGAGGTCATGAACTAACCAGAACAAATGGGGCCAAAGGAACAATAAGATATAATGTGTTTGATCTCAGTTTCTCTTCTATCATTCTTCTATCATTTCCTTGACCTTTATGGTTCAAACGCTTTGACTGACCTGTAGTAGAAACAGAACGAGAAGCTCTTGGCTATAGCCCTTCTCATGTTTCTGGGAGTCTTTATGTTTTTGAGATTGGGGTGGAGCGCTTTCCGTTTTTCAGAACAGCTGGAGGATATTCATCAAACAAAAAGGCGGAGAAAAGCAAGTAGAAAGAAATGAAATCGGGGTTGCCAACTTAGTGGCTTTGTGGCTAGATTTGGCAACCTTAAGACCCTTTTAGCTTTAACAAAACGATTCTTGCAACAAGCAAGTTTTGGGCAGATGGCAGCGTTTCTTCTGCACTTGATAAGGCTCTCCAGCTCACATATCAGCTGCTGGTTGTACTGACTGGGTCGCACTTGCATGAGCTGATGTTCTCACTTATCCGCATTGTCCTTAATGAGCAATCACTGAACCCCACTGTTCCCTGTGAGCAATCACTGATCACCGTTGTTCCCAACGTCCAACGTTAAATAAGTTAGAGTTTATACTTTTATATTTGAGTAAACTTGAGTAAAGAAACTTCATCAGAATATTCCTTTAGAATTTAGTATGGGCAGTATGTCTGGACATTGCGATTTTGCAGAGTGAGTTTTCTCCTTTTTGTTTAGACGGAAGCATGAACCAGTCTTACTTCACCAATATGAAAGGAAGATTTTTCCCTGCTCCTCTTGTCTGACAGTACTGATGAGTTTTCTATCTTGTACTGGGAATCTTTAGGGACGTCTTGATGCTGCTTTCACATTGATTTCTCCTCTATAATTTCCTCTGCTCGTCTGTTATTATCAAGCCTGACCCCAAAAGCTGCAAACAGCCCCCAGGAGACACCATATTGTCTTTTTTTTTCTTGAGTAGTCCCTTTGAAAACTGAATCAGAAAATCAATTTTGTTCCTAAGATTACTAGTTTGCTGTCTCCCTTCTTGTTTTCAGGCTTGTATTTTTCGAGCTCAGCTAGTTGCTCTATTTTAGCCGAAAAACATACGAGTCTCAGAAGACTTGAAGCACGTTTCCAACCTTTTCCCAGCAGGAGCATCTGGACTTCGCCTTTCATCAGCATACACGGTGAGTGGAGAAACCCCCTCTCTGCAACCTGCTTCACATATTTATAGATAATAGAGAAGATATACCACCTGTTCCTTCCCCACATCCCGAGACCTCTGGGGCTTCTTGTTTCCCTCATTCTCATTCACTTGGAAATAGGACATGGACTCTATTTATTTCACTCCACTTCCACGTCCACTGCAGGCTCTCTACGAAGAAATGGTTCAATCTCCGCTGTATGTAGCCATGGCAACCATGAATCTCCAAACCCCAGCTTCTGAGGGAGAAGTAGTTTTGTGTCTTGAGGTTGAGGAACAAGAAGGACTTGTAATGAAGTGTGTGAATGCTATCGAAGGCCCAAATGAATACTATCGAAGGCCCATCCATAGTAGGGATGTAAATCTTTCTCTGCTAGAAGATATGATATAAAAATGATAACTTAAACAAGTGACAATTCAATACACTCAAATCCAATACTGATTTTGATTCATCACCTATACAGTTCAATTCAGGCCCAATCCAATATGTTACATTTAAGTTTTCCATCATCAGAAAGTCTCAAGACAGAGGAGCTCAGGTGGGCTCTCACAACTACAAATCATCTAATCACACCCTCTCGCTATCTCCATTACACTCAGCGTGGCGCAATTGTCCTTGCCAAAAAAAAAAAAAAGGATCATATTCATTCTCTATCTGATTTTTTATCTGCCATACCACAAACAAAAACATTAATTTTGCTACAGTTAGTCCCGTACAGCCATTGTGTTAAAGATTCCACTGAATACAATGAGCCTATAAGTGTTTACCCTGATTCGCTAGCTCTTTAGCTATTAGACAAGTGAAATATAAATATAAACAACAGTGAATCCCTTTTCCTGCTGTTGCTTTCTGTCCTTGCTATTCCCTCATTGTCATTTTCTCAGTTCACTGAGTTTGTCTTATCTAATCTCCCTCTGTGGTTTTTCTCCGGTGAATAAACTGTGATGTTCCTTCACGTTATAGGGTTCTCCGTCAGTCTGAATGGGCCGTGTAAAATTCTTTGTGTGCGCTTCAGAGGAAGGTTGCCTGTGTTTGCTGAGTAAGGGTGTAAAAAAAATTGTTTTATTAAATAGATTCCGGGAGGAAGAAGGCAGAGATTAAAGGTTCGTTGTTTTCGCAGACTGAGCTGACATTTACAGATACGGCAAAGCATGAACAGTTACACTCAAGAGCTAATTATCGGGATTTAGGGTTAAAATGTGCGTTTTATTTGGCTTTGAACTGATTCTAACATATTTTAATTGTCAGTATGGAATTTAATGAAATGTTATTTAAGTGCCGGGTAAGTCGAGGGGAGTCAGAGGCAAAGGCTGAATTTACCATCTTAAGTCTTTAATGAGTGAAACAACTTTACAAGACAGAAGAGAAGCATAAGTCTGAACATGAACAAACCAAACATGGCATGGAATTAACACAACAGGAGCTTGACAAAGACGTGTCATATTCTTATATAGGAACATAATAATAGGAACCAAATAATAGGAACTTAAATAGCTTGACTAATGGTATTCGAAAAAGGTTCAGGTTGTAGAAATAATGTGACTGTGTGTGTGCAGTGGCTGATGGGTTCTGTAACCCAGAAGTATAGTCCAAAAGCTCTTTTGGCACTGGCATGACATCATGGATGACATCAGAGGAGTTTTGAATCATAGCCAAAAAAATAAATAAATAAATAAAAAGACAGGTCAAGATAGCTCATATAAATAAAATAAAAATTGATTTTAGATTTTTTGATTGATCATTGGGTATAGCTACAAAATAAACTAAATATTATTATAAACAATTATGAATAATTATAATAAAATAATTATACTAAAAAGTGCAAAAGAAAAAGCTGCAAAAAACAAAATAATATATAAAACAAATAACACATAAACCTAATTAAACCTATACATAGTGTGCATATATTTTACCATAGCAGGTTTTTAGTAATAATATTCAGCATTTTTATTCTTCTGGCCAAAAATTTGTGTCCAAGGATTTTGGTGACTGAAATTTCAGCGCATTCAATAATTTTAGCGAATCGTCATGTGAAATTATCTAGAAGCGATAGAAGATCATTTACGTCTTTTTAAAAAAAACTCAGTGCTTGAAGGAAGTACAATTATCTGCCAGATCAATATGAACATTGGCAATTGAAGTAAGACTACATCATATGAAGGTTAAAGTATATTATATTCATTTTATAATAATTTCTCAGTGAGAGATATTTTAAGATGTTATTTTCTGCATGGTCTTTCTTCTGTTGTGAGTCAAAATCAGATTTATAAAGACTTGCTATTTTCCAAACCACTAGTTTCTTTGACAAAAGGAAATAAATGAGTGTTTTGCTGCTTATGTCTGACAGATTATGACCAAATTCTCATCTACAAAGAACATTGAGTGTAAATCAGCTGTAAATATGAAAAATAGCAGCTCGTTGATCAATTAGATTACTGATATACAATGCTGAGTATACGTAGGTAATTTAAGGTAATTAACAGTGATGCTCGTTTAGTTTTTCTTTCCTCATGCTACTGGAATTATTATGAGAAATTGAGCATCAATATTTGTTTTCTATTAATAAATAATTAATAATAAATACTCTTTAATAACATGAACACGAAATTAGAAAATAAATCCCTGTTTGATGTAGTTTTTTGTAATGCTTGTTCATTACTCTTTCATTTTAATCACTTTTTAAAAACTAGCAGGTAGCTTACTAAAATGTATTATGCACTATTTAAGAATGCATATTTCTGCTTGCCATATTACAAAGATAAACATGTTTGTTTGTTTTTTTTGCTTAAATCAGCAACTATTTTTCCATTTTCACTGAATAAGCAGTTAATAATTTGTTATTGTCTTGTTTCAAGGGTTTAAACCACCTTGGGGTGAAAAAAAATATGTAAATTCATTATCTAGCCCATTTGGTAAGTGAAGTGAAAGCTCCAATGTGATGCCTAGTCCTGGACCCAACTGACTAGGCTAAAATATGGTAGTTAACATAACGTAAATAGTTAAACGTTAGTTAGTACACAATAGTTAAAGCATTGTGTATACACATACCAAATGAAACAAAAAAGAATACATTTTTGGTGCTGTACTCATCTGCTGGGTAACTATGAATTAAAGGGGGGGAAAAAAACAAAAAACAAAAACAAACAAACAAAAAAACAAATAGCACAGATGCTAAAACTGCTTTTCCCTGGGTGCCAAGACTTATGATTTGTCCAGGCCAGATAGAAAATGTAAGCTAATTCAACATTTCTCAGAGGATTTTAAAGTAATATATATAATGTATAATATTAATGCTAATCGGCTAGCTAAAATGAGCTAACCTGACAGGACTTCTGGGAGTCATTTTTAAGTTATATTTGCAACTTTCACTGCTAATGCTAGTCAACTAGCAAACTTGACAGGATTTCCCAAAGTATTTTTAAGTGAAGTTTATATTCTTTTCTGCTGCTACTGCTAATCATCTAACTAGCATGAGCTACCCTGATATGATTTCTGAGAGGCTTTTGGGTAAAATTTGTAATCTGCACATCGAACACTAATCAGCTAGCTAACATGAGCTAACCTGACTGGATTTCTGAGAGGATTTGGGGTAAATGTTCAATCTTCTCTGCTGCTAATAATCAGCTAACTGGCATGAGCTAACCTGACAGGATTTCTGATAGGATTTTGGGCCAAATATACAATCTGTGCTGCTAACACTAATCGGCTAGCAAATGTGAAGTAATCTGACAGGATTATTGAGGAGATTATAAAGTAATATTCATAATTTTCAATGCTAATGCTAGCCAGGTTGCTATCATGTCAAGCTGACAGGATTTTTGCCCCACAGAAGCTCACATTGTTAGCCTTAATGAATATATTCTGCAATTCATTAATCTTATATATGCATAAGTTAGTATATCACCTGTCTTGAGTATTATCCAGGAAGCAGTGTGTGAAGTTAAATAAATAAGAGCAGATAGCTTTGATAGAAAGTGCAGGCCACACTCAAGTTTACTTGAAGTTTGTTTTTAGAGCCAGCTGTCTTCCAATTTTGCCTGCAGATTGCCTCAGGTCTGACGTGATAACATCTTTTAAGATTGATCACGATCCGCACAACACACAATAAGATGTAGCGATTGCATAGAAGGCTAATTTTCATATTTCACCCTATTGCAATATCAGTATCATGAAGCCCAAAAATGATTCACAAATGATATATTGTGCAACTTATATTCAGAGAGCGTGGAAACAACAGACGAGACGTTCCCAGACTCGTACTTTGAGCCCCTAATGAGCCATGTAGGCATTGTTTTAATATCCAAATGACCCAAAGGCCTTAAGGAAGGAAACTTAGCATGCTAATAGTCGCATGAAAGAATACAGCTCTTTGAATTTCCAGGTTTTGAACACCTCACTTCATCCCGAGCTTGATCCTAACACAATAGGAGCAAATTACTCCTTGGAAGCAAGCATGTAATTAAACTCATTAGTTCAGAATTCGGCGGCCCAGCTTCTGAACACTGGCGTTAATGAAGACGCCGTGGAGAAAGTGGCCTTCTGATAACCCCTCATTCTGTAAAGCACAAATTATAAGCGATTCTGGACCGTATTATTTATCTCAACCCTAATCTTTGTGTAAATCAATTACATTTCTTTAATATTATGATTTTCTTTTTATAAGTGTAAAAGCTGGTGACACAGCAGTAAACAATCCACAAACTATCCTCATGGAGGACTTATCTCTTTCATTTGCATTTGCTTGGTTTAACCCAAAGTAATGCGTTTAGTCTAGATCTTGCCAGATTGTTTGCTCTTTTCTACTGCTACAGTATTGCGGCAGGTCATATCGCCTACAAAAAAACCCAAAACATCAGACATCCAGCCACAACGCAGCCCATCTTGCATTGTCATTATTTAACTATAGTTAGCAAGTTAAAGTGATGTTATTTTGGCTAGGGAAGAAAATGAACAAGGGCAAGAGGCAGTAGTTTGATTGTTTGATTAGATTTTTAAGGTATTGATTTTCCCCTGCTCATGATTTACATTAACAAATTGTGATAAACAGCTTAATTGGCCAGAAACTGTAGTCTAATAATAATAGCAAAACAAGCATTTCTACGATTTCTGGTGGGAGAGTACTAATTATACGAAGAATGAAAGGATGAAGGCAATTTTTAAATACGCAATAACCGCCAAGAAAATCATATTAACGTTCTTTTGGGACATGAAGAGGCCTATTCTGGCACACTTCCAGGCACATGGGCAAACAGTGAACAGTGCAAATTACTCTGCATTGCTGCAAAATGAACTTGAACCTGCAATTCACATCAAAAGAAGAGGAACGCTGTCCAAAATGCCGTGTCTTCTGCACCGTTACAATGCACATCCTCATACAGCAGCAGTGACAGTAGAGACAGTGAAACAGCTTGGGTTCGAACATCTTCCACATCCTCCTTACAGCCCGGATCTGGCACAGAGCGATTATCACATCTAAAGGATATAATGGAAGCGGTGCTCACCTGGCCTCGGGAGCAGCCGAAAAACTCCTTCTCTGCAGGAATACAGAAGCTCGTTGAACGATACAGCAAATGTGTCGTCTTGCATGGGGACTATGTGATATGTTCGATTGCTCACACTTTCTTCTATAAAGGCCGTTAAATGTGTTTTGCCTTTACTTTTGATTCTCCCTCGTATTATCAGCTGTGCAGTTGAGAACTGTTATCTCAAACACTCACCTGGATGGGGATTTATAGGTGAATCTGCAGTAATGCACAGTAAACAGTAAAAAAAAAAGAAAAAAGAAACTACATTTTCTATATAATTCTTTTACATATCAGTTGTCTAATGTCCATGTGGCTGACATTTACACTGTTGATTTGCCTCTCAAAGTGTTTGCACATGACGAGTAAAACAGAAACAATATTTCATCACTTTCTGATTAACGTTATCTGTAAACTGCTACAATTTTTAGGTCAAGGTCATACAAAATTGCCGTTTTTCACCATTTTTGGTGGCATCCCTAACAATTATGGTTAACTGAAGTTACAGACACACTCGTATAATGCATGCATTTTTTTCATTAATATATTAATATTAATATTTCATATGAATGAACTCAACATATTCTCCATGTACCATGCCAGAAAGCGAGGCCACCCCATGAAGTTCAGTGCATGTGAGATAGGAGGAAGGGGGCGGGGCTTGCAGGTGGTGTCAGTTATTAAGAGTTCAAAACACATGTGCAAATAATTCCAGATTTATATGTGGATTGGCTCGTCTCTAGTTTTATGGAGGAGAAAAAGGCTAAAGGATATAATCTGTAAAAAACGTCACTGGACATTGTGGCATTGTGCTATTGTGTAGAGACGATTATGTTCTTATATTGCACAAGCCTTTGTAAACACAGCATATGTGCTCTCCATGCTGAGTTTAAGTAAAAGAAAATAGTTTCACTTTATTGTTATCATCCTGCTACCTTACTGTTGCCTTGCAGGAAGCTATAGGTCGACTAGTTTAACGACGAACAACCTAAAGTGTGCGGTTAGACTACATGTGGACGCTCAGGAAAACCTGAATTCCATGTACCACTGCTTAAGTAAGACAAATTTAATTTCACATAAATTTGTCCTGTAAAAATCTTGTAAAAAAAAAGAAAAAAAAAAGAAAATTGCTTCTGACAGTACAAGCATACAGTGGAGAAAGAAAGAAGAGATGAACTGAGCAGGATAGAGAGACCACAGATAGACAGAGAGACAGAAAGGAAGTACACCCACATTTCATTTTTAACATATCGTTTGTAGATTATTGAAAAACAAAGGTGCTTTTTCCTTATTTCCCCATTTACAAACCATGGGGGATGCAAACTTTCGCACTCAACTGCTTCTAATGATAATATATATAATATATAATGATATGTATAATATATATATATATATATTTACTTTCAAATTTACTGAATAGTTTTGATTACAAAAGCACACACTGGAAAATGTAAGATTAATTAAAGATTTTTAATCGCTTTACAGTGAAAATCTAATTAACTGACTGGGCCAGAAAACGATTCTGCGTTGACAATGAATCGTCGTTTCTCCCTTTTCTACTCTGATCCGCTGTTCCACTTCACTGAACTCGGTCTGAAGAATAAGGCCGCAGACTCGACTCTTCACTGCAAAGCAATTACTTTTAGTCTTGAGGAGACGATGTGTCACAAAATTGCCTTACAAGTTAACTTTTAATCAAAATTTAAGGCAACATTTATTGTTTCATTATACTGTAATAATTCAAAGTGATTCAAACTCATGACAGGGGCTGTGGGGTAAGTTCTAAGCGTGGATTATTATATTAAAGAGAGATAATTAAGGATTTGTTGATCTGTGTTGCGTTGCAAACAACAAATCAGTAATTAAAACGCAGAATTGATTCATTTACTAGTTTATTAAAGAAGTAAACAAGCAGAGCGCTATTATTGAAATATTATTGAAAAGATTTATTGAAATAAATCTTTACTTTCATCTAACCTTTTGTGGAAGGGTTTAAAATCTTTCTTTTACGGGACTCATTTTATATATGCTGCCATTTCATCCATCCATCCATCCATCCAGACCTAATGCGTGCCTTATAATTTCTTCCTACTGATAACTGTTGAACTTGATCAGTGTCTTCAAACAGGAAGAAGTTTGGCGAAAGTGAAATACCCGATGGTGCCCATGTGATTCTCTTACAATCATTTACACACAATGTAGTTGGGAGAAAATGTGATGTCCTCATATGAGGATAGTGGGGTCTCAGGAGGACCTAAATCTTTTTTTTTTTTTTTTTATAAACAAGAATAGTACCACCACCAACAGTGATAAGTGAAGATGTATGTATTGGGATGAAAAAGTGAGGCTGGGTCTGACTTCTTTCTAGCCCAGACAGTATATCCGTGCGGTCATGACAGGTGAACACGTAGAGTTTCATGTAGATTTCATGTTTATTAGAGCTGATTTAGTGAAGTCTGCTTTTCTGATGCGTCCATAACACCTCATTAGCAGTTATTGACCAACTCCTTGATCAGAAATTTTTCAAAATGACTTTTGGAGACATAAAAAAAAACTAAGCACATGTTGTTCAAGCAAAGTTCAAATTACACAAAGGGACAAATGACAGAATTTTTTCTGTGTGGTTAATGGCTACTGGTTTTCTTTTTGCTAGGCTATCTAATAGGGAAACATAAGACATGATTACAGACTTGAAACAATTAAAATAACAAAACAACCACAAATGCTGCAGTGTATTTATCTTTCAGCAAGTGTGTTCCTGGGTGTATGTTTGTATTACTGTGATGAGTGCTATAATGGCATAATGACATTGCATAAATAACAGTAACACCGATTTTTAGCCTTCTCTTCAATTCAATTGTCCTTGAAGTCATTTTATGACTTATTAATTAGCATTACTGTGTCCCTTTAGGTAATATATAATTCAGTGAATTTTACTATACCTGTTTCTTTTGTAATTTATCATAATTTTAAGCCTTATAAACAAATGGTTTGCTTAAGTTTTATTGATTGGCAGCACTGTGATTCATTATTATTATTATTATTATTATTATTATTATTATTATTACTTGTGGTTAGCATTAGCATTCATTTTTTGTTGCTGCAAGCCTTAGATTAGATTAGATCGTAAATATTTCCAGGCAGTGTTTTGACATTCTGACACTCTACCTTTACTTCCTGCTGAAAGTGCTTTTCCTCCTTTCTTGCTTTCCATCTTGAGATTATATTAGGCCAACATGCTATGTTGTGGCATGTATAGAAGCCTAATAAGTTGCAGTGTAGCGTCGGAGATTTTGTTCTCTTCGCCAATGTCAAGGTGGCCTTTAAAACGAGAAGCTGCGCCAGACATACAGTGACTCAGTAGGTCACGAAGGCATGCGCTGCTTTTAGAGACCAAAGTTTCTTAGGCATCATGGAAGCTTTTGGATTAAAAGTAAAAAAGGAAAACTTTTCTGCCAGGTTCTGTGCTGATCGTAGTGCAGGACAGATGCTGAATGCTTTATTCAGGCCCTCAGAAAAGCAAGGTTTTACTGTATGATGTGTGCTGAAGCCTAAAATGCAAAACTATTGAACTGTGAAGTCGTTTAGGTCTCCACGACCTTTAGTCTTTTTCTTTGGAAAAATCGCCAAGTCATAACTTTAACTTCATCAAAAACAGAATGAAAAGCTCTTATATACATTTAACATGATACACAATTTGCATTTCTTATGAAACTGTCTTGACAAATGATACCTAGTCAGTTAGCACATACACCTCTAGTCAGAGTTCGTACAACAAATTATGCATCTAAGGAGTCATTTATATATAGTTTGCTAATTGGGAAGACATTGACACAACTTTGTTAAACAGTGCGCTTTTTATAGATGTCGACAAGTTTGAATATTTATTCTGTAGTTGTCCATTTAGACGTTGGCTGTTGAGGAAGTGTGAAGGGAAGTTGGGCAGAATTCGATTACCTGTGATGAGAATGTGTAAATATTTAACATCACACATGACAAAGATTCTGTCATACATCACTAATGCATTTACATCACACATTATACTGAAAGATGGCTGAACAAACAAGTTTGTTGTGACATTTCGGAGAAATAAACTCCACAGGTAATGTTGTATATGTGTGTTATCTGGGTACCTAAGTTTAACTAAGCTCTCCGGAGAAATATTTTGGATTGTTCTTTCTTTCTTTCTTTCTTTCATGAGAGAATGAACACATTTGGCCATTTTCCGTTTCTGTGAGGTATTGATATACGGCTGTACACGTGTAAAGTCCCACCTTCTTCAATCACCATGGAGAAAACCAAAACAAACAAACAAACAAATTGCCAGGAACTGGATGTGTAAGCATTCTAGATCTGGCCAAAATCTGGTCTTCTCGGACAAGCGGTTAAGTCTTGGAGTCATACAGAAATCAAGAGGTGGAAACAAACAAACAAACAAACCGAAATAAATAAGTAAATAAATCAATATTTCCCAAGAACCATATTATAAGCTAATACATTTACAGCCATGTTTTGCCCCAGGGAAAATGCCCTATTTAAGAAAAAAGCTATTATTATTATTATTATGTTCATAAAGGGTGCCAATAATTCTGGAGGACACTATAAGGTCCCTATTAATTTGAGGTGTTAATGAATGGTTGGAGAAAATCCATGCATTTGAGGGCTTATCCACGTCTCGTCTCAGCAGATTGCCTACACTGCAGCTTCGCTTTTAAATATCTGTCAGGGTGATAAATCATTATGTACTTTTTTAGTGTGAAAGATCGTCTGTATGATTACTTTCAGTGTATATATGATTAAACATGGTTGTCCTGACATTCCAGCTGAGCGGCTATGAGGAGCTCATAAGCTTTAATAATTGCATGCATTAGGAAATGTTTCAGTGGCTGAACAAACTGCTACAACTGCCATTTTGCCTTTTTGTCAGAAAATCTCCCAGGCTCCTGTTTCACAGACGCAGTTGTGCGGATTTCACCCACAGACCAAGACTGAAATGACAGCCTAATTTGTCATAAGGCTCTTCAGCTGTTCTGCAGCTAGACACGAGTACAGTGAAAAGGCTTCTGTCAGTCAAATCATATAGGCGAACTGCTGACGTAGCAAAGAATCAGCCTCGTCTTCGGCAGCTGAGTGGTGGCGAGAGGAGATGATGCTCTCGTGCAGTCTCTTGCTGGAATAATAACACCAGCGGTTCCACGACGTCGCCGTCCTCCAAGCTCGAAAGAGCTGCCAAATCTGGCAAGACTACTGTCTGTTTATCATGCAAATGTTACTGCAAGTTTTCACAGCCTATTTTCCACTTGCCTGCCTTGCTGCTCATGGGTAAAGAAAGCTCAAGGCTACTTTATGTCTCAGGCAAGGACTAAGGTGGTCAATTTCATGCTTGGTGAACTATGAGAATAAAATCACGCCTTATTATTTACAAGCATTACTAATCATCATTGTTAGGGTGAACCAGAAATGGCAGTTATATTATATTATATAGCTAAATGGCAGAATATTTTTATCAAGGCTTAGATATCCAGACATCACATAATATGATATCTATGATATGATATGATACGTTACGATCCGATCAGACCTATTAGAGCGCTGATATACACCTGACTGCTCCTGTTGCTCTTCTCTGCATTAATCTGCTTCACTTTTGTTCCGCAGTTGGTAGGGGGTGAGTTCGACCTGGAGATGAACTTCATCATCCAGGATGCAGAAAGCATCGTGTGTATGGTGGAGCTTCTGGAGCACTGCCAGGTGACGTGCCAAGCCGAGATCTGGAGCATGTTCACGGCCATCCTGCGCAAGAGCATGCGCAACCTACAGACCTGCACCGACGTGGGCCTGATCCAGCTCGTGCTGCTCAAAATGAGCTCTGTCGATGACATGATTGCAGGTACTCGTACACTTTTTTTTTTTTTATTGTTCCAAGAGGATATGCATTCAGAGAATTTTACAAATGATAATAATTCTTGATATGACATGATTATCATGCTGGGAGTAGCCATTATAAGTACAGTGTGGACATAAACAGACAGATGTATGTAGTAACCATAAGGCTTTGGCATTCAAATGATGCTTGATTGGCAATAAAGGACCCAGAGACAACATTTCAGCTTGAACTGTTGGACTAGTGACCATGTGACCAGCCAACGTTTTTCCAATCAACTATCTAATTTCATATGGTTAGCACTGTCGCCTCACAGCAAGAAGGTCCTGGGTTCGATCCCCGGGTCACCCAGGGTGCCTTTCTGTGCGG
>JAQQZR010000003.1:3511581-3530983 GCA_030068235.1 Notoglanidium macrostoma
TGCTGGGATTGGCTCCAGCTTCCCCGCCACCCAGACGGATAAAGCGCTATAGATAATGGATGGATGGATGGATGGACATCTAACTCAATATTCATCAAGTTGTACATTTTAGGATGCATTTCTGCACAACATTCTCGAAAAAGAGTGGGTATTTGTGTTACTGTAGCCTTCCTGTCGTCTCAAACCAGTCTAGCCTTTCTCGTCTGACCTTTATAATCAACACAGTATCTTCGCCTGAGAATTGGTGTTTGCTTTTTATTTATCTATTTATTTATTTTATACACCATTCTGTTTAAGGACTAGAGACCATTGTGTGCGAAAATCCCAGGAGATCATCGGTTCCTGAAATACTCACATCTGGTTCTGACAACCATGCCATGGTCAAAGTCAGTGAGATCTGAGATCACATGCTTCCTCATTTTGATGTTTGATGCGAACATTAACTAAAGCTCTTCGCCTGTACCAGCGTGCCACATGATTGGCTGCTTATAAAGTGCTGTACAATACATACACACACATCACTATGTGGACTCCAGACCTCAAATTAATGACCTCGGCAATATCGCATTAATTCATTATCTGCTATTTATTCTTAATAACAGCGATATGGATCGAAGTGACCTGCTTTATATTAACTGTAATAATTAACTGCGTTGTGGCAGAGGCTGATTTCCCCATAGTGTTCTCTAATCTTGGCGTCAGGCCCACGTGGCACAATAAACAAAATACAGTGTTGTTTTGAACTTGGCCAGATATAAGGGCAGAGATAACAAAAGAAAAGCTTCTCTGAACAGCAGGCATGCGATAGAAGCAAAGCCGCTGAGATGTTTGTTTATGAAAGCCTGTGCTAGCTTTAGAGCCATGTGTGAGTGTATGAGAGAGAGAAAGAGAGAAATGTGGATTAGGGTGATATCTCTTCCTCACTGAAATTCAGTAGAGACTTAGGCTTAGTGACGGAAAGAGAGAGAGATTAGGGGAGAGGTCTCATTAGCCGCAGACTGTTTCATAATGAGATTGCATGGCAGTTTAGAGGAATATTACATTTACCCTGCCGTTTATAAATGACAAATACTGATGGCCTCTTTTCTTTCCCCTCTTCTTCCTCTGTAATTGACGTGCATATTGTCATGTCATGGCATTTTCTCATCATCATTTTTTCAGCACTGCGATTTCTGATGCAGCAGCCCTGGTTTTCTGACCCGTGAAAATTTCTTGACTGTGTTGTTTACACAATATAACACGATATACGATCTAAAATGAAATTACATTCTGTTCACTGATTACATGTTTGTTGGGTATACACCAGATAGTTTAATAGGAATATCTGCTTATTCATGCAACTATTCAGTCAGCTAGTCACATGGCTGCAGTGCAGTGCAAAAAATCATGCAGATACAGGTGAAGAACTTCAATTAATATTCACGTCAGACATCAGAATGGGGAAAATATCTGTTGCATGGCTGTAGTTGCCAGATGGGCTGGTTTGAGTTTGTCAGAAACCAGAAACAGCAGTTACGTGTAGAGTAACGTGTGCAAGCTTAGAGGAAGCCTATGGTACGCTGAATAACCACTCTGTACAAACATGGTGAGCAGAAAAGCAATTCAGAACACTGAACTTAGAGGTGTTTGGGCTACAACGGCAAAGACCACCAGTTCTGTCAGCCATAATACATACATTTTTCCTGAACAAAAATAGAGATTGAACAGATTTAAAGAAACAGATTTGCCCGATGAAAGGTCTGAACCTGGATTAAAAGCTGTATAATCATTTTAAATGCAGATTCATGTTGACATATCCGATTTGAACTCTGAGCTGTTACTGTAATTACTAGGAATCTTTCTATCTCTTTCTCTTGCTCGTGTTATCAGATCTGTTGGTGGACATGCTGGGAGTTCTGGCCAGCTACAGTATCACTGTGAAGGAGCTGAAGCTGCTCTTCAGTATGCTCAGAGGAGAGGGAGGATTATGGGTAAGATCTGATTTCTTCTCGGTCAGTTAGTGACAGTCTCGTGGGTCAGAAGTGCAACCGGCCACAGAACGAGTGCGGCTCGCGCTGATATCGACTTCCTGTCGGTGTCAGAGCGAGAGCTATTGACAGAGTATTGATGCTGGTACTCGCTATGGTGAAGATGTCGACAGCACAGCTATCACTTTCTAAACAGCGTGGAGTGCTTCATCAGTTGGAGTGCTTCGTCAGTAAGACAAGGGTTGTTATGGGTGGATGGTGTCAAATGAGAGTTTTCAGAAAGTGTAAATGCCCTCTAGTGCAGATTCTACACTCTCAGAAATAAACATACCGAAAGGCCGTTAAGTTATTTACCTACGTTTTAAGGTCGCCAAGCAAAATATACGTAATAAAGGAACTAAACATGCCCATGATGGTACCACCGAGAAAACGTGCACCTTTATTTCTGGGAGTGAAACATGTCAGCATTTTTGGTAAAAATGTATATAGTGGTAGTAATGTGTATAGTTAGAGTAGTAATCACACTCTTGTTAAAACTTCTGTGCTGTTTGTGTTGTGTGCAGCCGAGACACGCAGTGAAGCTGCTTACTGTCCTCAATCAGATGCCGCAGAGACACGGACCGGACGCTTTCTTCAACTTCCCGGGTCGTAGTGCTGCTGTGAGTTGAACGTAATCATCAATTATCTTCTGCAGCTCAACACAAAAATGCCTGATATAGCTATTGCTGGCGGCACGGTGGTGCGGTGGTTAGCACTGTCGCCTCACAGCAAGAAGGTCCTGGGTTCGATCCCCGGGTCACCCAGGGTGCCTTTCTGTGTGGAGTTTGCACGTTCTCCCCGTGCATGCGTGGGATTCCTCTGGGTGCTCTTATACCACGAATTAGATTTTTTAATTGATGAATGAAAGACAACATAAAAAGTCTTATGTCTTGAAGACTTTCCTGTGGTGGAAAACGTACTGTTACGAAGCTCTGACACTGCAGACTCCTTCCATATATGATATATAAATCACTAACAGCACATTTTTAATCCTTTTACTTTGAGGCATTTTTAATGCAGATCATCTGCTTTACATGTCCCTGTGTAAGCACTATAGAAACAATGAAATATTAGAATGAGCACATTAATATAAATTTGTTATCGTCCTCCATTTAAACTACTCACAATTTTTTCACCCCCTTTGGATCGGTTTATTCAAGATGTCTGTATTCTGTCAATCGTCGATTTTTTAATTACGTCCAGATTTTAGATCTAGGCATGTTGTCTAAATCTACTTCTGGGTATAATATCTCCTGTATGGTCCTGGTCAGGATGTGGTTCTGGGAATAAAGCATGCATGGGGGAGATAAGAGCAGATATAAAGTATGTGAGATCTCTCGAAGCTCAATTTTGGAAGTATTGAAGTCTTGAGATTGTTTTGGCAGGAAGAACAGTAAAGAAAGTATCGAAATAGTCGAGGCAGGAGGTTATAAAGGTATGGTGTAGGGTTCTGAGTGTAGGCTTAAGCTTTGCAATATTACAGAAGTGAAGAGCTTGGTGAAAAAAATGTATTCAGGATTTTATGATGAGTGATGAGTCGAAAATGATGATGCCAAGGGGATTTGGCATTTTGGGATGGTTTACAAAATAACTCCCTAAGAGTTTACTGTTTAGATATGAAAACTTCGGAACTGACTACAAGAACACTTGTTTTTATCTCCATTGGGTGTAAGGTGGTTAGAATTCATTTTGAACTTCGCAATCATGGCGGTAACAGCACTTCACTTTATATGGTGCTGATGCAGAGTTGTGTGTCATCTGTGTGGTAGTGAATCTTAAGCTGTGACAGTGAAAAATATGACTAATAACTTAGAGTAGCCTGTGACCATAAGTGGACCCGTTGCGGAGCCTTGAGGAACACCTTGGGGAGCAGGAGGATTTTGTGTTTTGTTGATGGTAAATGAAATAACATATGAAATATGTGACTATACCAATATGTCAGCCACTGCGAGGTTATGATGATGGGTAAGAAGCTTTGAAAGTCAAGGCAAATCACAGGTTTCATTTAATGCGCTTGGACTAACACTTATAGTAATGGGTACTTTGTATGGTAGACGCTCTATATAATCTAAAAAAAACTGGCTTTAAAAAAACGCTGTTATGTACCAACACAATGTCCATATGAACATCGATGGAAGGAGTCTCCAGTGTCAATGCTTTGTAACAGTCATGGCAACCTGAATATTGCAAAATAATCAACGTGGTGGTAACAGCAACACTGATTGACATCACACCACACTGTTGTTTATTACTTTCCTATAACAGCATATCCTGATGTGATTTCTCTTTACTTATGACGCCATCATATGGTGAATGATGAAATTAGAAACACTATACTGCAATTTTGTACTAGACTTTATAATAGCACCTTTACATAGCCAATGAAATGAACCATAAAAACCCCAAACATGTCCTGTGTTGTTTAAAACAATAATTAATAATAATGTTCTCTTTATACCAGGCGATTGCTTTACCTCCCATCGCCAAGTGGCCTTACCAGAACGGCTTCAGTCTTAACACATGGTTCCGCATGGATCCCCTTAACAACATCAACGTGGACAAGGACAAGCCCTACCTTTACTGGTGAGTTGTAAACCTTTACACATCTGCATGATGATTGAAGGACGAGAATAAACATAAGCAGCTGGAATAGTTAAGAGGATTAAAATGGCTTGATTTTATTGTCAGATGATGATGTCCTTAAATTTCTGCTCCCCCCCTGTACAGAATGAATTTAGATGATGTGGCGGATTAGTTAACATTAATGAGATTTAGGTCAGAGTTTGCTGATTAAACGAATACGAGTGAGAATCCGTGGTGGAAAGTTCTAGAATCAGAGGTGGGTCTCCGCAGGGAGAGAGTATATTAATTGGAGAAGAATGCACTGTGTAGAGACTTGTGGGTAATTAACACTGACATAAATAGCCTGGGAGCTTTGTGTTTTATCAGCAGAAGTCCCAGGATGCATGAAGTAAAGCCTAAGGGTAGAAAAAAAAGTGCGTGTGTGTGTGTGTGTTTGTGTGTGTGGGGTAGGGACTGGAGGGTATGTGGATATAAAAGCATTTGAAGTGGGGGAAAAAAATAAAAGCGAATGAAGCACAGAGAGAGAAAAAAAAACCCTCTCAGAAGGTGTTACATGTTGGATCTATTAGCCATTCCGAAGTCAGAACAAAAATTGCGTCATTGCTGTAACTTTGTGTATGCAAACTTTATGCATAACCCCATGTGGCCTTTGTACAAACCCATTTGTATTCATGCACTTGACAAGCCGAAAGGTCCGTGTGGTGTTGATGTGCCGTGCTAATCTTGTTTCGGAGCTGTCTCCCTCTTATATTGCAGCAATTTACAAAAAAACACAGAGGCCCCGAGCAGTGATAGCAGCCCGGAAAATCTCTGTAAACAAGTTTCCCAGAACCATTTCGGAATGCAAATCTGTTGATTAGAATTTCATATTTTCAGTGCAATTTAATTAAGTCATAGGTAAGTGATTCCCAGCTTCAGTAATCGCTACATAGTGCCCTGTGCAATTCGAAGTTTTCTCTGCTTTAACATGTCTCATCCAACTCATCTGCTCATTATCCAGCCCGTTAGGAGCTACTGTCCTGGCAATTTATGCTACCTCATTGAATAGGCATACATTCATGTGCCTTAATGATCTGTGCCATTTTATGCAGTATAAACAATATAACAATAATTTAGTTATAATTGTGCTACATCCTTTCACTTTATTTTTCTGAATATATCAGAAGATGATATCAGCATGAACCTCTAACAGTGGTGCACAATTCATAAATCCATTAGCGAAATCCATTAGAAATGCCAGCTATCTAGTTAGCTAGTTACATGCATTAAAAGGAAAACTGACTTTTTCAGTGCTTCTGCACATATATTACGGTACCCTGAGTGCCTACCAACCCACAAACTCTGAAATAATACAACCCAGTCAGTTTGTTTTGGGTTACCTATTTAGGAAAACAGGTCATTCAGATTTGATTCCCATTTCTATGTCACAGCGGGAGCTCATTAGCATTATACTGCCCTCTATCTGATTACCTCCACTCACAGCTTGAGAAGCAGGGGAAACTTTATGAATATTCATTAGGAAAGTGCTATCTGATTGGCCAGTAGAAGAGGGGGGTGGGGTGAGCAGCGGTTCATTATCATTTAAAGGAACAGGCAATAAAACCGGCTGTTCTGATCAGGGCTGTTTAGACAGGGTGAGAAGGGAACTGTGGTGTTTTATCCTTGTGGTATTTTGGCCCAAGCATGTCACAGACATTTCATTAAAACCTCAGGGAACTGTGTCTCCATGTGGAAAAGGGGTGTAATATGTCACCTTTAATACAGACCCCAAGTAGTATATAAATTCCTACACTGGGACAACCTGGATGTAGTCATTATCCGTTTAGTGCCTAATAACTGTCTTATTTGGTGGATTGTGTTTGGACCCTTGACAAAAAGTCAAAGAACCTTCAGTGGCTGTGAGATAGTGTCTGGCTGGCGTCTATTTTTTTATGTTTAACGACACGATGACTACGTGTACTGCTAACAAGTGCGTATACAGTATATGGTTCTATATACCTCTATGTTCCTGATTTGAAAACGATGGTCTGTGATTTGTGCACGCTAAATGATCCACCTAGCAAAAGCCAATATGAGGGTTGCAGCAGGTGGTGCGTAATTTATTAGCGATAATATTTAATTATTTTATTTATAGTAACCGCTGAATTTGTAAATTAAATTTGAAAGCAATGCAATCTTTTGAAACTGAGTAGCAGTAACGTCAGTAGCTGAAATATTTTGGACATATTTTGAGAAGAAGAAGATGAATCACTAGAAAGGGATCTCATGACGGGGAAAACTGAAGGCAAGAGGACTAACAGAAGTCAGAGGCGGAGATGGATAGACAGCATTACTGGAGCAATGAACATGAATCTCACGGGGCTCAGCGAGGCAGTGCTCAATAGAAGGAACTGGCGTGCTCAAGTCCACGCGCCATCACTCTAACCCTTGTTGGTTATTTTCCTAAAACAGCACACCGCCAAATATTACACCTTACCTTTTCCGTGTTTAAAGGAATATCTCTGCTCCGCTATGCATCTCAGTTTGGAGGACTGCGAATTATCTTTCCCGTCTTAGTCCATGACAAATACATGAGAAAACACAGACACTTGATTGAAAACTCTATGATCTTTGACTACTGTAAAATTTTCCTCACCCACACATGAGAGCATTCTACTGTGTTTACTGAGGGTATATTTTTAAGTGACACTTGATGCACCCTCCTGTTGTTTTGGCAGTTTACAGTAGATCCTGTTTGCGGTGTTTTGATTAAAACTCGTAGAAGCGACTGTGAGTCACAGCAGGGGGGGTTGATGAATGTTGCACACTTAGCCAAAGATGACTGAGCCAGGTTCAGTGCTTAGCAGCCATCTGAAGTGCAGATCAGTCGGGAGTCAGTGTTATTTAAGATTCTGTTTCTGCGTGCCAATTACAATGTAGTCCCTCAGAAAAAAAAAAGCCATGCAATTGCCAGGCAACGTAAACAGCAAAGCGTTTGTCATTTTCTCAGCCCAGCATGCCACAGATAAAAAGAGCGACCGTTTTTTAGCACTTTCCTAGTGAGCACAATGAACGAGCACAGGAGCTCATAGAGGCTTGTTATTAGCCCAGCCTGGTCTGACTGAAATGGCCAATAAAAAGACATTGTTATTTGTCCAATATCTGCCTTCCTCTAGACACTGAATCCTTATCTAAAACCTAGAGGTGGGAATATTTACACTCGGTGGTAGAAAAGACAAAGACATCCTTTTTGTCACGTCGGTGACAAATAATGGGAATGATTAGTATTGTATTTAATTTGGTTTTGATTCACGGGTCATGATGCAATTACAAATGAATTCTCTCGACGTTTGATTTTCATCACCTACATATTATGTTTTACTTCAGTTATATTAATTTTCAGGACTATCCATTGTGTTTCATCCATAAGTGAAACGAGTGATTTGCAATTTTTTTTATTTTATTACAAAGCTATTTGCAATAAGTTAAATCGATCGCACTATTCATACTTTTCCAGTTTTCCAGGAAGCATTGCAATGGGGACGTGTGGGAGAACTTGGGTAGGTTGAAAACAAGTCACGCAGCTGAATTCTGGATGAGATGTGAAGGTCAGATGGCAGACCCACCAGGAGCGAGCTGCAATAATCCAGACTCGAAATCACAAGGGACCTGAGTGCCTTCTGTGGATAGAAATGACCAGATCCTCCTAACCTTGTACAGGGCGATCTGGCACAAGAAAATCAGTTTAGTGATGTGAGACGAGAAGGACAGTTGAGTGTCAACGGTAACCCAAGGTTGCCTGCAGCGCCAGATGGTGAGATCTGAGCATTGTCCAATGAGATTACAAGATCTTGACATGGGGATGGGTTTTGCTGGCATTAAGTCTCAGTTGATGAGCTGCCATTCCTGACGAGATGTCTGTCAAGCATTCAGAGATCCATTGCTGTCCTCAGCATAGCAGTGGTATGAAAAATCCAAGTGAAGACATGACATCACCAAGTAACAAAAGAGGGCCAATCACTGAGCCATGTGGGACACCGCTGGAGAGTCCGCATGTAGCAGATGTGGATCATCTCTATGTCCCCTGATATGACAGTCCATCCAAGTAAGAAGCAATGCACTGCCATGCTGTGTCATGAAATCCAAGATTCACAAGGATGGACAGGAGAGTCTTGTGATTTATTTTGTCAAAGGCTGCTGAAACGTCAAGGAGGATGAGGACTGATGACAGTTTGGCTCATCTAGTGGCACGAATCTTCTCAGTAACAGCCAAAAGAGCAGTTTCTCTAAATTCTCAGGAGTTTCTGCTAACTCGAATCCTAGCTCAGCAGCTGGCCAATGGTTCAAACTTTTTTATTTACTTTTTATATATGAATAAAAAGTGCCTATGCAGAAGTCCAGCTATGACATTTTCTGCATCAGTGCAGAATTTTTCAGGAACCGCAATGCATCGAAAGATTGATTATTTTTCCCTGTGCTAATATCCAGTATATAAAACCCTTAAGCCTGGTCAAACAGGCTGTTTGCTCTGTGGAGCATGAATCACTGCGATAGAGCAAATTGAATGCATTTGGCACTGGAGCTTAAAGACGCATATATTAGCATTTGGAAAATGGAGAGACTGGGAATTCCAGCAGCAGCAGCAGCAGCAGCTGACATGATCAATGATTTAAACACACGTGGGTGATTTAGTGAAAAGGTGTGGGTGCTTTACCCTGGGGCTTTACCAAATCATTAGCAATCTAATTATTTTGACTTTTACAGATAATGTTTCTCTCAGCGGTAATCTTGTGCAAACTGACATTGTTGCAGTTTAATGAAAGGGTTATAAGGTGGTATTTCTCTCTCTCTCTCTCTCTCTCTCTCTCTCTCTCTCTCTCTCTGTCTGTAGCTTTCGGACTTGTAAAGGTGTTGGTTATTCAGCTCATTTTGTGGGTAACTGCTTGATCGTGACATCACTCAAATCCAAAGGAAAAGGCTTCCAGCACTGCGTGAAGTACGACTTCCAGCCGAGAAAGGTAAATATTCATTGAAGGCTTGCAGTCATGTAAATTATTTTGTATTTATGATTGTGGTAGGTGAATGCAACTGGGGTGCATTGACTATCCACTCTTCCATACACTTTTTTTTTTTTTACAGGAAAACAAACTTTGTGAACAATGTTGAGATTTTCAGAGCAAGATGTAGTGACTGTACTAAAACAATTATGTGCTGGGTCAAGTGCTGTTTCATGTGCACCATATAACGGAATGGGTAGCCATATTGTTAAATTGGTAATTATGCAGTGATTAATATGGTAATTACAACTACATCTATCTATGTAGCAATATATTGACCATGTACTAGACTCCTGTTATAGGTTTATTAAAAAATATTTATGAATGATTTAATAAAAAACAAACAAAAAAACAAACGAAAAAATGTCTGACGTTGAAAAAACAAACAAAAAGGTCTCAGAGGTGAGAAATGTCAGTTACGGAGGTGTTAACTACATGCAGGTAATAATCTGAATTGGGGTGATGGGTACAAAACAGGGAGCACAGAAAATTGACTTGTGTGATTAACACAACTCTGAATATGAGGAACTTTCCCCACATAAATCTTGGAAGATTCCTCACATAAATTTGATGCAACTTTTGAACTGTTAAACTCCACAGGACTCCGTTAACTGGTTCCTCTGCAGTGAAATAAAGGCCAATTCACTAGGTCATCTCTTTGATTCATAATGTGCACCATTGGGACCTTTTGGTCAAATGAATGAACATATTAATGTATGACCCAAAGTGAATAGATCCTCTCAGTGGTCTTTTAAAGTGATTAAAAGTAAATTTAATGGAAGTGATTAAGATGAATGTGATGCCCTTTTATACCCTCTGGATTTATTTGAAATATGCATGCTTATATTAAGTTTTTGATCCATCATTTAACTTGGCTTGGCTTCTATTCAGTAAAAGCTGGGTATTTTTAGAATGGTTAGATCTATGCACGGTTGCAGAGTGACACTGGATGACATGTAAGAGTGTATCTGGGCATCAAATCAAAAACGCCTTCATCTGGTAAAAAGATCGCTCAGATCGCTCAGTCCATCCAAAAACATTTTTGTTCTGTCGTTGAAAAGGAAAAACAAATTACATAAATATATATTATGGGAGAGTTCCAGTGTTTTCGCAGAACAATATGATGGATTATTGGATAATGGATTGTTTCTTCATCTTGAGGAAGAAGAGAAAAAGCTCAAAATAAAATGGTTGGTAAACATACCTTATAAGACAATTTGCAGGTGTGTATTTATTGACTGTGACCCATGAATCGATTTAGAGTTCACATGTTTGCAAGCTAGCTTGGATGGGGAAAAAGAGGTATTAGTGCTGGCTTACTCCATCCACGTTTGGTGGTGAGGGTATTGAAATTTAGAGCATAATCTATGGCTGCTCCTCTCCTTTGTTTTGACAGTAGAAGCTCTCCAGCTTCACCAGCAACTTTAACTGAAACAGAAGGGGATATCCTCCTTTGTTTATAGGCTCAATAAAGTATGGACTTCACTGTCTGTCCATTTTTCAGTGCTTTTTCACGTTAACATGAAGAACTGTTGTTTATACAGCTAATGTTTTACATGGATTTAAGACTGTACCTGACTCAGATTTCAAATCAAACTGGATTTGGCTGTTCAATACGAAGATATGAAGATAGATTTTTTTATATTGATTATCTGGCAGATAGAAAATCCACTAGTGATGATTTTTTTTCAGTGACTTTCGTGATTTCGACCAACATGTCACATGCCCCCCCTCGCACCGTGTCTCTTAGAGCGAGTACACGTGTTGTGAGTCGCATTTTGTTCTTTGTTTGTTCAGCTGATCAATATGAAGACAAAGATTTTAATATAGGCTTTCTGGCAATTAGAAAATCCATTGGTGATGATTTCAACCGTCATGTATTCGCCCCGCACGCTGTGCGCTTCCTCTTTGTTTACATCATATGGATTTGCCGGAATAACGAGACAGGTAGCACGCACAATTCTGTTTAATTGCAGCTCTTGACTCTTAGATCGTTCTAAGAACTTCAATCATTCTCATTTCCTGCAGTGCAAACACACAAAAAAGGGTTACTTCCTCCAACAGTTCTAAGAACTACGAAAAGTTCCTTCTGTCCAAAAGTGCCTAAAGTGGTGGCTTTAGTGTTCTTCCCTTGACCAGTGAAATCACCAGCAAAATCTTATTGATGCCTTGGGAATGTACTGATGAGGTAGTGGCAAATATGAGAGAATCCTGCTCTAGAAAGAACTTACATTTTCTGGGAGCACCATCATACTTTTCAGGAATCACTGTTCAAGTCTTTATACTCTAGGTTTATAGATTAGACACTCCAGGTAAGTTTTCCATACACAGTCTGTATTTTTTGTCATATAGTCTTCATCAGGGTCAGTTTCTGTCCTCAGGAATACCATCCACAATCCAACAATATCATTAAGGTCAAGAACGATCATTGTTTTTGGCATATATTTGGTATATGTTTTGCTTGTGTGTCAAGGAAGTGCCAGTTTCTGTACCAGGTTAGTAAGGTTTCCTTCAGAGGCACAGAAAGAGGAAAGCTGCTGTTGTATTCTTGTAGCACGAACTTGCATGGTGAAAGCTTGACAACTATTTGAAACCTGCCGTGTCCTTGTTTGCAGCAAAGTCTTCTGTCATGAAGGATGGGGTAGGTAGACACAACTGCATGTTTCACATTTATTAAATGACTTCAGCTCCAACAACCCCAAAAATATGGCACTTCTCACACATTCAGAGGAAGATCAGACAAGAACTGGGCAAGGTAAAATGGGTACTCAAACACCAATGGTGGTGAACCCAGGAAATCCACACAAGAATACAAATGACTCAGCAACAGTGCTAGCAAAAGCTGAAGCAAGACTTCACATTAAGTGTTCAGGTACTGTGGATGAGATTCTTGTTGATCATGATACAAAGTCATGTAAGGTAACTTGGAACCTTGCTGATGCTCATGGGAGTTGGTGGAGTAATGCGCACAAATGAGACGGTACCCTTCCTCCTTCACTTGAGAAGTTGAATGAATGGTCTTTCTGTGGCGCCAGCTGCTTCATGGAGCTAAGTGGGCACGATTACCTGTGTGCGATCTCGGATTACAAGCAAGAAAGTAGGCCTTTATACATTACAGTGAAATTGTCTTTACATACCCCAGCTTGTTAGGAAGTTGGGGTCAGAGCACAGGATCTGGCATGACACGGCGCTCCTAGAGCAGGGTTAAGAACATTGCTCAAGGGAACAACAGTGACACTTTGGCTGTACTGGAGATCAAATATTCGGATCAGTAACCCTGGGCCTCAACCACTGATCAGTGCTGGCATGAGTGGAGACCGAACAATGCTGTTCTCGGCCAAAACCTTTCCAGTCAATCTAGGATCTGGAGACAATGTGCAGTGTGGCTGAATTACTTGTTTTTCTGGTGTCAAGGAGTGCTACAAATGATAATGTAGTGTCTGAATGATGCACCATAACGGGAACACGGCATGGCTTGGAGGAAACAAAGGATATATTCTCTGCATTAACACATGAAGGGATGTCAATTCTGTTGAGCCTTGACAGCTGGTAGAGTGGGGTGCTGGGCAATGTGGTGAGATGACAGACAAGGCAGAGACCCTTCACAGTTCTTCGCTGGTGTTGGTCATAGGAAAATCTAGTGCTGCTGATTTGCATTGCACTGATGTGGGAATCACTACTGGTGGTGACAGAACTGATGGTGGCTTTTCTTCTTTCAGTATGCATTTTAAAAGACAAATACCCAACCTTGTGGGGGAGTCTAGGGAAAGACTGCTGCTTCCCTTCAGTGACCACATTCTCTCTACGCCCTTAATGAAAGGCAGCAATGAGAGCTGGTTCATTCCATCCACTTCCAGCAGGCAAGGGAGAGGTGGTCCATCATGCTTTACCCATGAGAAGAGAGTTAAGCTACTTTGTCCTTGTCAGATTGAACATCTTGTGGGGATAAGTATAATTAGCATTCTAAAAGGCAACCTTGACGGTTTGTTGGATCGCTGTGGTACATGTCAGGATGAGTGATGAGCCTCACTCTATGTAGTATAGTTGTGTAAGGAATCTGACCCAGAATTGTCATTTGCTGTACCTGGTTAGCAGGATTTCCGATAGTGGCCATTGTTCACCCATGACATGACCTCATGGAGTGAGAGCTTGTCGAAGCTTGTTGAAACCCATTGTGTCCATATTAGTGGCAAAGTCTTCTGTCATGAAGGCAGATGCAAGTGTAGATTTCACTTTGAGTCTACAGCAAGCAAACCAAAGGAGTACATCAATTCTCAAAATGATAATGAGGCAGAAGCTCAGATGATCTGCTAATTTTGACAGTTTACCTAAGTCTAGAAAAAAAGTCTTCAGTATGTTCTGGCACATTGCACAACTCCACTGCTGCTCTAGTCTCTTACTGCTGCCACCACACTGTCTCCATCCCTGCTTTCAGCCTCAGCTCTGCTCTTTCAGTCTGATCTATTATTCATATCTCAGACCCTTAGATTTTACTGCCTTAGATGCCGTGCTTGCTCTTTCTTTGAAATCTATGTGTCCAATAGAAGAGGTCATCTTAAGAGGAGTCACCTTAAGAATTTCAAGCTGTTTATGGATGCAAACTATGAAAATGGATCACATCACTCTAGAAACATGCACTTACTGTGAGTCACAGATTGTGCATAATTCTCTTGAACTGGTCATTATGCAAATAACCATTTCTCAGATTAATTTTTCAGTGGCATCTTTAATAGCTTGAGTGAATCTGGGACGTTCTACAGATAAAAATGCAATAATAATTTTAATCATTTTCTTCTCTGTTGGTTTCTGCAGTGGTACATGATCAGCATCGTACACATTTACAACCGCTGGAGGAACAGTGAAATCCGCTGCTACGTCAACGGACAGCTGGTCTCATACGGCGATATGGCCTGGCACGTCAACACTAATGATGTAAGTACGCATTCTGTCCACAGCCATCTCCTGTTTTGATTTGGCCTGGAGCTGCTGTTTGATCATCACTGTGCTGTGAAATTAGACTCCAACGCATGCAGCCATTTATCTCAATGTTCAGTCAAAAGCATGTTTATTTCTGATTTTCTATTCCAGCATGAGCTGCTGCTGCCATCCCTCTGGTACTACAAAACACTTATTTGAATAAGTCTTTGTCATCATGACAGATGGGGATGGGGAAGTGATATCATATGGAACAAATGGATCATTAAAATAAGGAAACCTTACCGAGGAAGGAATGCGAGGGATGAGATGGAAAATAGCCAAATCTAAATACAGTGAGGAAGTATTTGGACAGCCTTTGTTCGAATTCACACCTATAATGTCTTTTGACTTTTTGGACAAAATTATGTATTTCTAAACAAAGATATGTTTAAAAATGAAACTGACATGCTAAAAAAGTATTTGGACATCAGAAATCACCAACATTAGCATTTTGTTGCAAAGCCATTATCAGCAATTAAGCCTTTGAGATAGTTACAGTATGAAGTAATTAGTTTTACAGCACTGTGCTTTTTTTTTTTTCCCCAAACATGATTGGCTTATTTGGCATTATTGTGAAAAAGCTCTGTTTTTGTTTTGTCTGCCCAGAGTATATTGTTCCAACTTGTCTAAATGCTTTCAGACGAACGTCTGTCTTCATTTTTAGCAAAGGAGTTTTGTGTATAGGAACAGAGATGATTGTGGTTCGGTTCATTGCATATTGTGTAACTATTGTTCCTGCAGTTTTCAGATCTTTTCAAGGGACTGCTGGCTTCTCTTTCAACCTTCTCGTTAGGCTGAGATTGCACTTGTGTGGCGCACCTTTCTAGGGACGATTAGTTGTGGTTCCGTGACATTTTTTACCTGCCTATCTAACCAGTTGTACTCACAAGGATCTTTAGGGTCTTTGCTATAGCTCTGGAGCTTTTTCCACTCAAGTATTATTTAATAATTTTGTCCGTGAGAACCTTAGGAAATTACTTCTGCTTCACCGTGTTTGTTTCATGTTGTGTGAAATCTTTCCAACCAATGGCGACATCTTGTCTAATTTTCACGAGAGCTTATTTTAGAACTTGGTTATTTTGATGTAACCTTAACCTAGTGTCCAAATCCTTTTTTTTTTAAACATATCTTTTTTATGCTCATGAATACATTCTTTTTTGTTGATAGTGCAAAGTCAAATGACATTATTTGTGTAAATTTGAAGTAGATATTCCCCTCACTATATTTAAAACGGTTGTATTGGACCTGCCAACCTTTCCATAGTATTTAGCATAGGAGCTCCTCTGGAATGCAAAAGAGCAGTCTTCTGTGGTCCCCAATAAAAATGGTATATAAGCCAACTGATTTATGAATCTGGAAGGATTGAGTATTGTACAGATGTTTTAACCCACTGGATGTTCCATCCCTCCAACGACCTCACATAGTAATCTTTCTAATTCTCGTGCTTGAAAGATGTGGCACCGTCGCCTTGTGTCACGGCAAATGGAGAATGTTTTGGCTTCATTAATTAGATTTCAGTTTAGATTTAGATTTTGGATTAGATTTCAAATATTTGCTTTTTTTTTTTTTTTAAGTTTCCTGCTTGTCCCGCCAACCTTTGAAGTCTCGCTCCACTTTCTAAATCTACATTTATCCATTTATCTTCATCTCATTTCCTGTACTGTACAGCCTTCTACATTTTCTCACTTCTTTGCTTTAAAATCATTCCTGCATTCTTCCACCTCGACATCATTAAAAGCCTCTTTCTCCTGCTCTCTCTTCATCTCAGAGCTATGACAAATGTTTCCTGGGCTCGTCAGAAACAGCGGACGCTAACCGGGTGTTCTGTGGACAGCTCGGTGCCATCTACGTGTTCAGCGACGCTCTAAATCCAGCACAGATCTTTGCTATCCATCAGCTGGGGCCAAGTTATAAGGTCTGTAACTGTCCCAGAGAAAGACGTTCAATAACCAGTGTCCTTGGAGTAACATTATTTTGTTGTCCTGTCGTATTTCTTTAACCAACCATTGCCATATGATGTCATCATTGTGTCTCTCACTACTCCGACTACTCTTAGACACTTAAAGGTTTGCATTTTCCAGGTTTCTCAAAGGGTTGTCAAGTTTGTGCAAATCGAATCGATTTTCTAAGGCTAACAGTCAATGTTCATGGCTTCCACATATGCTTTATTTATTTATGGCTATGTATTAATAATACATGATCAGTCACGACAGACTGTTTTTTTGGGCAATGCTAGTCATGATGCTAGATATGATGTAACAGTTGTGTTGGGGTTGGGAGGGACAGATGTTTTAGCACTGGAGGCGGAGCTCTACTCTGTTTAACTTTACTGGAAAATGTAACACTTCACCAATCTTTTCACCTCCAAGCTAATTCCAATACTACTAAGTGCTAATGTGGGTGCAAATTGTTGACTGCAGCTAAATGCCTCATTTTTTCCCAAACACATTTTTACGGAGTGTACAGACATTTCTTGCATCATTGTTGCTCCGTGAAATAAACCATGCACCAGACTTCTGGCTTTCGCTGAACAATTCCTCAGGGAAATAGAGAGCAGAGTTCCTGTATTCTGTTTAATGGGAACAAGTCAGGGTTCACTCTGAAACTACTGAAACATAGAAAGGTTGGACTTCTGGGATTCTGGTGTAAAACTGATAAAACTCAGAGCAAATCTTTCTTGCTTTGGGTCTTAAAACCTACTTACATCAAGAATATGATCTAATGCGCTTAATTTGCTTACTTTCGTTTTGTTTCGGAGCTTTCGTTCCAAGGAGCTTTTGTACTGCACTTGTTTTTAATTGTGTCCTGGGGGTAGATCTGAGTCAGCCGGTTGATCTGTTTTAAAATGGGTATTAATGTTGCTGTAATTAGGACCTGCGGCAGTTTTTGACTTCTAGTTTCTACACTGTGTAAGCTACAGTTTTCAAAGTAACTCTTCAGTGTGTTCGGTGCTGGACTACATTCACAAGGAACGTCTGGTATCTGTCAGAATACACAGGTGGAGATTTAGTTTAGGTTTTTAGAAATGTGTGGATTTTGTCCTAGAGCTGTGTATAGGCTTACAGTGCGCCGAGAAGAGGCTTACCAGAATATATAATGTAGATTTATATCATTGGATTGTACAGCTATGAATGGGAGCTGACAGCTGTGATTAGGTTTTCCTCCATCTCTTTCAGCATTGGTGTAAATGATTGTAGACCCACCACAAAGCAATTCTGATCGGCTGATCCACAGCCATGCAGGAATACAATCAGAACTTATACACTGGGGATGGCATTGAATACAATATCTTTATTAGTCACGAATAAAGAATGGGTTATATTCAAATATGAATACAGGGACAAATAGTGCACAGTTTTCTTAGAAAGGTTCACAGGGCATCTGGTTGAGACTTGAGGTGTGCTTTGGACATATGGACAGATATGACGCAGAAACAAAGTCCGTGTTCATTAGCATTAACTTGTCGTGCATCCTTAGTAACTGCCTGCTCAGGATTAGGCTGATTTTTCATGTATATGTTGGTAAATAGAAATAAATTTGTTACACACTGTTGTGCTTTGGTGCCAAAGTTTCATTGTCATTGAAAGTGACCAAAAAAAGTGCTTGTTGTCTTCAGCCTGGGTTTCTTCTTCTGCTTTGCAGAGGACAAGGATTTTGCCGAACCAATATAGTGCATAAAAAAAAAAAAATCCATTTCCTAACCACTCCTTATCCACGCTCTGTACAGCTTTTCGGTGCACTCGAGCCTGAGATCCTCTAAGGATATTCACCTTCAATTAGCTCAAAAATACACACCATCAGGACAGGTAGGTTATTAGAAATAATGAAGAGCCTGCTATAGGGGAAAGCAATTACACACCACAGATGAATCTATAATCTGTGTTTCTCTCTGCCTGATGGAAAGATCAGTCAGCATTACTGGCCAGAGTCTTTTTTTCTTTACCCTTTCAACTAGTGCTGGGTAACTGTGGTGGTCATGCTCGTGTGCACAATAATTATATTCAGGACCTTTGTAATACTGACGAGACAGCAGTAACGGCAGCAGATAATGATATCCTCAAAGTCATTAATACTCGGGTCAAGATTCCAACCCGATGCTGGCATACTACACCAGTGATGTTATTACTATTTAGACATACCAACTAGTGTGTTGTATGCGAGTTGGGATTCAGCCTGTACTAATTGGCCTCTTAGAATAATCTGCAAGAGGGAAATAGGTACAGTGCAATTCATACTAAAAAAATTTCACCATCAAGTTGCTAGTAAGAGAATATTTCTACAAGAGCAAGTTTCTATAAGAGCTACTAGGCATGAGACAGAATATTCAGACATCACTATACAAAATGCTGGCAAAATACTGCTCATATTGTGTATTGCGATATTTCCATTTATATTCATTGCACCCTTAAACACTAGGTGGCAGCACCAGAGGTAGTAGCATACACGGCATGACGTAAATTGATAGTGCAAAAAAGTTAATCAGAAGGAAATGTTATGGCACATATGTTAAACACGAGGCTTGTGCCTCAATCATTTGGCCCGCGTGAAAAACAATGAAACAGCTTGTAGTGCACTACTCCTTAACTTGTTCACATTTTCCAGAATTCATAGCATAGCCATCCAAAGTAGTTACTGTAAACCACCTTATGTATGGTAACAGGCCTGGCCACCGACTAAAAGATCTACACCAGTGTGCGACGGTGCGGTGGTTAGCGCTGTCGCGTCACAGCAAGAAGGTCCTGGGTTCGATCCCCGGGTCACCCAGGGTGCCTTTCTGTGCGGAGTTTGCATGTTCTCCCC
>JAQQZR010000003.1:3536338-3558989 GCA_030068235.1 Notoglanidium macrostoma
AAGATGCTGGGATTGGCTCCAGCTTCCCCGCGACCCAGATGGATAAAGCGCTATAGATAATGGATGGATGGATGGAGTATTACGTACCTCATTAGATTTGTGCAAGTTCATCTGCTGTGGCCTGTTTATGGTCTCAGGAGCACCGGCCATATGAGCTAGCACTGTTGGTTTTATGCTGATTGTGCTGGGGTGGTGTAGGTTGTTAGAGTTATTATTCTGTAATTCATTTGTGTGATCAGAGAGACAAATGATTCATGCTCCCAACCAGACCTACCACACTACTGAGATTAATTAGTATTACCAAGCCCAAGATTTATCGAGCGGACTGAGATTAACTACCATGCTATTAAAGTACGTCTGATTTCCGTTCAGCTGCTACGGATGATGAGTTACTCCAGCAGTGGTTACATCAGCCGGTGATGTAATGATTGTAGTGACCTGTGAGGGAGGTGATACATGGTAGTGAGAGAGCAGGAAGAAGGGAACTGAATTGCCTTCTCACTGTAGGAAGAGAGATGAATGAGTAAAGTGCCTGGGAAACAGGGGTGGTAAAATTCTTTAATCAAGTAAATGTGCAACTACTCTTCTGGCAAAAGTTGTTGCACAACTTCAGATTCTTCAATGAGGTTAAAGTAGGAAAGTATGCACTCTTAAGTGTACAGTTAGTATGAAAGTAAAGGTATGTGAAAGATTCACAAAAGGAGATATACTTGACACACACACTAATTTTAGTTACTGATGTTTCAACCTCTGCCAAGGAGGTCATGTTGTCAGTGCAGTTTGTCTGTTTGCTATTGCGCAATAGATTTCCATGGAAATTGGTGGCAGGGTGTAGCGTGGGCCTACAAAGATAACGTGAAAATTTGGAGCAGATCCGAGTCACGGGGCAGCTTTGACGGAATTACTGTCACCTTTTGCTAAGGTTGCGACATACGGCATGTGGCCGTGGCGGAAGTCTGCGCTCAACAATCTTATAGTCTTGTTATCCTGTAGATGGCAGTAACGATCAGTGACAAAACATAGCCAATGTAGAAATATGATGATTCTGTTGGACATATAGCAAAACATATAAAGGTGTGGTTGTAGATTTGCATATCTTAGAAAAGCTGACTATTGTCCTTGGCAGAGGTAATTGTTTTCTCTCTTGCTTGTACTCTAAAACATAATATTCTGTAGTCCATGTATTGACATTTCTTTAGATTATGCAATGATTTTTGCTGATGTCCATCCATCCATCCATTATCTATACCGCTTTATCCATCTGGGTCACGGGGGGAAGCTGGAGCCAGTCCACCACAGGGCCAACACAGACAAACAGCCACACACGCTCGCATTCACACCTACGGGCAATTTAGAGTAGCCAGTTGACCTAATCTACATGTCTTTGGACTGTGGGAGGAAACCGGAGCACCCGGAGGAAACCCACATTTTTGCTGATATATTTTCTCAAAATCTACATTTTTTTCACAAAGAGCACACATGTCTTAAAAACATTCTTAATATCTTCTTAAATCTACTTTGCATGACATTTAAAAGTCCGAACGTAATATAAAAATGAACGATATTTTTCTTTCTTAAGTTAAAACTGAAATATGAATATTTTTACAAAGTAAAAATCCGTATTTTGGTGTTTTTTCACATTTAAAGTTCAGGCAATGATCTACACTAGTGCCCTTTTTAAATAAAAGTGCCACTAATAGGCCTTCATAATTTATATACAGTAAATATATATGAGTAAAAAATAATTTACATACAAATTAACACAAATAAACAGAGAGAAAAAAAGGACCGCAGTACAAATTGGTTTTCCAACATCAGCTTTCAAAGCCATCTCTGCTACATTAGCCAACTGTTAACTGCCAACTAGCTAAGTGTCTGAAATATTTTTTGGACTGCAAGATGTTTTTCACAGTGTAACTTCTCTGTTGTTGTTGCTTCTTCCCCATTGACACAGAAGATAAATGCTGTTTGGCTGTTTTTTCCCCTCAAAAGGCTAGTATTACATCATCAGTTACTGCCGGCAGGGTGTGAAACCTGACAAGAACCCATAGAGCCGCCCATAAATGTCCAGGGAATCGTTTATTTTCTCATCAAGCACTTTATTTGATTTTGGATATAGATTTGTTGTTTTTCATTTGGGTGTGATTTGTATGATGCACATCAGTGCCACGTAGAGTATTTGTGAAAAATGTTTCAGATGTCATGCGAGTCAGTGATTTATTATAAGGATATAAATAAGTGTCTGTGTTCCCAGGAGTCACTTCAGCTGAAAATCCAATATGCAATATAGAATATTGTATCACTTCTGAGTTGATTTATTTCTGTCCTTGTGTTTGGAGCACTCCTGAGTACTGGCAATTTCATTGCTGTACGGCTAAATTCTCTGAACATTTTTTTAGCCTCAGTGTAAATTAATTTGGATAAAGCCATGTGCTAAAATAAATGAATGAATGAATGAATAAATAAATAAATGTGTATATTAATTTAGGAACAAGATTCAATACAATGTAATGCAATCTATAAAAAATTAATTTAAAAAAAATTGCTGCCAGTATCAAAATACAGGAAACAAATAATCTGGCATTGTGCTTAATAATAGTAATAATAATAATGATAATAACAATAATAATAATAATAATAGAAGGACGAAGAGAGCTATCATCCAAGTATCAATTAGATTCACTATGAACTATTAACTCTGAATTAGATTCAGACCACACTGATCTACCAGCACCTTCTGGACAACAACATCTTTCCACCAGAATAAAAGGGCTACAGGAAATCAACACAAGGATGAAAAAGATAAACTACTTATGAAATGATTAAGCATTCATAAAGTATGCTAAAAGGGGAAAACATAAACTTAGCATGGCCTGGATGGACCACAAAAAGTCCTTCCACAGCATCCCATATAATTGTATCATCATAGACTTCGAGATATATGGAGCTACCCTGACCATCACAAGGTTCCTCAAGGCCGCAATGAAAGAGTGGAAAACCGAAGTACCGCTCTATACTACACTGAAAACTTCATCAAAACTGGTAGAATTGCCATCAAGTGCTTCTGTGTCATTGATTCCACTAACCAACATGCTAAACAACGACAACCTAGGGTATGTCCTGCAGGAAGATAGATAGAGATAGATAGAGTCTCTCACCTGTTTTACATAGATGACTTAAAGCTCTTAAATCACAACTGTCAGCTGGATCAAGAACTTGGCATGGTCAAGATATTTAGCAACAGCATCTGCATGGAGTCTGAACTAGACAATGCACCAGAGTGCAACCATCAAGTTTGTCTCAGGACCGAATGCAAGACGATGCCGAGATATGCGATCTTCATCGGGATGACGTCTACCAGTATCTAGGTGTAGGTCAGGGTGAGAGTATTCAGCACAGAAAGCTGAGTGAGAAGATCCAGAAAGAATACTATCACGGGATACAGCTCATCCTCAGCACTAAGCTACACTCAAAGAACAAAATGCAAGCGATCAACAGCTTAGCAGTACCAGTGCTGCAGTACAGGTTTGGGATCATACACTGGAGAGAGGAAGAAATACGCCAGATGGACAGGAAAAGCAGAAAGCTACTAAACTAGTAGCTATGTAACAATATTTTTCACCCCATGCTAGCAACCAGACATCACGAGCTTGACTGAAGTGGAAGATGAAGGCTTCTCTGATAGACTCTGAAAGAAAATAAATAATCTTTTGTCGATGGCACTCCTTGACCAGCTGTTTAGGCACATCAACAGCAACTGTATTGATAAGAAGCTGACTTTCGGATGGCTATGAAGCTCTGGACTAAAGGGCAAGGCTGAGAAACTTCTCATGGCAGCTCAATATCAGGTGTTCAACACATGCCATCATCAGAGAAATCTCCTCAAGATGGATGTTGAAAGCAAGTGCAGGTTATACCTGTAACAAAAAGAGCATATCTTATGTCATATTGTTGCTGGGTTCCCAATGCTAGCACCTAAAGAATACATTCATCGACACAAAAGGATACCTGCACTGGTTCCTGCTCAAGCAGGTCGGACTGCCAGTGCCTGATCATTGGTACAATCTCCAGCTTGAAAAGATCATTGAGGTGGAGAACATCACAAATATGTCTGGCTGTTGACACCAATCATATAATCAACCTGACGTCATTCTTCATGACAAAAGCAAGAAACAATGTAGCCATTCCAGACGACGCGAATGCGAAAGTCAAAGAGGCAGGAAAACTAAGCAAAAACAAAGATCTTCAGATTGAGATAGGGAACACCAAGGCTCGTGTGATTCCAGACGTAGTTGAAGCACTAGCACAGCTCAGCTAAGTCTCCAAAAATACCTTGACGAAATCCCAGACAAGGTGAACACGTTCCAAGTGCGGAACGCCTTTCCTTCGAAAGATCCTGACAATAAGTCCTGACGAATCCGGAGGGCTCGTGGTAAAAAGCCACCAGAAGAAGCTGAGAAAAGAGTAGAAAATAATAAATATGCTAAATAAATATTTATACTGCACCTTTTGTGCATTTAAAATGCAGCTCCTAGTGTTCGGCGAGCATGAAGTAAAAAACAGAAATATGGAAATAAAGGTGCTCAAAAATAAAAATAAATACGAATAAAAAGACAAATAATGATGCAATTAATACCAAAAGCGACCGAAAGAAGAAAATAATAACAAAATGAAGCATATGTGAAGAAATTGTAATAGTTAAAAGTGCATAGAAATAAAATGAAAGCATAATAATTGAAATAATATTAAACTAAAGGGAATGATAAAAAAAAAAAAAATAGATAAAGCTAGAGTGAAAAACACTAAAAAATAAAAGCTTTCTTAATCCGAGCGAGAGCGACTTTTTTTTATAGCTGACATCTATAACTTTATATACAAAACAAAGTTGATAAAGTGCTAACATTTGTCAAGTACAGGTGAATATGTCGCTTAAATACACAATAGTAGGTAGTATAAAGCTAGCATAGAGATTTAAAGGCTAGGACAGTGCTAAGAATGAACAAAGTACAAAATTAGCATACAGATGGAATAGACAAAGCGGTGTCGGCTGTTAACTAGGTCTATATAATATAATGGACGTAAACATGCAAACATTGTGCTTTACTGATCTAATTTTCTTCGGTTTGCTTGCAGGACTGTACATATTCCTTTGAGGCTGTTTTTGTTCACAGCGTTGCTTATCGCTAGTTGATTTCTGGCTTGTTTCAACATTCTCGATAAAGTATGAGTCGATTGAGTCCGATGCCGGAACAATCACATCTAGCAACACCTAGTTCAATCTCACCTGATTGTTTTCTACACAAAGCAGCCACTTTACCTAGGGCTTGTTGGAACGGACGGTTTGTGCGAAGCTGGAAACTTGCATCTCAGTGTTGATATTGTAAGCACTGACTGATTTGTGAAAAGCCATTGGCTTCTACTTGATAATTGCTGTAAATGCTTCAGCAGTCCGTCGCTTTTTAGTCTTCTGTTTAATATTTTCCAGAGCTTTTGCCAGCCTAGCACCTCTGGTGCAGGGTAAAAAAAACAAAAAACCTCTCAACACACAAAAAGACCAAGCTGCACTCTAAGAGTAATGAGTAGCAGAGTCATGTCTTGCAATAACTCATACTACTCTCGCTTGTAGTTTTCTTTTTTTGGCTCATGCTTGCCGTACAATGAACCTCTACATGTTTACATTTACAGCTTTTAGAAGATAATCTAATCCAGAGAGACTTGACGTCCCTGTTGAAAACACACTACTAGTGCATATGGTCAAGTTAAATATTAAACAAGTTTCTAATTACTAGATAGAATTATGTAGGATTAATGAGCGTGATCAATTCACATCTAGTATTAACATAAACCAGTTACATTATGAAGTCTCGGGAGGATGTTGGCACTGACGGGAACTACATCTATAGTATTAAATTAGCACAATTAGTACGTGAGGGAGAATACAGCAGCAGCAATGTAGCTGTTGCAGAACGCCCGTGACTTTCGGTTCGGGTAATAACGCAGGGTATGATTTTATTCAGGGCTTTGCGATTACGTGATCAAATCACGTTGGCTGTACAAAAAGAAACTGCGTTAATGTAACTCAATTCAATCGCAAGAACAGATACACATTTGAGTAAAGTAAATGCGATGAGCGTTTTTTCCAGTGTACGGGAAAGAAGACAGTACAGGTTTAATAGGTTGATTAATAAGATTTAGTGTTTGTTTAGTGAGGAGCTGAGTCTTCAGTCTTAACTCCAGTGTGAGGAAGGACAGACGGGTTGTCTGTGTCCGACAGTAATAACTAGGAGGCAGTCTTAAACACAGACAAACAGCTCGCATTCACACCTATGGGCAATTTAGAGTAGCCACATGTAAACATTTAATTAAAAATCGATACAGCGTTTTTGAAAACCGATGCAGTATCACAAAACATAATACCGCGGTACTCAAGCGCATCGATATTTTCTTACTCCACCGTTACCCAGGCAAGTTCTAAAGGTTTTATCTGCATAACAGACCAGTCCTGGTATTGGGCTGCCTTCTAATCCACTAAGCGGATCTGGCCCGTATGGAGCGCTGCGTGTTGTAGGGTTCTGAATTCCCAGTGCAGGTGATTTCCTTGTCTAAGTGTTTGTCAAAAAGACAGTGAATCCCTAGAATGTCCACAAATCACGTTGAATTTGACAGCAGACAGAGGTGGTCACATCTGGACGGCCTCACCCTCTCATGCAGATGTCTGCGGCAGAAGTGTAGACGTGCCGATCAGAAGCATGATTAAAGCGTGAAGTGTTATTCGACAGCAGGACCGACACTACAAATGATGACTCAATTACAGCATTCCACAGCTGCCCTCTCCAGCTCCAGCCACGATAGCTTTTACTCAGCTCATTCATAATTCATCATACACTTGAGGCCTTGGATGATTTTAATCACCACATAAAAGAAACCTGCCATTTTAGTTTGACATGAACTGATTGAGTCTTGTAGCTGTTAAATAAATAAATCCTTTGTTGTCTGTGTTTGTGTGTCTCCGCAGAGCACGTTTAAGTTTAAGTCGGAGAGCGATATCCATCTGGCTGAGCATCATAAGCAGGTGTTGTATGATGGGAAGTTGGCCAGTAGCATCTGCTTTACCTATAACGCTAAAGCCACCGACGCTCAACTGTGTCTGGAATCCTCTCCCAGAGAGAACGCCTCTATCTTCGTCCACTCGCCCCACGCCCTCATGCTACAGGTGTGTGTGTGTGTGTTTGTGTATTGCTTTCTATGTGGTCTTTAACTATTTCTATGACCGTAGTATGACTTAGACTTAAGCTTAGATACACCACTTTATACCCCAGAATATTCGAAACTGTTTGGTCAGAAGGTATGGTTTAATCTTCTACGTCAGCTCTGACAGTAGTTCCGGAAACAAGGTAAACCACAGGTTTATATTAACCTGCTTGATAACTTAATAATAACTTATACAGTTGCTCCACATTAAACAAATACATTTAAAAAAAAAAAAAAAAACGTGGAATTGTTGCTATGTTTTTGGAAGGAGTCTCCAGTGTCAGCGCCTGGAAACAGTACGGAGTAAAACTTTTTGGACTCTTCGGGACAGAGAATTTTATCCTTCTGTTGTAACATGACAAGCGTCATTTGTGTCTCATTACCCTTGAAGAAAGAGAGAGAGAAATAAATGACGGTTGAGCCGCTATAAGAAGAACCGGCTCGTTTCGTGGACGTTCTGCGCCATTAAACGTGAATACAAACGGATTAAAAAGCATAGCGTGTCATTTTTTAAGAAGTAATATTGGCAAATTTGTATGGCGCGAGAGCAATGAATCACTCCAGCTTATGCTGCTATTGGAAAATAATCAGCGTTTGGGTGGTAAGAGTAACTCTAATTAAGGCATTACCCTGTCATTTATTTCATTTCCTATAACAGCGCACTCGGTTGCGCTTTATTGCTCTTACACATATAAAATGTGATTTTATTTTCTCCGCCTCAACGAATTTTAATAAAATATCCTTGAAATGAGAAACCTTTGATTTCTCTCCGGCATCACTTTCAATTTCCTTTCGGAAGAGACAGCTGCGAGTCCAGGTTTTTTCACCCTTTATGATTTGTCTTTCCTCTGCAGGACGTAAAAGCCATCGTCACCCACTCGATCCATAGCGCCATCCACTCCATCGGGGGCATTCAGGTGCTCTTCCCCCTTTTCTCCCAGCTCGACTTCCATCAGCACAGTGAGAGCCAGGTGGAGACCGCTGTTTGGTGAGCGACCTTGTCTTACCTCTCATTTTGTGCCTTGTTTCTTGTGTTTTCATTGACGGAACCATTTTCAATGAAAAATGTATGTAACTCGTTCTCTCTTTGTCGGTATTATACACCGGATACTCTTGATCCAAGATAAAAATGCTAAATAGCTGTCCAGAGTTCAGCTGGACAAAACTTTAAGCATTATTCTAATTCCGGGTCAAGTATTCAAGAGTGAAATGTTTTTAACCGGCGAAAAAAGCTGCCCGCAGGTTCATCATACCCGATCCTGCATGGCTCGCTAGAATGAAACTGTAAGGAGTTTACAAAAAAAAAAAACGTAAGCTTATTCCTCTCGTACTGTAAATTTACCCGAGCAAGATATAAAAAAATATTCAATTCCCATAATACTTAAAATACCAAGCTACTAAAAAACTACACAAAACCCAATTGTCAGGTAGCTTCCACTTGTGCTAATCATGAAGCGAACAAGAACCAGGTGAACACACTTGGTACCAGACCAATGACAGGACAGGCTTCTTATTTACTAACCCGTATTATATAGAGATTATAGAGATAAAATCCCTTTGGATAGCAGACCTTGCCTCGTCAAAAGGGCTATATTGAGTAACGTGTTTATTTCTGTGTAACATGTTACAGTGCCAGTCTTCTGGGTTTCCTGGTGGAGTTGCTGAAGAGCTCAGTGGCCATGCAGGAACAGATGCTGGGAGGAAAAGGGTTCCTGGTGATTGGATACCTACTGGAAAAGGTTGGTGCTACGGTTTTTTATATTTCAGTCAGTTTTGCCCACTTTGCAGTTTTCCTTTGTCTAGAGCAATTGTACTATTATGGTAATCTCACATCTTCATAATTGATACTTGGACCAAAAGAGATTTAAATCAGGAGATATTTAAATACGGAGCAGAAACTGGATGGGAAAATGACCCAATGTGCATTCATTTGTATGTACATGCTGTTTTACTGCCTTTGTGGGGATCTAAAACATGGAACTGTGTGAACCTTAGAAAATCTCCCTCTGATCATTTTATCGAGTCTCGGTACGTTTTTTTTTTTTTTTTTTTTTTTTTTTTCCATATAATTCTCCTTCAAAAATAAGACAGCATACTTTAATTGAATGATTCCTATACAATGTTAGACCACGCTTGCTTTGTTTATATTACCATGAATTTACTTTCGAGGCTCTGCAATTTTAGTTATTACCTAAAAGTACTTCAAAAGGGCGGTTCTGCTTCCCAATAAAACAGGAAATGAGCCAAGCAACATGAATCTGGAAGTGTTTTGAACCCTCCAATACTAACTAACACTGCGTGGAAGCCCCGCCCCCTTTCCGCAAGTCTCACCTGCTCTTGCTGAGTCTGTCCTGGCGTCCTTGCGTTCCGTCATGGAGAGTGGAGAATGTCTTGAGGTCATTATTAATATGAAAGAAAATCTATCGGAGTATACTGTATGTGGCCCTTGGCTAATATTAGACAAGGAAATATTTAACGTCAGTTAATTAGATTTATTATGAGCGCTTCTGAAAAAGGTCAACTAAAATGGACGCCAATGGTGTTTGGTTTTTGGCCGAATGAGAAGAAAAGGGGCAAAGACAAATAATGAATAGTGCAAAAAAAAATAATAGGTTATTTTTATTTATTTTTTAATTTTACCAAAAATTCAAACTATTGTAAACATTGTTAATAGTGATGGATAATTAGAAAGTAATTTAATTATGCTGTTTATTTTTGCTGTGCTCTTCTCTGATGATCCCCGAAGACACGTTCAAACACTCTGAGAGCAGAACAGTAAAAATGTCAGCCATGTGAACATTAGATCTAAAATCACATAAAAAGAAATAAACCACTTCATAACATAATTGCCGGCAGCAAGCAGTTCCCAAATACGCAGCTGATGATATTATTACAACCTCTCCTATTCTCCTTAAACATGAAATGAATGCCAGAATGTGGCGTCCCTCAAGGGTCCACTTTGGGACAAGTTTTGTTTGCAATCCCCATTGTACAGATAATGATAAAACACAGTATTCCTTTGTGTATTTATGCAGATATTATACAGTCTTAATTAAAACATGAACAGCATGACTAGCTGTGTGGGTAAAATCAAATAAATCTGAATAAAGGAATATTTTCCTCACGGAGGAAAATCACTGATAAAAAGATGCTGAACGACAGGTTTCTCTCTCTCTCTCTCTCTCTCTCTCTCTCTTTCTGAATCTTGTTATTCTGGTGTGAAGCTTGCTGTTGTGTTGACCTCAGCCTAGACTAAATGTCAGATCATATGCTTTAAGCTAAAAACTATTTCCAAGGTCAATCCATATTTTTTCCCTTCTAGACAAGAAGTAGTCTCGATCGCAGCATGCATCACCCCTCTACGCCACTGGCTTCTGCTGGAACTCGGGCTTGATTTTATAATAACACTGATGTTTTTAAGGGCTTCCACGGTGCTCTTCCACTGGCCCTTGCAAAAAGTCACAGCTTTTCTATTTCCGAATCACTCCCACTCACTTAGATTGGGGTTTTCACCATGCCTTTATTCATGAAAGACGGAACTGCAGCCTGTAGGGACAGAACCTTTTCAGTTTCTGTCTCATTCCTCGCCCATGAAAGTCTCTAGCATTGGAAAGGTCTGTACAAATAAACAGCATTATTATTATTATTATTATTATTATTATTATTATTATTATTTGCAGCGAGAGAAGCATCAGTAGTAAAAGTAGTACCATTTTAAACTATTTAATCACCATTGACTTTTTTCTTCTTTGTCGTAATTTGTAACTTCTTTGTCGTCTTCTTAGTTTTTTTTTTTTTCTTCTTCTTCATGCCCTCCTCTTCCTTCTTCTTCTCTTCCCCCTTCTCTTTTTCCCTTTGTGTCCTTTTCCTCCCCCTCCTCCTCATCCCCTTCTTTTTTACCTTCATGTCCTTCTTCTTCTCTTCCTCCTTTTTTCTCCGCCTCCCCCTCCTTTTTCCCCTTCATGTCCTTCTCCTCCTCCTTCCCCTGCTCTTCCTTCTCCTCCTCACCCTTTCTTCACCTCCTCCTCTTCCTACATTTTTTTTCTCCTCCCTGCCCTTCCTTTTCCTCCTCCTTCTTTTATATTTTCTCTACCTTCTTCCTCCTTCTCCTCTCTATCCTTCTTATTTTTTTCTTCTTCTTCTCTTTTATCTCCTTCTTCTTCCTTTATCACTGCTCCTACTGGTAATGTTATTATTGTAGCAGTACTAAGTGTAGATTAACAAGATGACTATACTGTGTCTAAAAGAGAAGGAAATTGCAGGATAGATTCAGTGTCAGGAATGAGTATAGCATGTACAGGTTGCGCTACAGAAAGGAAATCCTGTTTTGCTCAGCCTCCAACAGTGATAGATCAAGAAATTGAGCGATCAGGCACAGTGTCAGACAGAGCTACGTCCTCTCCCCATCCATCTCTGTCTTTCGAATTCCGTTTCTCTTCCTCACCTTGGACGCAGGAAGGGGGGGAAAAACAGAGCCATACTTTGTCCCTCTGTAAATGTGAGCTGCCATGAGACAGCACCTGAGAGATGGTTTCAGTTCAGCAACACTCCCGCTGCTCGCTGTCTCATTCACACATAGCTCGCCATCTGTTTCTGCCCCGCTCACAGCTCACACCTACCCCACAGGTGCCATCACATCCACCGCTAATCACCTACAAACTTCTGGCAAAGTTAAAGTCCGATCTCTGCTCCAAAGTCAAACCATTTCAAACTAACTGACAGTGCACTTTTGTTGTGTAGTCGTCGCGGGTGCACATCACCAGGGCTGTGTTGGAGCAGTTCCTTGGTTTTGCCAAGTACTTGGACGGCCTGAGTCACGGCGCGCCGCTTCTCAAGCAGCTGTGTGACCACATCCTGTTCAACGCGGCTATCTGGATCCACACTCCGGCCAAGGTGAGGGAATCTCTGCTGAGTTTCAGTCGCCTCTCAGGCACTCCCTATTATTCTTAATGTGTAGCGGCCTGGAAAACCCTTCACACAAGAGTTAGAATATTTCTGTTTAACACTTCATATATCACTATACCTATCTATATTCAGGTTCAAATCCTTTGGTTTTTGAATGCTATCATTTTACCTGCAGAAACTTATAAAAAAAAAAAAAGGTAAAAAATAAAGAAAGAAAGAAAAACATTATTCATTTATCGAAAAACGTGGATGCCCCACCTGTCGGGTTTGACTGATCAAACTGGGTGAATAATCTATTTAAAAAAAATGTTGAATCATAAACAAATGCTGAATAATAATCAGAACTGATGAATCTGATTACTTTTACACCTGGAATCCCTGCATGCGCTCACCCGACGTGTGCTTTCCACATTTATGCCTTCTTAAAGCGAATGCTTTTAAATGCTTTTCTTACAAGCAGAAAAAAATAAAACTGGTCAAGACCAATAACATGCATTGGGTTTTCCCAGACCGCCAAAAAAGTCAGTCTTTCTAAAGTGAATGCTGCAGCATGTGAATTCTACTTCCCGCCTCCTATTCAGTCGAGACATCTGGGGGACGTTTTGCTGTGACGTACTGCAATTGTAGACTTGATAAAAACAGGCTCGGGTTACAGGCTGAACTAAACGTAACTATTGGTCACCTTTCTGCAGCTTGCACCACGTGTATATTTGGATATAGTTCTTTCACCAAATCTGTGCATGCAAGCATAACCACGTTATTGTTAATTTAGTGCACTGGTAGTACGTATTTCCATGTAGTGCCTGAGTTTGTACGAACTTGTAAAAAAGTACATGTCGGAGCAACAGCTGAATATCAGTTGTATTGGCAAATATCTCCAATTAGCTTATAAAAGCCAGAACTTTTAATGTGCCACTTAATCTCGCTCCCCGAGTCAAGCAAAAGTGCTCGTTTTTATGGTCCCGTGCAATTTCTCTACCATAACGACTTATTGCTTGTTGTCACAGTCGGCTGTTAAACTTAGAAGGAAGCATGTTTTTGAAATGCTAAAAGATTGAAATTTGGCCTCCCGCGCTTTGTAATGACCCGTGAAAAAAACTGATGAGGCGTATCAAAGAGGGACAGCACTCTGTGTGCCAAACACGCTCGGCTCAGCGACCGCGCCACGAGGGCCTGTCGTGAATAAATCGCAGAGGCATGGAAATAAATGCGGAAGAGGAGAAGGAGATATGTTGCTGGGTGTCTGGAGGCCAAGAGCATTGCAGAAAATGGAAACGAGACCGTGAGCGTTAGCGACACGTCGACGCAAGATGAGCGAGAGAGAGAGGGAATTAAAGCAGATAAATTGCGGTTAATAAATTGACGACGAGTCATCTGTAAATCTAAACAGAGCTGTCTAGCCGTCTCTCTGGTACAGACGACAGAAGTGGCGCTCCCTGAGCATCCCGCATCATATTCCGTTATTGACCACTCCAGGCGAGTTCTTCCAGGAGAGTCCAACTTTAAATTGATGAGCTGTCTCGCCTCATAAGCAGCTCCTTCTCCCTCTGGGACCAGTCCATCAATGGTATGTTAACCTCCAGACTTCTGGCTTTCCCATGTCATGTTGGATGAAGCACAAGCACAGGAGGTTTTCGTAGTGTTGATGTGGGTCGACGTGTTGACATGTACAGATACCAAGCTGAATATTGACGTGCTGTTGAGTCACCGATACGCTAATGCACTTTATGGCATGGCGCTGCTGAATTCTTGATTCTGATTGGTCAGAAGGTGTTGATTAATTTGTAAAACAGCAGCCCTGATAGTAGTTCTGGCTGTAATTCAGATTGCAGGTTTATATTGGTGTGCTTGTTCTAATACGCTGTCATATCTGTAGTAATGGTCTATACGTAAACGCTTTAAAAATGTGTTATTATTTAACAAGGAAAAACAATGTCAGATATGGTGGGGTTCTGTAAGGAGATGCTTAGCTAACATTTACGGAAGGAGGCTCCAGTGTCGGTGGAAGTTTTCCGTAATCAGGACAGAGGAGTTTACGCTTATTAACTTCAAGAGAAAGAAAACAGCGAGAGTGCTCAGGTCGTATTATAGCTGCTATAATTTATAGCTGCTATAATTTACGTGATAACATATATATATATATATATATATATATATAAAACATGTATTGACATTATGTATATACATATATGATTGTATATGACGTATGTATGTGTGTATATATATATATATATATATATAGACATTTGTTACAAATAGAACTGTGTCTATTTCATTCTTAATGAGTTACATTAGTGTGAATTGTCCTCTTAATTGAAGGTCTCTATCGATACAGATTCATTTGTTTCGAATCTATTGGTTTGAAGAGTTTCATTAAAGAGCGAGCTAATGAGAAATTCAGTTTTCAGTAGTCTTGAGTTTTGCTGAGGGAAAAAAAGGAGGAATGAATGAAAGAAAGAGTCCATTTGTGTTTGTTCTTCAGGTGCAGCTGTCGCTGTACACGTACCTGTCGGCCGAATTTATCGGCACTGCGACGATCTACAACACCATCAGGCGTGTGGGAACCGTTCTGCAGCTCATGCACACTCTGAAGTACTACTACTGGGCTGTTAACCCTGCACCCTGCAGCTCCATCACTCCCAGAGGCCTGGGTGAGGCTCCTGATCCACACACACACACACACACACACACATGCACACACACTTATAACCATCCTTATCCACATAGCAAGCATACATAAGTACCTATCAGAATCATGTTCAGGAAGCATTAAGGAACATTTAACAAGGTCTGGTTGATTGTTTTTTTCTATAACAGCATGTTCCAAAACGGTTTATTCCGCTTACACCACAGCAATTCACCTATAATTATACTATTTACTAATTATTTTTAGCCATTTATAGTTACATTATAACAAGAAGTTATCACTTACATCATAGCAGCTATAAACAGTTGTTTCTTCACGAGCCTTTCTTTTTGACTTTGCTTGAAGTCATTAAGACCAAAAAAAAGACATCGCATCCTGTCATGTTACCAAGAAACATGTCCAAACTCAAAGCGCACTCAGAGTTCAGACCTCTGCCAAGGACAATAATCACCTGTTTTACGATATGCAAAGCTGCATCCGCAACCACCGTATATGTCTGGATATATTTCCAATGGAGTCATCGTATTTCTACATTGGCTATGTTTTATCACTCACGCTGTATCTTGCAACGTTAGCAAACTAAAAGCTCAGTGCTTGGATCCCCGTCGCTCAGATCCACTCCGAAACGTAATGCCTTCTTCCTTGGCCAATCCTTCACCCTTCCACCAAGTTTTATGGAAATCAGGTTAGTAGGTTTTGCACAATCCTGCTTAGAGTCAGGCAAAAAAGCAAATTGGTGCAAAGCACTGACTCCTTTAAAAAAATGCTCAATAAATGTGGCCTGACAGAAAGCTTCACCATATCAATGATTACAACTCGTTTACTTACTGTATATGTAGCATGCATGTGAACCACAGTTGCCATAGAAACAATATCGTATTAGAATGAGTGCATTAATATAAACCCTTAATTTGAATTCGACCTAGCAAATGAATCAACACCTACTGACCACTGACCAAGGTTTATAAGCAATACCTCCCTACTGCTGTCCAACCCAGTTGTTTACTGCGTATCAATTATTACTCTGAAAGATTGCTCCCCAACACTGCAGACTACTTTTCTCCTTCCTCCGGAAGTCAGTGTTGATGTCCGTCGCCCAGGACTGGTTTATAGCCTCTGCTCCGTTTTGGTCCAAATGCATCAGAGCATCATAGGCACAGCTTTACCTTAGGCTATATATTGGTGTGTGTGTACGTGTGTACGTGTGTGTGTGTCAGCTAGTGAGCTGTAGCTGTTCTAGTAAGCGGCAGGGTCATTTCAGAGCCATCATTCTCACCCTCTGATGAGAGAGATCATTATTCAGAAACACACACTGCCTGATGCCATGACCTCCGCTACCTTTCCTGATTTAACACTGCAAATCCAATCACTCTGAAAGCTTCCAGAAACATCGGCTCCGGGTAATTGAACCTCAAGTAAGATGCTTCAGCATCTAATTACGAATACGGAGGTGGTTAAAAACATGGCGGCGGATGTGTTTTTAGAATCCTTTGGTCTCTTTGAGCAAATAACACTAGCTTACAATCTTTATAAACCTTGCGATTTGTCAGCGTTCTGTTCAAAAGCTCGGCTGCATGGGTGCCCGTAGTCTGACTTTAAATTATATACACATGAATAGGCTTTTTCTATACTCCACCATATCCTTATCGATACTTATGTATGTAGCATTACTCATCCCAGGGCTCTGGCTCATAGGAAAAACATTTTTGATTGTATAAAGAGTGAGGATTTGAGTACAAATGCATGGTGAACTATATACAGTCTGAGCGGTTCTTCCTGCCTCCCCAGATCATCCATCCATCTTTTCTCTGTTATTCTGCTTTTTCTCCCTGGAAATCTTATTGTCCATCTCTCTTTTCAAAGCAGGCCACTCGCTGTCTTTTTCTGCTCGGCCTCATGTTTTATTCTCTTGATGCCCAATCTTGCTTCTTGCCTCTCTGTCTGTGCATTTTTTTTTTTTTTCCCTCATTTTGATGCCTCCATTCTCCTTTTTTCTCTATTTTCTTTCTTGGGGTCTATCCTTGTGCATTATTTATGATTTGTTTCACAAATAAAGTTCTTCTTTTTAATATGAGGTTCTTCTTATACGTATTCTTATTCAGAGAAAAAGGGTTAAACACGGTCTCATTTAATTGCGTCTTTTTTTCCGCTCTTAGTACGGCATGTTAATCAGAAACACTACTTATCCAGAGGACTTTTATTGATGTATTTAGAAACTACACTTAACTAAAGAGACCTGTAACCATACCAGATGAGTGCTCAAAAAAAGGTTTGATAAAATACTCTTTCATAAGCCTTTAAATAGTAAAGGTGGAAGCCATATTGCTAAATTACTTCATATTTGTAGTGATTTATGTGAGAGATACAACTAGGACTATTTATGTAGCGATATATTGGTGATGTACTAAACTGCTATTAGATGTTTATTCCAACCTTTGCCTTATCCTGTCTGTATAGTCTGTATTTCATTTATAGTGTGTCACATATTTTGTGTTACATCATACTGCAGTTAACAAAATGTCGGCAGGTTTTGTTTTTTTTTTTACCCTTGTGAGTGGTCGTGTTTAACAACGGTGGTCTAGAAATGACTGAAAAATGCCTTCTACTCAAGAAAAATACCAGAGGTGTGTGGGTGCATTGCACTGACCAGGAAATCACCTTAAATATTCAATTTACATTTTAAAGGTCTTTACACATGCAGCGCACTTTGTCTTTACAACTTTTCCATGCAATATATTTTTCCAAACGACTATCCCGTGACTTTCACATCAGAGACGAACGTTCGTCGGTCAAAAGGTGACGTTTATTTTTCCCGCTTGATTTTTCTAACAATTCAATTTTATTTGTATAGCGCTTTTAACAGCAGACATTGTCTCAAAGCAGCTTCACAAAAGTACATCAATTCTGAATATAAACTTATGAATCTATACATTTATCTTTATATACCCCTAATGAGCAAGCCTGTGGCGACGGCGGCAAGGAAAAACTCCCTGAGATGGCAAAAGGAAGAAACCTTGAGAGGAACCAGACTAATTCTGGTGATTCTGTAATTCGCCCACAAAAGGAACACATTCAACCAATCAGGGCGCATCATCACACTGCTGCGGGCATGGCGGGGTCTCTCATTAGTGACTCATCAAAAGCCTGTGCTGTTTGACAAGGGCAACAAGATGATAACTTTAAAGGCAGGGTCTGGGAAAAATAGTTGAGGAGCTTGGGAATGAAAACGGTTGGTGTACAGTGCATGGCCCGTAGCCTACTTCCTGATGTGGTGAAGATAGAGTTTATAGACCCTAAGAGCCAAGCAGTCAGACGTACTCCCTACGTTCTCTTCTACTTCTTAGGATCGAAAGTGCCCAATTTTTTCTTTCTTCCCTTCGCCTTTTTTTGCAAAAGCACGAGCACCAGCTCATCCTCACTTGTCGTCTCCATTGCCATGTGATCATTTTTGTGAAATGCTCACATCATCAGCATGCGTTCAATGTGAATATTAATGTTGTGTTAAATTTTAGCAACGATTGTTCTGCGCTTTCGCATTATAAATTCGCATCACACCTGTATGATCTTAAGGGCAGAGTTTAAGAACCCCTGCTTTAAACCACAACCATGAATTAGAATCATCTGTTTCAGTAAATCTCATTGGTGGCATATTTAATATGGATATTCATTAGATAAAGCAATCTCTCTCTCTCTCTCTCTCTCTCTCTCTTTGTTTAATTGGCTATCAATCTCCTGGCCTGTCCATCTTTCTACTGTAGATAAACTGAGCCATTTATTTTAGAAGTATTGCCAATAAATAAATATACGTAATGAAAGTCAGCCAAATAAAGGTATTTCGGAGATAAGTGGGAAGGGTAATGTCTGAGAGTGTATAGTAAGTAATGAAACACAAGACTGAGTGAAAAAAGACCTCCAAATTGCCTTGTCGTCGTCTTACAGTTAATTAAAAATATAACGCATACGTTATGGCATTTGGTGGTGAATACACACACACACACACACACGCACGCACTCACAAATGCGCACACATACAAATTGTGTCAGCAGCAGGCGATAACTCACAGGACGGAAAGACACTAAGTGGAGTCTTGATGAAGTAGAGAAGAATTTGTAGAAGAATTTATCCCTTGCCTGCTAAGTAGGTGATTCTCCAATCAGGCTGCCGTACATTGATTTATCTCCCACTTGTTGGTCCCTTTTGTCTTCTCCCGTGAGGGATGATGAAGAGAAGAGACAGCTCCGGACCATAATAAAGTGTTCAATTAGTGCAACAAAGACAGGCGCTTAAGAGAGGAACAATTCTGTCTGGAAATGGAGTCTCTCTCTCTCTCTCTCTCCGTTTCCCTTTCGCTGTCTCGCTCTCCCTTTCTCCCTTTCGTTTTCAAAGGACCCCGGTACTCAGCACTATCCTCAAATTAAACACATGCATCACTGTAACACAGAAGCCATTTTAAGCTCTAGTTCCATAAGTCAGAGTGCCTTAAGGCATGAGATCACAGCGTTATATGTGCGGTGGCCTGTTAAACCCTACGCATGGTCGAACCGACATTTTCGAATTGACTACGCTACAGATTTTCCTGAAATGAAAGATGTTGGGAATGTGCATGCATCTCAGAATTACCCTAAAGTCACGACAGGGCCGGGTACATGACCGTGAGCTGCCGGAATTTTCCAGAACTCACCGCTATAAGACAGTGTAGCCAAAAGAGGATCACATGACCCTGCATCTCCGGGATGTTGATTGAATCCACCAGTCACGGATCACACACACAGTGCAAAAAACCTTCTTAAACATATTGAGTGCTAGTATTCCTTGTACTGTATTATTTCCAACGCTGTTGCTTCACTCTGCATCATGACTAGGTTTTGACTTTTTTGTTTCCGTTGTTAATCTGTTGACTAGTTTTTGCTGATCATGTAACATTCTTTTTTTTTACCTCGACCTTCTATTGTGTTCCGACCTGATTGTTTTAATTAAGCATGAGCAAGAGCAAGAGCACGGTTATACTGAATATCGGCATAGCTATAATTCAGCCATAGGGAATCCATAGGTATTCACACCTGTGCCAATATTCAGTATAACCACACAAGTGGTTACGAGTGTGATATATAGCTTCTATTCAACAGTACTATAGACAAAAAATTAAACCCTTTGTGGCCCAAAAGCATTTTCTCAACCTATGCATATTTTTTCAATTCAGTGCCATTTCTTTTATGTGTTTCCCTCGCCGGCGTTTGCAGTATCGACTGAACGGACTGAACTGTGCTGCGCCGAACTGAAAGTATTCTTCACCTCATAACTGTGTATGATTTTTTTTTAAATAAGATGGAATCGATCAGGCAGACACTACAGATTCAAGCAATGTTTGAACTGTATTTCTCGCAAAGATATTAATAGAAAGGCGAGGATGCTTCCGACACGTTCATTGGCCCCAAGGGTTAATATGGCCAAATACTTTTACATTTTTTTCTTTATTTTTGCTCCACTAGAATAAACAGATGCTGAAAAACCTACAATCACGTCATGGCACATCAGCTTGCTTGCTAGCTAGCTCACATAGAGTTATACTTTCCTGTTAAAGATACTTCTGGCGTATCTTCTTCCTTTTCATCTTCATATGCTAAACTTTCATATTTTAAGCCAAAATTATATTCCTGAAAAGTATCCTTTGTCATGTTTCGCTATCTCTAATGTAGTAACGTTTTCAAACTAGGAAGTGGAATTTTACATGGCAAACACAGACAAGCGGGGTGGTACACGCAGTGAAAAGTCCCAGTGCGGTTACAGGAAACATAAGTACTCTTGGAACACTGCTCGACCAATCAGATTAGTGGAATGGAACTAACTGCATCCATCTCTGCCACCTACCAGACACCTGAAAAATGAAAAGTTGTCAGAGTTGTCAAATTGCTGTGGTATAAGAGGAATAAAACACATTCAGGACACGGCGTTTTTGGAAAATAATCACCATCAGGCGAAAAACTGTAACTCTGTTGCGAGTTAAGCTTGTAACACACCCATTGTTGATTATTCAAACAATGCTCATTGTTGAGTACATATTACTTCAATGGTTTAATAGCTATAGATTTAAATATTAATTATTAATTACAGTAAAAATAATTATAAATATTAATTATAGAATATATCTCATATTCATTAGAAGTAGATAGACATTATTGTGTGTAAGCCATTTTCAGCACTCTTTCTGAAACCCCAAATTGTCCCATCATGCCCTTGTGCATATATCAAGACCATCTGAAAAGTTTCATGTATATACCTTACAAGAACTTTAATCTTTTTTGTTGGATTTGATGCCTCACTTTGGCTCTCTCACTCAGTATAATGAATAGCCCTGGAGATTGTATTGATTACTTCTTCGCCATCAGTTATTAGATTTGGCAGCCTACAGTCTCATTTGCTCTCTCTCTCTCTTTCACTCACACACAAACATAATTAGAAAGAAAAATAGAGCTGGATAATTGAAGACAGTATTCAAACGAATGAGCCCTTGTCTCAGTGTCCATGTGGTGTTCAATCAGGTTCTCCGCTTTCTTCTTGAAAACATGCCAGTAGGCGACCTGGCTACCTTGACGTGAATAACTGTGAGAACGTGTAACCTGAAATGGACCTTCGGAAAAATCCCATCCAGGATGTATTCGTACCTCAGTGTTCCTTGGATAGACTCCAGATCCATCGACAAGCAGAAAGCACTTCCTGAAGATGAATGAATGATCTTGTAGACGGAGAATTGGACAGTGACATACAGGCTGGACTTCTCCTGGTCAGGCTTTGTGAATGTCCAGCCCAGTCTCATGAGAAATTTGTTTAAGTTCAATCAAGCAAGAGCTGGATTTAGTAAATTGGTACCAAGCTACTTTTCTGTCCACAAGCTTCAGGATCTTGAATACAGCTTTCTGATTGGTTCTCTGTACTTCCATGTATATAATGGGTGCAACCAGATACGCACACATTATTCAGGTTTCAGCAAAATGCCCATCCCAACTGCATAAAAAAATACAAACAAAAAAACTTAAATACTAAATTCTTGTGCGTAGGAAAAGTTAGATTGCCTTTTTATCATATTTCTAATAATGATCTTTCTGGAATGTAGCAAATCCAAAAACTAAAGTAAATCTGCTGGCTCTTGTTGTCAATTGGAGCCTGAAAAGACATCATTACTTTGAAGCATGGTTAACTTGCACAGTCAGCCACATTAGATAAAAAGCTTTCCAGAAAGTTCCACAGTGCTTCTGATCCAGAAGTTGAATAAAGCTATTACTAATGTGATTGTGCAAGCAATTAGTGTGATTGCAACACTATTGTTATCTGTCATACTACATTTTTTTTGCTTCTTTTCACACAGTTTTCATGATATTGACGCTACCTTCAAAGCTACGTCAACTCATCCATCACGTGTGTGAATAGTGTGCTTGTATATAGCTTGGAAAGACGCACTCGTTCTTTCATTTTCCTGTCATTTTTTTTCTCCCATTTAAATTAATGGAGTTTTGGAATCAAAGTCTTTCCTGCTTGGTCACGCTTCATCAGAGAGCCACCAAACTGCATTCATAGCCCTGACCCACTTTCCCTACACACATATCCAGCCGTCATGAGCCTCACTCGTCTTTTTTTGCGCTATGGAGCAATCACACTCTCATTTTCCTGTGGAAATGCAACTGTAGTTGCTATTTGTTGTTGTAATCTGCAAATGACAAATATTATAATCTATAAACAAAATCAACCAAACCAACCAACCTTTCAGTATTGATTATGGGGCGGCACGGTGGTGCGGTGGTTAGCACTGTCGCCTCACAGCAAGAAGGTCCTGGGTTCGATCCCCGGGTCAC